>QVRM01003298.1:0-72500 GCA_003439945.1 Dermanyssus gallinae | reverse complement strand
AGCAAAGTGTCACGTGAAATGCATGTTCTGCCGCCGGCCACAAGCATCAATGTTCGATGATCCTTCCTGATCTAATCACCATCATCAGCGTCCTGATCGTCATCACTACTAGTATTATTATTATTATTATTATTATTATTATCATTATTGTTCGTTTGTTAGCGTCGTTGTCACCGTTATCCACCAATTGCGTAGGTAGGCAGGTAGGTAATTCGGCGAGCTCCGATGTCATTGAAGCTGACGACGACGACAATGATGATGTTGATGCTAATGATGATGCTGATGCTGTTTAATGCTGATGGTAGTGGTGGTAGGGGATCACGGCGATGAGGAAAAAGAAGCAGAAAAACGAAAATCTTCTCTTTATCATTCTTGTTCCTGTTGAAAGCTGGCGATCCGAAGCTAGAGCATCGAGGATCGATCGCGACTTGCGATCTATCTGTCGATGTATCTACAGCATAGATTAGCCAGCTAAAAGACCGCGAAACAGCCGATGAGCACCCGATGAGTCGTCTGAAGTGCCACCACCGCCGCTGCTGCTGCTGCTGCTGCTGTGCATAGAGATCAGATGTCAGGGCGTAGAGATGGTAGAGAGAGAGCGCTGGCGCCATAGCGAAGTGGAGGAGATCTAGAGTAAGAGGGAAAGCGAGATAAAGAGATACAAAGAAAAAGATATATATATATATATATATATATATAGAGAGAGAGAGAGAGGGGAGATTAGAGAGAGAGTGATAAAGAGAGAGGGGGGGTGGCCGGTGATCGAGGGTGTCATGAAGTCATTCGCCAACAGAAGGCGACGCGGCGGCCCCTCACCGCGAAGTTGCTGCTGAACCGTTGCCGGCGCCAAATCGGTGGCGCAATGCATCCGTCCGTCCATTGTCTAGGGATTAGTGGTGGTGACATTCGAACCAGATCATGTCATCGGCGGCGGCGGCGGTCTCAGCAACGGCGTGAGATTCTGGGGCGGCACTCACAGCACGAGATACAGATGCATTCAGAGAGAGAGAGATCGACGGCGATTTGTCGGCGGTTTACCGCCTATGATCTGACTGCCGGCTTCCCGACGTCGTCTATTAGAGGCGTTGACAGATCCATAGATAGATATATACATAGATGGGCAGGCGTGAAAGTCAACCAATAATTCTTCTTCTGCTCGACAGTCAATTCGTTTTATTTTTGTTCTTCTCCTTCTAGCCCTATGTCGGCCCTCGTTCTAGCTATGTACGCCGCTGGCCGCTTAGTCGTAGGGTTAGGACGGGTTGTTTTCTGTAGTTCCTGCAGTTCGGCTCATTGCAGCCGAAGCTTATTGTGGCAATGGCTAGCCGACCTCAGCAAGACCTCCGAGTCCGTTTGGTCGGTTGGCCGTTCGGTCGGGTGGAGAACGGGCTCCTGGACCTGCGACGAAGTGTGTCGGTTTTCTTTGGGCGGAGTGCAAGCAGGAAGAAATGTTCCAAACGGTGCCGCGGCAGTTCCGACAACACTCAATCCAAGTGAGGCTGCTTGCACTTCAGAGGCTGTTTCGTGCTGCTGCTGTATCGTCGGTGCCATCTTAGAGGCACCGCTCGCTATTTGCGCTCTTGAGAGAAAACCAGGCGATCAATCAATCAATGCAAATCCACCGAGCTTCTTAAGGAAAACGGATTGTCGGCTAAACATGTCGGCAAATAGGAAAGGCGCTTCTAGGTTGCCTCAACCACAAAGGCCGATTGTTCGATTGTTCTGTAACGAGAAGGTATTCATCGTAGAAGAAATGACCGCTGGCTTGCTCACGTTCGGGAGGAGTTCCTGTTGTGCGGCAGCTTACGTGCACGTTCTGAATGTGGTGTCTAATGAATGAGCTGGCATCATAGGCTTTAAAAAGGCCAAACGGTGGCACAGACAAAGCTTACTTGCATGTTGTCTAAAAAATTATAACTCAAATATTTGTTTTCATTTGCACACAGCATTTGAACCAAACGGCATCCGTTATTCTGCCTAACCCTGTACATATATATATATATATATATATATATATATATTTATAGTATATATATAGTAATTTTGTTAACCAATTATTAGGTTTACGAATATACATCATAGGACATTGCATTTCCAGAGTTGAGACAGCGGAATTGCTCTTTTACAACGCTGAAGGTGATATAGATCACACGGACAGCCACAAAGTTTACATATACACTCCGGCGAGGATCCCATGAAACTTCTCGCGCGCACAGATCTTCAGATGGAAGCCGTGGACGGCAAATCTGGTGATTCTAGATGCCGGTTCTCACAACTGCAGGCTCTCCACAAATCCGACGTCATTGCTCTCGTTTCACTATATATATATATATATATATATATATATATATATACATATAAATATAATAGTTACGGCAAATAGTCATATATTACTCAATAACTAGTTCTCAAATCTAGTTTTGTCAGGCCAATTTAGAAATGTCGTTTACATAATTATTTAGTATGTTTAAGTAATTTCCAGTTATGTCGCTGTATTGATACTGCGCGTGTACAGGGTTATACCGAAAGCATTATAATCGGCATTTTTGCCTAACTGGGTGACAAGACACTTTTTTGAGGAACCGCTTAATTAGGCTAAAGTTTTTGTATTACATTTCTTGTTCTCGTTATACAATGGCGATTTCATCTCTTGGCATTATTAGACCGACTTGATGTCTGTCTACATCTCTAATATAGCTAGACGGATTCAAACGATGGCTACGTATATATATATATATATATATATATATAAATTAACAGGGTTCTTTCTGGTAAGTCTTGCTGCAAAAATATGTGTGTTACGGCTTATTGATGCCAACGTGTTTGTTTGTACGTAGGTATAGATTAGGTATTGTTTTACCCAACATGGTGTGGAAATAAATGAATGAATGAATAAAGCAACATGGCTTTATGCGTTCTTGCAAATACACCTTCCAGCATACAGCCTCTGTCCTTGCGAAGATTGTCCAAGGGTCATATGGAGATCGATATATATATATATATATAATATATAGAGTAAGAGAGACAGGGAGAGATGGGATAGGGGGGAGAATAGGCCGCCGACAGCCGACAGAAGTCGTGAGCGATGCGAGCTAATTTGCCCAGAGCTTCATTTCTTACTTTCTCGACAAGTATCTCTGGACAGCGAACCGAAGCCCGAGCCGGACGCCTATCTTCATGTACGCCTTGCCTTGCCTTGCCTGTCGCCTGTTTTACTGCTAGCACTGATGCTGCATCACCACAGCGGACGATGATGATGAAGAAGGGTATGCTGGTCCCACCGCACCTACAGGCGACAACAATTGCCATGTCCCCTCGCAGCATGAACAGATGGAAGCCGAGAGCCGAAAAAAGTGGAGACGATTCGTCGTCCTGGAGAGAGGCGGCCGGCACGGCCTAAAAAACAAGGCGGATGGCGGACTCTTGGCAGGAAGGACAGCATGTCCTCTACTCTATCACGACATAGCGGCTGCCCTATGGTTCGGTGACCGATCTCTTGATTGGGTTGGTTGCCTGCCGCTGTGTTTGTGGCGGCGCGGGAACAGCCCGCCACTTGCCTCGGCCTTCCGTCACACACAGCGGGGGGGGGGGGTGTTTGGGCAATCTCACCCACGTTGGTGGCCAACATCGTAAGTGGCTCAGGACTGAGGTGTGCGAACCGGGAAACATCGTAGGAACAGGCTTCTTTAGGCAGGAACTTGGTGGGTGAAGCCTCCGCCACAGGACGACCGTGGCGGTGTCGCAGCACGACTGTGGCAGATCGCCTTGCAGAGCCGGAAGCCCGCGGTTGATTAAGGCACCGTCCAGGCTCAATCTGAGAAGAAGAAGAAGAAGAAGATGAACTGCTCCCTTAATATTGCCCGATGGGTAGGTAGATTAATTGAACGGTGCAAAACGAACAAATACAAGTGCAAAAATCCCTAAACGTAAGTCTACTTGTCACACATGGCTCTGAGAGTAGTTCGTATCGATTGACTTGGCACACTGATTGAGCCGGGCAAAGACTATGCAGGTCAGACGAAACATGACGACAAGTAGCTCATCACTTCGGCATTACACGCGCGTTGGGCTGGTAAGGCGGGTAACACGTATCAAGCGGACGCTCGCGTGTCAACGGGCCTGCATGAGCAGATACCGAGCAGATGTCATCAATTTGGCTAAACACGGCTAAGTTTATGGGGGCCGATGCTAGAATTGGGTGAGATTCGTCGGTTCGACTTGATGAAGAGATGGGAACTCCAAGGAACACTGGTGGACTCGAGAATAATTAGCATGTGGTTTTTTTTTCTCTTTGTTCTTTTTTCAGCATTCCACCGATGAGTTCGAGTAAAGCCACCATCCTGACATCGGAAAGCACAGCGTTCACGCCCATCAGCTGTTCGGCAAAGGAGTAGGGGCGGAGGACCGGATGGAACATGCGCGGGCAGCAGCAATAAACACGACCTATTTGCCCGGAAAGAAGATCACCACGTATGTTTAGAGTACTTTAATAAATTGACTTTATAGATAATCCAAACATTTAATATATATATATATATATATATATATATATATGGTTTCATCACGTTGGGTTGCTATTGTTCGACCACTCGAACAATATACGGCAAATACAGCGCTACTTGAAAAAGGTGCGTGCACTTTCTCCGCACTCAAAACAGTCGGCAAGTCGGGGTGGGGGGCTCGAACCGGCGCACCTATCTGGTGTCTCCTCCGGTTGCGAAGCGCAGACTTAATCCACCACGCTACACGGTGCCCGTCTGTGTGGCGGCCTATAACTGTTCACGCTAAAGAAAAACAAACAGCCAGCGTTGAGACGGCATTAACGGCACATTTAGTATACCCATACGTGGCATTAATAGGCATGTCGACGACCAGCTTGGCGGTGCAGCCGCCGTCAAAATGTTGCGTGGCAAAGGGACCGTACTTCGGACGCGCCGTCCTTATTGTTGAATGTCTTTTGTGTGTTCGTCGTGTGATTCGTCATTTCTAGGCTCGATGCGGCGCGAAGCATACGCCAAGCGGATAGAGAGAGGGCCGATTCGCTGTACCTCGCCTTCGGCCTGCGAACTAGTCACCAGTGATGCCAGTCTGTCACTGAACAACGAGAGTAGAATTGCGACGAAAGACACTTAACGACGATGAGAACAAAAACTACCTCTGCATCTGCAACAACAACAACGAGAACAACGACAGCAACAACAACAGTAACATCAGAAGCAGTAGCAGCACAACAACAGCAACAATAATAGCAGCAGCAGCAGCAGCAGCAACAACAACAACAACAACCATGATTATAACAAAAAAGCGAGCAGCAACAAAAAGCTCAACATCAATAGCAACGGTTACGTGTCAACGTTGCATAACATCGCAGAGCAGCACGCGCTATACCGCGGATACGCGAGTCGCGAAGTCTAAAAGCGGCCACCAGAACCATACGATCCAGAGAGTTGACGTTGAAATACAACGCGGCGATGCAAGTCACAAGGCGCCGAATGGCTGCCCCTACAAACTTCAACTTCGTCAAAGAGATGTTTGCATATCAATGCGGGACGATGTCATCAGCACCAGCTGCCAGAACTGTCGACATGTGATTAGTTGGCAGAGGTGGATCTCCCTAACCCAAGAGGTCACGTTGAGTAAAGCCACGCCAAGCAAGGCCAGCTGAGATCTCGGCGGAGCACGGCGACGAACGCTGCCGACAGCGGCGAGAGACACACAGCAGTTGCTCCGTTGATCGATCGATCGATGCCGTCAGCTTAGCTTTCGGTGATGGCCTGTTGCGGTAGCGTTTTGGTCACACCAAGAACGTCGACGTCCAGAACCGGGCTAATAATCACCGGCCTACCCTTTGGCGGACGGACGGACGGACGGACGGACGGAAGGACATCCTTGCAAGGAACAGAGAAGAGAACATAGTGACAAAATAGGCTCGTGCCACAGCCACGACATCTGCGTTAGCCGTGCTGCGGGCTAGATAAGGGGGCAATGGTTGGCCTCACACAGATATTCGGCGTTTTCATTCAGGGATGATGGGTTTTGGCTCATATCGCCTGTTCGACCTCGGATATTGATTTTGCAACAGCATTGATAACAGAATCAATAATTCGACTATTCGTGTATAGACTTTCTGTGTGTGTCCACGCGCGTCCACGTCTCGCCTATTAGCAGCAGACACGGTAGGCAGCATCTGTTGTTATTCGCACACTCACTCATCCCAAGAACACGACGACACAGCTTGATGCTGCGTCATCATGCAAGTGTCTCTCTAAATTGCAAATAAGTATATATATATATAAGAAAACCTGACTGTATTTAACCTGTATAGACAGTCAATCAACGACCGCATTGCCGTCCGATTGTTTGTTGGGTCTCTCGTAATACTGCCGAGGCCAGCCGTCGTGCACACAGTAGAACGTCCAGGTAGCTGTTGGGTCATTGTCGTGCACCTCTTGTGTACGTGCGTATAATATATACATCCATAGAGAAGCGCCTATATATATATATATATATATATATATATATATATAATCGTGCGTATTAGTGCTCAGTGGTTAGCTGTGTGTACTTCAGCCGAACAAAGGTTAGACTATTATTTGCGGGAGGCGTTAGCGGGTTAGCGCGACGTCCATAATCACCCCAACAATAAGTAATCAGTATGAAGTTTCAGACGTCCCTTCATATAGCTAGATATTATTTAATATTTAAAGTGTTGGTTAGCGGAAAAGGTGCGTATGAGTAATGTAAGTGTGTGTGTGTATGTACGAGTATGAGTATGAGTACTACAGAGATATGGGTATCTCTGTAGACGCATTTATTGACCAATAACCTAGAACAAATAAATCTATTCGTGCATAGAATGCGTATTAGCATATATTGGAGATGAGGACGGCGTGACTAGGAGTACTCTCAAGCACTCGATGTTACTTTGACAGATGACATCGGCGAACGCGCCTGTCACCGGCCGTTGCATCATCGTCGCTAAGGTCCGGAGAAGGTCAACCGTCAAGGTGTTCGCATCCACCGGGTGAATAGCAGCTGTACAAATAAATGTATAATCTGCCCATTTATAAGAGATACACATCTGTCTGTTCATTGCTGCACGTAATGCATGCAGGCGTGCATTGGATCGTATTTAGACGAGGCATACATAAGTCACAATTTCAATACAGAATGTTTTACGCTTTCTCAAATGGCTCATGGCAGGGCATGCAAGAGACGGCTGAGCATGTATGCCATGCCCAGTTAGAAACCACCAACAGTGCACGGGATTTTGCATAATTACTTCTCAATCCTCTCTTACTGATGCGGCTGCGGGAATTCACCGCATCTTCTGCGCAGATCCAAGGTGGTTAAAGGCGTTTGGTAAAACCTCAAAACGTGTACCTATAGCCTTTGAACATTGGGCTGTCGGAGCTGAACTTGATTACTATTAAGATTCTCATTTGGTGACACCGGACCTCTAGGTACGCGCGACAATAAAGTGGTGTGTGCTACTCATTGTTACTAAATGTATCGAGACTATGTGCAGTCTCTAGTATTGGGAGCCTTTACTTCGTACTAAGAAATGCCTAAGATAGCTTTTGTTTGCGGCATTTCAGCTGCGTTGGATCTCTCGGGACTCGCATCTCGCTAGTTCTCACCAGCAAGCATTTCTTGTACTCGCAAGTATAGTTCATGTTGATGAGTTGTGGAAAAGTAAATCCACACGTGAGGCAAAACGTACTAGCCGTATAGAAAAGGGAACATGATGATTGTTTCAAAAGAAAACTTTGTACATAAAGTAATTTTTACAGCATACATAAAACCTAATTTTTTATTATGAACACTAAATATATCTATACGTAACATTTCTAATGTCTGTTGTTGTTAAACTTTATATATATATATATGTATTTTATGGTTTATTAACACCCGGTTTGGGTAAATTATAAACAAGTATATCAGTCTCAATTAGTGGTTCTTCTACATCATCGGATCTTCTCTCATCTTGCGGGTTCAGCTATTGACTGAACTGCTGGAGATGCTGGAATTAAAAACATTTTTAAGGAGGTTGTTTTTAATGGACATGCTGCGGCGTGGTATCTATCGCAATGGCCTAAGCATCTCGCGCACCTGCAGCACTCTTGAAGATCGTGGAATGTTTGTGTGCTGCATAACACGTAATGGAACCCGTGGGTTGCAAGTTCCGTAGTTAGATGCCTACTCTTATATCCGGCTGCTCGCCAGGTTGTACTCCTCATTGCTATCGTCATGTATAATCATATATCGATGTTCTTTAATTTATAACCCCTTCCATAGTGTAGGACACAAACGCCGGCGGCCTAGGTAAACCGCATTGTACTTGTAATCCTGTGTCATTAGCTGTCCCCCCTTTGAAATACGAACTATTCTATTCCTACAAGAATTAGCTAGCCCCAAAACTCACTTCATGAAGAAAAAACGAACTCTGTGCTAGTAAATGTAGATCTGCCTCTCCTAATTTCTCCCATATAAGTGATATTCTAAATGTTGTTATTGTTTTTACTTTAATCGTGAAAACGGCAGACGCTGTATGTATTGACAACATTTGCGGGGGTTTAATTGCTGCTGCCGCTCGAATGGCTTTTCCTACTCTTCTTTCAATATGCTTTCGAAAACTGCTACCATTTGACGTTATAGTGACCACCAAATAGGTAAATTTATTCACAAAATGTACTGCTTTACCCCTGGCTCGAAATCGAAATTTTACTGCTACTGTTTTTTTGCCAGTTAATAATACTAAGTCCCATCTCGTGCATAGAATCAATTAGCCGTTCTAGACCCTGCTTATCACTAAATCAACTCGTGCCATAGATCGCATTGTCATCTTCATACACTAAAGTACTTGCCCACTCTCGGGTACTACGCCAGCCTCACCCGGTTAGGCAATCCTCCCAATAGTACCAACAAAAAGCAATGGGCTATGTCCCTCACCTTAGGCCACTTTTGTCGTTTGCGTTAACTTCCCTACAATCCCTATACCGTTGTCGATGTATACTGTATTCTCCCCAAGTATGGTGCCCAAAAGTTTTAGTAAACAATACGGAACTCCTTCCAGGGACTAACTGTTCTATTTGTGGCGCTAAGTCAGAGGCGGCTGTAAGATCTATAACTATTGCGTACAACGGTCTTCTCGGCTCTGATAGAGTTTCCCAAATTTCTGCCAGCAATTGGCGCAGGGCCGTATGGGTCGACTTCGACATTCTGAACTCATGTTCTTCTTCTGGTATTGCGTTTCTGGTTTCGATGAAGTACTCGAGTCTATCTGATATTATCTCCGAGAAAATTTTATAGGGTTGTTACTCTTAAGTGTTATTCCCCTCCAAGATTCCGGCGGCTCGAAAGATCATAATTTAAACCTGAAACTATATTTTAAATAAAATTAAAATCATAATATTATTCTATATGATAATCAAGCTATACATATTACCTTAGAGTAAAAATATAATTTATACCATTTGACTACAAAAACAATGATTGAAATAGACTTTAAAGTAGATAGGACCCTAGGAAAATAGCATTTGCCTATTTTTATAATTAGCCTCAATCTGCAAGTTTTAAAAGTTCGCACACGTGTTGTGCCGCGGTCGACCCAATGTCTTCTATTTCGGTCCTCCACTTCATCCCGTCGATATTCTTTACCAAGAGCGAAAAGATTGCGTGGCATTGTTAATACAATGCAATTAATTTTTAACTCAAGAAATGGTCACTCAGCTTACAAAGCATTAGTTCCCCTTCAGTACTATTTTAAGGTCAAACGACTATCCTAAGCAAGCACGTGTCTACGCATTTATTTACGCGTTATTGTTGTTCTCTTGTGGTGTGCTTACTGATAATATATATATATATATATATATATACGAAGTGTTATCATCAATTAGGGATACATGTAGTTTTGCTTTTAACAACATTCCTTAAACGATCGAACAATAGCCAATAGTAACAACAAGTAGGCTATTTGCAATTAACTAATTCGCCGATGCCGGTATAATTTTGCGCTAAAGGTAATCGCTTGGTATGAATATAGAAGCCACATCTATATTTTGCAAGCATCCCTTTGCGCACGTCAGAGAGACTTACACAAAGAAGCACCATGGTTCCGACTATGACCCACATTTGGGGTAGTTGACCACAAGTTGGGGCTTTTATTGATGTTTCTCTTCAGATAAATGGATAAATGTATATGTCAACCTGTATATGTCGCACCCGCCTTAAAGTGCGTGTGTGTTGGAGTAAAGAAAAAATCTATATATATATATATATATATATATATATAGACAGACAGATTGCCGTCTCATCATCCAAACATTTGGCGGTAAATTTCGTGATAATTACGTTAGAGCAAGCTAACTAACGCTATATCCGCTCGTTAGTTACGTTAAGGCGAGGTGTGAGCGGTGTAGTGTGAGAAGTTTTGCTGCCACGGCGCCACTAGGGTCGCTGTGGTAGCTAGACTGCCCGTAGATAATGCCCGTATTGCTTCATACGTATGATCTGGTCCTTCATCTGGCCTTCATGGCTGATGGCACTACCAGCCAGTGCGTAGTTACTCCCTGGCTATTATTGCCCCGCCATACAAGAGTCCTCCCACACATTTAGACAGCAGAGGCGCTTTTTTTTTTCTACTTCTTGTCAGCTCGAGCGTATGCCTTTTGTGGACGGAGCCTTGATGCCTTCGGTGCCGCCACCATTGATGGTGGTGGTTGGTGGTCGTCGTTGGCTGACAGATGATTTGAGCATTAGTACAGCAAGAGGCGACGGCGGCGGCGGCAGTAGCGGTGGCGACGACGACGGTGAACGACTTGACCGACTCAATCCGTACTGGGTTGAGTAGCTGAATCAACGACACGCAGGTTCAGTGCCCAGCACCTAAACACTCCTTTCCCGTCACACCCCCAACCGATAGCTCTTTTTTGTCTAACACCCCCAACCGACAGCCCTTTTTTTGTCCGTCTAACACCCCATCACCCCCCCCCCCTTGCTCTCCTCAACACCCCTCCCGCCTCCTCCGTCCGCTCCATTGGCATGCATGGCCAAACGGCATTTTTCTTCTTCGACTACATTTCGTGTGAGCTCACACGTTCGACCGGCAACGTTGTTGGTCGTCGTCACACCTCTCCGAAGCGTCGTTGTTATGTTTGGCTTGCCTTTTTCGGCTGCTGAGCCGCGCTAGATCTGTCCCATCCGTGGAGCGCAGTGTTGCTGATCTGCATGCAGATAGATACTCGTTTACTCGTCGCCAAATTTTCGTCGACTCCCTCCAAAGAGGACGAAGTCAAAGCTCCTCGAAGTACCCTGCCTGGGGGGTACTTTCGCCTTTAATTCAGAATCTGCTCCCCCCCCACACACACACATAGATAAGGAGGTTGGGATGAATAAGAAAGAACACAGCGAGACGAAGACAGACCGGGTCGGTCGATCGACAACGACCAACCAAAACTGCATCGAAGAGAGAAGAAAGCAACGAAAGTGAAGTTTAAGTTGTGCGCGGCTAGATCGGTCGCATGCATGCACGCCCGCTTACCGTCGATGAAGGTGGCCAACAAGCTCGATTTATAGATTACATATGCTGCTTATGGTGGTCGTGATCATGGTGATGCTGATGATAATAACGATGACGATGATGATGATACGCATGATCATGATGCTGATAATAATGAAGAAGGTGGTGATTATAATAACAATTTAAGAGCATCTCCACCCAGGTAATTCAAGCGCGAGGCGCCCAAGTGTGTTTGACTCGATGCCTAATAGCAGAGCGGTCGCTACACGCAGCTAAAACAGGCGTCGTTTTGAATTGGCAACAACGCCGCCTTCGGAAGACGACCGGACGAGGCATTGATAACAACGACAACGATGGCGATGACGACACCAATAACAGCAGCAGCAGCAACAACAACAACAACAACGACAACGACGACAACAACAACAGCAACAAGAACGACAACAACGACAACAACAACAACAACAACAACAACAATTATCATCACTATAACAACAATAACAACAACAAATGTAAAAGCAGCAGCAGCAACAACGACAACACGAAAAATAATAACAACAACAACGATGCGATTACAGCAACAACAACAACAACAACAACAACAACAACAACACCAACGATAAAGTAATCGTAATTGCGGGGTAGAATTCAATAGCAGGGTAGAAGCGATTCACAACACGGATAACAGCAAACACCTACGAACATGAGCTAAAACAAGAACAATGACATTAGCGTCACGAACGTCGTCAACAATACAAGTCGTAACACAACAAATAAAGAAACACACACCGAGGAACAGAGTGAGAGACAGAGAGAACTGAAGCGAGGCAAAGAAAAGCATATATATATATATATATTTATAGAGAGAGAGAGATAGAGACAGAGGGGGAGGGGGCGAATGGAAGCGGGAAGAATACGTGTCTATTTTCAGCTCGGTCAATATTGATTGCGGCATTTCGTCAAAATATTACTTATTGATCGAGGTATACGGGCGAGCTCTGTCTTTCTTTTTGTTGCTCTTCGTGCTCGTCTGTGCGTACTCGAATGCATCGGCCGGCCGGCCAGCCATCAATCAGCTGGCTGGTGGATGCTGGTGGATGGTGGTGATGGAGTAACTTCACTTCACTCACTTCACCAACGTCCAAGTGAGGTGTCTGTCATTAGCTTGTTTTGCGCACTCCTGGGCGCAACACAGACAGCGTACGGCTATGGAGACGAGACGAGGCGATTTCGAGTGAACGGCTTCTCTTCGTCTGTTTCTGCTGCTTTTTCTGCTGCTGCTGCTTCTTACTCGATTTTTCCGTGTTCTTTTGCCGTTACCACGCTACCGCTAGCGTTGGGCGCCGCGACAGTACATTGTGCCTCGACGGCCTCGATCATCAACAACCAACAACGTCAGCAGCAGCAGCAGCAACAACAACAACAACAACAGCAACAACAGCAGCAACAATACCGTCAGCAGCAACAACAGCAGCAACAATACCGTCAGCAGTAGCAACAACAACAGCAACAGTAACAACAGCTGAAACAACAACAACAACGACCACGAAAACAACAACAACCTCACCAAATTGATCCAAGGCAAAGTGTGAAGATCTGCTAACGATGCGCTGCCATCGGGTGCTCTGTCACGGCGATGAGCTTCCTCTTTCTCTCTTCTTGAACACCATCACCACCACGACCACGACCACCATTACCGACCGCGAATCATGGATCATGCTGCTGATGTTGCTGCTAGCTGCAGCTTCAACTGCTGCTGCTGGCGTTATTGATGCTGTAGTGGGCCTGTTCGAGTGGCACCATCTCTAGCACCAGCTCCACTAGCACCTCCAGCAGCAGCAACAGCAGCAGTAGGGGCAAAATGCCAGCCAAAGCCAGCAGAGACGTCCCAACCCCCACTACTACTACTACTACGAGAAGGCAGAGCCCCTCGTCGTCCTGCCTCTCCATCCGCCACCTCTCTGCCCCCCCCACCCCCCGCCCTCCCCGCCTGAGTTACTATCCTAAGAGAGGTGCTATCGTCGGGGGCTATTCGGGGCTATTGGCGATGTGCAGCGGCGTTATTGCCGTCCGTAGCTGCCGTCGTATTAGTCGTTACTGTTGTTGTTATTGTTGTTGTTGTCGTTGTTGTTGTCGTTGTTGTTGTTGTCGTCGTTGTTGTTGTGGTTGTTGTTGTTGTGGTTGTTGTTATTGTGATTGTTGTTGTTGTGGTTGTTGTTGTTGTTGTTGTTGTTGTTGTCGTTGTTGTTGTTGTTGTTGTTGTTGTTGTTGTTGTTGTTGTTGTTGTTGTTGTTGTTGTTGTTGTTGTTGTTGTTGTTGTTGTTGTTGTTGTTGTTGTTGTTGTTGTTGTTGTTGTTGTTGTTGTTGTTGTTGTTGTTGTTGTTGTTGTTGTTGTTGTTGTTGTCGTTGTCGTTGTCGTCGTTGTTGTCGTTGCTGTTGTTGTTGTTGTTACTGTTGTCGTTGTCGTTGTTGTTGCTGTTGTCGTTGTTGTTGTCGTTGTTGTTGTTGTTGTCGTTGTAGTTGTCGTCAGCAGTAGCAGCAGCAGCGTCATCATCATCATCATCGTCGTCGTCATCGTCCCCATCATTGTCTGTTCCTGTAACCTGTAATCGCAATGTAATTCGATGTGCTGTAGGCCCCTAAACGATACGTCTTCGGAGATGATGCCTTTCCTCTTTTTCGCATCTCTCTTTTCAGCAGCTAGCGGCAGGCGTACTGATGATATGCGTCTTGTGCGTGCTTCTCTATGTATTTCTCTCTCTTCTCTATCTCTCTGCCCCCCTCTCTCTCTCTCTCTCTCGATATATATATATATATATATATATATATATGCATACATCTCTCTACGCATCTACCGTACTTGCAGGCTAGCGGCTCTGGTGGCTTTCTCCGGTAGACGAGTCTGCAATTGCCGGCGCACAGCACAGGCGATAGCGAGCCCTCGGACTGGTCATACCCGGCACCCAGCCAGCCAACCAGCCGAAGATTGCCGGCCAAGGCACACAGGCAGGAAGAAAGAACACGATCGTGTGTCTACTCTCTGCTTGGCCGGCCAGAGAGCTCAATGTATTCATCCATCGATCGATACGTTGTTGTTGTCGTCGTCGTCATCGTTTGTGTCGTTGTCGTCGTCGTCGTTGTCGATGCAGCGGCGGTGGAATCTTAATGGGCGTTTAATAACAATTTTGTTCGCAGCTCGGTCGCACCGTCGGATCGCGCATCGCTATGGTTCCTCCCCTTATCGACACCACCACCACCACGACGAACGGACAACCAAGCGAGCGATGGAGCGGGAGCACTTCGTGAAGTCTACTTCGACTTCGACTGCAACTACTACTTCTACTACGATTACTACTACTACTACTACTACTATTAGTAGAATAAGTACTACAACGTTTACGATATCACGAATTACTGCCGCTGCTGAAGCAAACAACACCAACACCAACAACAACACCAACACCAACACCAACAACAACACCACCAACAACAACACCAACAACAACATCAACACCAACAACAACAACACCAACACCACCACCAACAACAACAACAACAACAACAATGATGAGGAGAGGATCAGAAGTTGCCCCACTCACCGGCGTCCTGGGCCGACCCTCATGGGGGAAACGACAGCGTCGATTTGCTTGCCGATTGCTCGTCGTAAGCAACGGCACGCTTTTGTTCGCAATTCGATCAACTTGCCTCGTCGGCAACTGTCCAGGTAGGTCCAACGAGGTTGCCACAGGGCAGAGGGCTGCACCTATAAGGCTGCACACGCAGAGACACAGAGAGACATACGCAAACGCGCTCTCATGCACGCTCGTCCAGTGCAGATACAAGCATACACATTAAGAATAAGATGCATTCGAACCTGTCGCCCTAGCCCTAGCTCTAGTCGGAAGAATAGCCAACGGCTGAAGCCAGACAACTGGCTGAACAACGCTCACCCCGTGGGCACGTGATGGGGGGACGTCTCTCGTCGTTTCGACGAATGTTACGGCGGTGTCATGAACGCTGGCGTGCATTTTTTTTAATTCATTTATTTATAACACGGCACACACATATCGAATACATACACTCGTACACACAAACTCATTCGAGCATGATCGAGCAGACATTGTCTCTGCAACATCGTCGACTAGGCAATGTATGCACAAAGAAGAGAGTCTTCGCCCTCAGTAGTAAACTTTGGCGTTATCTGTCATCGTTGTTGCTCCGGGCCGGCGGCTCCTCCTCCGTCACAACGCGGGCAGAGCTGGTCTGTAAACAGGCGAGCGAGCGAGCGAGCGACACCTCAATGAACAAGCAACATCAAAAACAATGCGGAGCAAACGAACATCAATATTCGCTACATACTGAAAATCCAATAGCTCCAATAGAGATCGCTTTCCTTAGCGCGAGCATCACCACCACCGCCGCCACCATGAGAATCACCAGCCAAATCATCAGCAGGGACGACAGGCACAACGCAAACAAAATTGAGTTTGAAATTTGGGTGCGAAGTGCGCCCCTTTCACAGGGTCTTTAAGGTGATGAAGAATAGTTAACTCAAAGCTGTCCGCTGTTAAATGAGAAAGCGGAGAGCGAGCAGCTTGTAGGTGAGTAGAAGGAATAACGAGACAACGAGGAACCACAGAACCGAACGCGGAACTGACAGCAGGCTTGCATCTAGAAAGCGAGAAAGAAAGAAAAGAGGGCCAAAGTTAGAATGAACATGACGTAAAATACGTCCACAAAGACAGGATGGGTCAGCCTAAGCAACACGTTGCAAGCGTGTTGTAAGTATTTTTTGAGTATTATAAATATTAGCGTTTGACAAGTGAGCTTGGTAAGCATAAAGAATATGTCTATTGGCGTAGGATTGCCAGTTGCTGGCTCCGATGGGGGTAGCATCCGCAAGTTCAACTTCACAGCGGTCAGCCAACGTCCCGTGAACAAAATACAGACCAGCCTTAAAGGCTTCACACATGTGTGCGATGTTCACTTCTTTAACGGGGTCAATCTCCCGGCTTTCTTTTAATGATCCATTTAGGGGATGCATTTATTTTGCGTTCCTAAATTATTTTTGAAGCAAGTTAGGCAATTTGTGTTGCCTACTAATTTTTGTCTTGTTTAGGTGATTTTTCCCCGTCTAGAAGGGTACGTATTCCAGGGGTGTCCGCGAGTTCTGTGGCCCACAACTATCTTGGGCTGTCACTTCCCATAGAGAGTAAAAATGCTTTCAGGCCAACATGCAGGAATCCTGCAATACTCTTAGTTTCTACGGTAGTCCACGAACCAGCCCTATGTTGCATCACCAGTCACTGTGTAGCCGAAGAGTGACACACCCTGCAAGATTGTAAAGCTGTTATAAAACTTGTTTCTTGTCTTGCTCATAAAGACTAAAACATTAACCATCAGTTCTAGTAGCGTTGCCCATTTCTGCAGTGCGTGCTCTAATCCATATTAAGTGGATTCCACGTCAAGGTCATACTGCGAAGCAAAATTTGAGCCATGCCTTAGCAAGAGACGTTGAGAAACAGGTAACCGGATCGCCAACTATTTCTTCAGCCGAAAATTAGTAGCGCATCTTTAGTACCTAATTTTAACTTGGGGTATTTCGGCGATTTTTGGGCCAGGCACCTGCACTTCTATCTACAATAAAACGTAATTTGTTGCAAACGAAATGCAGTTTATTAAAGTAAACAAGCTCTATGTTGTTGGGAAACAAATTGAAGCTAATTAAACAAATTATTTGTGGGAGTGCAACATAGGTAACTACTACATGCAGTCTTACGTGCCTTGGTATAAGGGTGATATGTGTACACACACACATATCAAGCGAATGAAGAATCAATTATGTATATATATATAAATATATATATATATATATATTCTCGTATACGATATCTAAATCTTTCCGTAAATGTCTTCCGATGTCCGTACCTGTTCAGCTGATAGAGCTCGCATTGCTCGTTATAACGTTTTGCATCTGCAATCCGGTCCAGGCGTGTAGAGTCTATTTTTGCTCATGTACTGGATTGCGGATTATCAGGTGAGGTTAATCGTAGGTTGCAGGCGACACTTCCAGTGATCACGGATGAGATGACGAATGATAGGGAGCCAGAGCTCCGCTGGCACATCGAACTAAGCTTTGGCTCGAAGTTGATTGAACATTTGTAGTGCTATCCAGAGCTTTTGAGAGAGGATCTGCGGGTTTCTAATCGTGTCTGAAGCAATCACGTTCGTTAATATGAACGTTCTTGTGTCCGGCACAACGGGCTTTTTTTCCCGCAATGTGTAGGTAGGGCCAGTGTAGTACTAGTATTGGCTTGAGATTATAGTTTCCAGGTACTTGAAGTGGCGGATGTGGTTGGCCACTACTTGTATCTCTGTTGCCATATGAAAGACGCCCATCATGCCGAAATTGCACTGTCTTGGTCTTGTTTACGTTTATTAACCGGCCACCGGTCTCAGGGTATAGCGTTAGGACCTTAAGAGCAACCTGTAGGTGTCTGTTCGTGTTTCACTGTACAAGACAAAATCGTCGGTACAATTTTGGCTATATTTTTACAGTACAATGCTCATTTAATAAGACGCTTGGTAGATCTCCTATTGGTCGAGCCCGGTGGTGGCGTGGTGGCTAAAGTCTACGCCTCGCAACCGGAGAATCCATAATATAGGTGTGCGGATTCGAGCCTCACCGTTGCACATTTGTATTGTACAGGGGTAGTCCGTCTATGAAGCACAGTGTGAAAAACAGTTCCGTGGACGTTAAATCTTGGCTGAGGGTGGTCAGCCCGAAAACTTAGATCATCTCGTAATGACATTGAATATAGAAGTGGAATAGACGTTATCACCCTGAGACACACCGGTTGTTGTCGTCTGTTCGAACAGGGCACACAACTCATCGTCACAGATTGTTATCACATTGGTTTGAGGTATGGTTTAGAGCAATGCATGTGCATCGGTGGCTCCACGATTGCTGTGTCTAGCTTTGTGATAATGATATCTCGCGGGGC
This sequence comes from Dermanyssus gallinae, assembly GCA_003439945.1. Lineage (NCBI taxonomy): Eukaryota > Metazoa > Arthropoda > Arachnida > Mesostigmata > Dermanyssidae > Dermanyssus > Dermanyssus gallinae. Next base: position 53,975 of record QVRM01003298.1, on the reverse strand, counting down.
GGTGTCGAACGCGGTTTTAAAATCAACAAATATTGCGTGCACAAACCTTCATTCATAAACTCAAACGAATATCAATTGATTGTCGGCAGGTGACAGTCTAAAATGAATTTTGTTCACGGTTTAAATTCCTCCAGCCTATTTCTAGTTTGACCAGCAAGGAATGAAGACGCATTAATTGCTGTAATTATTTTTCAATTGTGGTCTCAAGTTTGCCGTATATATATATATATATATATATATATCAATTAAGCATCAGTGCTTTAAGCAAAAATAATTAAAACGCAATATGAATAGTAACAGCGATTACTATCAAGACTATTACCACGAATAGATTTCGCGATAATTGAAGGTGCCAGATAAAGAGAAAAGAAGAACGTAATAAGAACGTAATCTGTTGAATCGTGCCAATGATCGTGCCCCACCTCCGACTGGCTTTCCACACTCGATCACTTGATACATTACTTTATTTTTGTCTTCGACACCATTGGTGCTACAGCTGTTACCTGCGGCTGCATAGCAGAGGCAATGGTAGGCAGCTCGTCTACCATTGCCTCTGCTATCGCTATTTGCTGGTGTAACGTCGGCTTTAGTCGAAAGCTGCCTACGCGAAGTAGGTTTTAATCTCCTTGCTGGTTCAGATTATCTTGAAATACTTCACTGCAGAGGTGGCCTCGTTGAGATAACGCCGATAGACCTATAGGCCATGCGACCTAGATGTTTATTATTATTATTATTATTATTATTATTATTATTATTATTATTATTACATGTTAAATAATGTTACAATTGTGAGGTCTGAACGTATTATTGCAAATTCTTTAAATAATTATTTCACTCCATGGCGCCTAAAATAAATGCCGCGTTTCCTCTGCAAACGGCCAAAGACAACGCTTGCCTCAAGAATTGACCCTCTCTTTGGTCGCTTGTGACCTCCTGAATTCGCTTACTCAAATCTTTGAGAAATGCTTCGGTTCCCTTGCTGATTGGTCCTAGCGTCTCCATGGCAATAGGCACGAAAGTATATCTTGTTTCCAGTCCAGTGTATTTAACGCGTTTTCTGGCTTCCGCATGCTTTGCCATCCACCCCGGCTCAACTGAGCTGTGGTGTAAATAGGAAGCCGCGGTGGTGCACGAAACCGTCGCATCCCAAGCAAGGGACTTCCCATGAGACCATAATGCAATGGTCACCCCATCAGGTCTTTCTTCGCCAGCGGGCACTAAACCTCTCGGTTCAAGTGTAGATGGTATACCGGCTTTCCTAAGAGACCTTATAATGACCTTGTTTAGTTCAGCATGTCTGGAGGATCTACCGGCACTCTTCGGGCAACTCAATGGGTGTAGGCCACTGGAATCTACCGTCTCTCCACACAGTTTGCACTGAAACGGCTCGCAGACGGGGGCGCCGATTCTAAGTGCTGACATCATGCGGAAATGGTTGGGATCCAGCATGGTGCCGAGCTGAGGTGAGGGTAAGGCTTTAAGCCAACCCCCACTGAAGTTATCTTGTGCCGCTAAGAATACGGCGCGGTCTCTCTGGGTAACAAGCCCCTCTAAGATCTCCCTGCTCTTTTTTTTGCTTTTGAGCTCATCGAGGTTATATTGGCTGGGATATTCTTCCAAAGGCCCCGGGTCCAGCATGGTTCTAATGGTATCCCGCGCTTTACTAGTTTCATTTTTTATTTGTGGTCGAACTGCCTCCTCCACTAACGAGGCTGCGACCGGACCAAATCGGATCAGTGAAGCAGCGTAGCAGACAGGAGCTAGGTCAATAGCACTTCGTATTCCCAGACCACCTTCACGTATTGGGAGACTTGCTCTCTGCCAGGTGTTGTCTTCCAAATTGACGTTTAGGACTTCACTAAGTATATCTCTGCTAACGTCATCATACGCGGTTAATTCTTTAGAGCACACTATAGCAGGGCATGAACGCAGTGTGTAGTTAAACTTTGAAGACCCCAGACTATATCTCCGAATGCACAGCGCGGCCTGAGGATGCAAGCGTGTCAGTCGTGGACGAATTTTGGTAAGGGCTTCTTTCTTCCTAGAGAGTGTATGCGAAATTCCATCTTGCTTTACGGGGGCCCCCAGAACTTCTAAGTTGTTTACCTCTACTCGCGTGATGTCAGGAAGTATTTCTGTGATCTCCTGGATTGCTTCCTCTCTCTCCTGAAGCGAGCCCCCGACAGCGGTAATCTCACATTTTTAAGCATTCAGTGCCAGTCCCCCGTCTTCTTCAAACTGCAGCTTTCTTCTCAGATCTGTCGCAATGATACTCGCGGGGCCGGCAAGCGTGGCGTCATCTAGATACCACACGTTGAAAGGGCTCTGTAGTTGCGATACTAGATCTGATATACCGAGACTAAATAGAGCAGGACCTAGCGGGTCACCCTGTTGAATGCCTGCTTCCGAATGCAATGTTGAAGTTGTGCCCCAGGTTAAGAGTGAAGGATCTCTGTAACTTTGCCAGACCATGGGCAAAAGCTCTGGGCTTTTCTTCATCACTGCATCCAGTATCTTGTCTCTTCTAAGCGTATTAAATGCATTGCAGAAGTCTAGTTTAACCAGAACCTTCACTTGGTCCTCAGTCTTCAAAAGGGCGCGTGTAGCATGCACCAGTGCTTTTGCGCCGCCTCTAACAGCCACTCCAACTTGATGTGGCAGGATCGCTGTCAAAATTGCCTTTTTATTTCTCGCCATTGCTATCTTTGCAGCAATCCTACGCAAAGTCAATTATTATTATTATTATTATCTGCTCTCAAAATTTGCATAACCAAACTTTGCAATAATGGGACTGTGGCTGCTGCCGACGGCAAGCATGTTCGAGACAAGGAAGATCGCTCAGCCTCTCAGGCGTGCTGAGAACGGCTTTTGTTGAGTCAAGCGGAGTAGGGTTGCAAGCTGTCCCTTCGCCACAATTCACATAGCATTTCTGTCGGTTTGCGCCTGGGAACGCGGCAATTGTAACCCTTTAACCGGTTCGCTGGTGCTAACAAGCGGCCTCCCAGAGCCGAGATTTCAGCATGCGATGTGATATCTAACTATATTTAATAAATATACAGGTAGTTTAACAAGTTCTTAAAATGAGCTTTTCAGAATTCGAATTCTTTCACCGCTATTGGAAACGGCAACTTTTCGAATGCTAGCAGTCAAAATATTATGGTGATTGGCCGTTGCGATTTCGTTTGATCGCTTTTCCCGTGCAACGTATCGGCGTGATTTTGAAAAATGGAGAAAAAAGAGTTTCGAGTGGTTATCAAGCATTTTTATTTCAAAGGTTGGAATGCGACCCAAGTGAAAACTGAGTTAGACGATGTGTACGGTGACTCTGCGCCATGTTTTGTCACTGTTTCCAACTGGATTAATGAGTTAAAAAGAGGTCGCAGGAGCACCGAGGATGAACTACGTTCAGGACGCCCAAAAACGGCAACTGATGAGGAAAACGTGGAAAAAGTGCGGAAAATCGTTGCCGCAGATAAGCGAGTGAACATTAGGGAGATAGCGGAGGCCTTGGGGATCAGTTTGGGTAGTGTGCATTTCATCCTGCACGAAAACTTGAAGATGAAAAAGCTCAGAGCAAAATGGGTGCCGCAATTGCTCAATCAAGGCCAAAAAGACGCGCGTGTTTCCGCTTCACAGCGAAATTTGGCCAAGATGTCGAAAAATCCGTCGGATTTTTGGCGCAGATTCGTGACCGTCGATGAAAGCTGGGTCCATCACTACACTCCCGAGACCCAAGAAGCATCTAGCCAATGCTGTGCACCTGGTGATGGACCTCCGAAGAGGGTGCGAACAACGGCATCGGCCGGAAAGATGATGGCTACGGTTTTTTGGGACCAACGTGGAATAATTCTGGTCGACTACCTTGAGAGCGGTAAAACGATCACGGGAGAATATTATGCAAGACTGTTGGACTGCCTGAAGCAAGAACTCATCGTGAAACGGCCCGCTTTGCAGAAGAAGGTTGTCCTGTTTTACCAGGACAATGCTCCCGCACACAAGTCGCGGCAAGCAACGGCAAAACTGGCCCAACTGAGGTTCGAACTTATTGAACAACCTTTTTATTCTCCAGACCTGGCCCCCTCTGATTATTTCCTCTTCGGACATTTGAAGAATAGTCTCGGTGGAAAGCGTTTTTCCAGCAATGAAGAGGTTAAGGCTGCTGTCAATGCCTATTTTCAGTCTAAAGACGCGGAATTCTACTCAAGAGGTATAAATGCTCTGAAATCTCGGTGGGAAAAGTGTATTGAGCTTCTCGGGGAGTATATCGAATAAGAAAAAATTAAAAACAAGATTTGGAAAATTCTTGGTTTTCATTTTAAGAATTTGTTGAACTACCTGTATGTAGCTCTCCGTTAATACTTTGTTGAACCTACAGATTTTTAAGCCGTACTGGCACAGTAAGTACAATACGTTGTAAGAGCACCAGAATGCAGCTACACGCGTGATTCACTTTTATGGCGGCTACGTAATAATTAGACACCGTGGCCGTTTTTGTTCCGCTTAACGACGAATAATAAGAGCGAAAATGTGATGATTTTGCGTATAGTCAGCGCAAACAATTACTGTATACAAAAAGTGCTCATAACAATAGTCCGTCCCGCGTGGGGAGCGAATTATCTGCGTAGAATAGCCTGATTTAGTGCTTTTGTTGACCGACGGAGATCTATTTTCAAGTTTGGATACTTTGGAGACCGACTCTTACTACGTTAACAGACATAGTTAACGTAGTAAGTTAAAAAACCGTTTAATCCGGTTTATGGTGAGCCTCCGGCAGTCTTATGACTCATTTTGCGGCCCAGCATTCACCAGTGTCCTTTCATTTTTCTCAAGTTTTTCAGATGAGTAACCGCCTTCAATCAAATCCCATGAAATTGTTTTAAAGAAGCGCTGCTCTTGTGCTTACCGTCTGCTATGCATGATCACTCTAAGGACTCCGACCCGTTGAAACCGACGTAGACGATTTCAGTTTGTCGCGGTTGTCAAAGTGTTAAAGGGCCGGAGTCCCGTGCAGGGCAGCTGATTCGACCACGGATATGACGATTGGGGTGTCGAGGCCTATATGGGCACGAGAAAGTGCAAGGTTATTGGCAATTTTTAGGGTTTTTTTATCGCCCGGCGTAGATAAGAGATGCTTCGCGAACCCCGGTAAAGGAATACTCCGCCGCATGAACGATGTTGATCTCTTCGTTGCTGAGGCGCAGGCGATAAGCGGGTCTATTCCTTCGGCATACCAGAAGAATCGCCTCGCTCTAGGCGGAAGGTAAGGCAGGCCTTGCTCTCAGCATTTGTTGCGTGATTGGAGATTGCCTGGTTGGCGCAACTCCCCAGTTGCTTCGGTGCCCTTGCCTGGACGGTGGAAACGAGGTCCTCAGCTCAGGCAAGGAGGTCTTCGCCGGAGGGAATACATGCTATGCTCCATAGTAGGGGGCCTAGATGTATGCAACCTTGTGGCACCCTTGCAGCCATATTAAAAGTCGCTCCTCATAAATGGATTATCAGGTCATGTAAGTGGCGGATATGGCTCCAGGAAGATAAGACGGGGCCTTTTCGTGTCGAGTCAAGTACGGCTCTCCACGGGAGGCTGCTCAACGCATTCTTGACGTAGAGTACAACGGCAAATAAATGTTTTTTTTAATGTGGCTATTTTTGATAATTTCTCTTGTTCGCGCTATTTTCCCAAATTAAAATATAAAACAGGTATTTATATTTCCCAAATTAAAATGTAAAGCAGGAATTAAAGACGCCAAATTTTACTAACCCATCTAAAAGGTGTGCGATCAAGCGTAGACAATTGCAATGGGCATTTCTATTTTATGCGTATTATGGATCATGCCGTTTAGACGCTACATACAATATGTATATATTATACAATACAAAGTTATTTTTCACTCCAGCCTGGTTAAGTCAGGTAAGGTCAGGAGACTGTTTGACACTCAGTACCATGACATCTTGCACACAGCAACCTGTCACAGTCTTTACAATGTGTTACTTGGCTCGCAGAAGCCCTTAGTCGGCAGCGCAGAGTGGAGTATGGTGCAATACATGGACTGCGAAACGCATCAATAAAGATAGAACAAAAACATCGAACTACATATATCGTATATATGTGTATCCGTCCTGCTCACTCCTCTTGAATTTGACGTGTACTATGCCGGGTGCTTTTATATCGTTCATTACACTCGCCGGCATCTCAAACGCGATGCAATGTAGTTGAGCATTCTTTGCAATTCCGTTCGTCGTCAAGCGCCATAAAAAAAGATACTCGAAACGCCGGTAGAAATCGTACACTGGAGAGGCCATCTACCGGGAGACAATCGAGGGGTATCTAAGGGCTGACACTGATAAGCGCAGAGAGAAACCGCCGAGAAGATGCGGTACTCTCCCGTTCTCCCGTATGCACGGGAGAACGGGAGAGCTGACATATACTCGAGGAATATTGTTAAAGAACGAACCGACTGTGGCAACGAATCCTACCTAGTGACCCGAATCTGTAGCCGTCTTGACGTGTACTTTTTGGGGCCGTTGTTTTGCCGCTGCTGGAGCAGCCTGTCACCGACGTCGTAACTAGGGATACGCTGTTCGATGTACCGGTAGGTTTGGTTCAGTGCAACTAGGGACGTGTGAGGGTACGTAATGATACTTACCTTTTTGGAAGTGCAGAGCGCTTGCTTTGCTCGTAGTGGAATATTACTATGAAAGTCATTGTTGACCTGAACACACAAAAGATTTCTGCCTCTACAAGGCGATGTAGTACTGAATCTCAGACAGATATATCCTAAGTCAAGTCGGTGCTTCGTCAAGTTGATTCTGAGGAGCTAATAGAGCGAGCAGCGATTATATGACACACAACGGTGCATCATATTTTTTTTATTTTGCTACTAACGACCGACGACCGTTGGGTACCAATGAAATGTGTGCCACCCAATCTACTTACCTATGCAATTGCAAGTGGAAATATTGTGAACGATGTATGGGTACCATGAGTAAGTTTAGGAAATTGAAATTAATGCCGGGTGTTACAAAGGATAAAGCAGTAAACTGCGTGGAACTTGCTTAGCTTTACGTAATTTCATTGTCCATCATTTTCGTGCCAAAGTGATGGTGCTGCGTTACGCAGTTGCCGCCATGTCGAACGTGAAGGCATCTTTATGTTGGCTCGCTTTCAGCAAATCGTTTATATATATATATATATTTTTTTTTTTGTATATATATATTATATATATATACAAAATGTTACGCCTCTGAACGTGAAAGCTTCAACGTAAAACATAACAATTATAGCTGTCGAAAAAGCTTAGTTACTTGGCAACTACGTAACCCAGCATCATCACTTTGGTACGCAAGTAATCGGTATTATTGTTTGATATTGCCTAGCGACAGTGTTTTAGGCGTGCAATTCTGTTTGTAATGGCAAAATTTTACAGTTTTGAACGTGAAAACTGTAACGTAAAGCATAACAACCTCTCGAATTGTTATGACTTTCCTTAATCCCTTGCGTCGAGAGCCATTTCTATTATGCAAAATTTCCCACCGAGCACGTTGGTATAATCGGTTCATCGGTGCGTTGACTGTTTTTTCGCAAACGTATATTTTTCACAACTATGTGCGAGAAAAAGGACAGAAAACTACTATTAACTACTAATACTAAAAAAGACGTTTCTGCCCCCTCCCCCCCTTATTTTGGGAAAAGATATTAATTTCTTGCTGAGCTCTATCAAACGTTAAATTAAGTACACGCGCTTATGAAAGACCCTGTATGTATATTTAAATGAAATTTTTTTTATCGGTGTTATTGACTTGATGATAGTGAAGATTATGTAACACGAACTTCGCTTGGTGTGCAGGCGGAATTGGTCATCTTTACCATCATGGTACCGCTCGCGGAAGTGTTATTAATCATCCTGGCGGTGATGGTAGAAATCACGCTATGTTCGCTGGCCAATGACAACCACAACCATCGTCCGCGTGTCGACGCTCTAATAGGAACCATTTACGGGAAAAGGCACAACGTTGAAGACGCCATAGCGGTCGACCAGTTCCTTGGCGTGCCGTACGCCAAAGCTCCCGTTGGCGAGCTGCGCTTCTCTGTGCCCGTTCCCTTCGGACACGTGGGACAGCTGGAAGCGGTCAAGTTCGGCCCCCGATGTCCTCAGCCACCAATTGGTCCTCAGCCGCCCGTAGCAACAGCAGAAGACTGCCTCTATCTGAATGTCTATCGCAGAGCTGGTACAACGCAGCGTAGCGATAGTAGGCCCGTGAGTACATCGCTTCACTTCCAAAGATCAGTTTTTTTTCCTACTGCAGCGGGTTTTGGAAATGCATGCTACACGTGCGTGGCCGGCAGCAATCACCAAACTAGCATTCAGCGACTAGTGAGTAAAACCGGAATCGTTCATGCCCCCGCACGAATCGGAACTATAACCCATTAAGATAAGTAAGCCATGTAGTAGGTGCACCACCGACAAACGACGATTTAACGTGATTAAGTGTAATTCACGAATTATTGTAATGATTAAGTCATTTAATGAGTGCACGTATAGTGTCAAGTCTACTATCGTGTCTCTGGTGGTGGTAGGCTAGCCGCGTGTTGGGGCTAGTTCATACTCGAAATGAAAGACATATTATGCATCGACTTTGCTCTAATAATTAGACAATTCATTCCGGCAACGAGTAATATAGTATTTGAGGCAGTTATTATTATTATTGCGCCCAAACTGACAAAAGAGCTTGAAAACAAGCTACTTGAGGCTACAGCGGAGCTAAGATCGACCGCGTTCCTCCGACAGAGGGTGTCTTTGGAGCATCAGAGAGGCAACGCCAAGATGATGTTGAGTGGTCAGCGACACTCGAGCAATAACAATGATGGTATATAATTAGTATATTCGTAATTGTGACACATGTACATAACGATAATAATAAACCTCTGTTTCAAAAAAATAATATATATATATTATTATTATTATTATTTCGGTATGCATCAGTCGACAACCGCTACACCGGTCGATCTACATATATAATGAGAACCATTAACGATTACAGGTAATCGTCATCTTTCATGGTGGCGCCTTCAGCATTGGTTCAGGATCCGACCCGTTTTTCGATGGCACAATTCTGGCCGCATATCAAAACGTAATCGTGGTCAACTTCAACTATCGTCTGGGAGTGCTGGGATTTGCTGACATGAGAGATATCGCACCGGGAAACCTGGGTCTATTTGACCAGCGGCTGGCGCTCGAGTGGGTTCAGCAGAACATCGCCGCATTTGGCGGGAATCCCGACAGGGTGACGCTGATTGGCGTGAGCGCGGGTTCGATGTCGATCAGCGCCCACCTCGTGTCGCTGCTGAACCTCGTCGAACCGCGGCGGCGGCAGCAGCAGCAGCAGCAACAGCAGCAGCAGCAGCTCTTCCACGCGGCCATTATGGATGGCGGCGTAGTTGCTGCCGGTATTGTTACGGATCCGGAGCTCAGTCTCGAGCGAATGTCGGCCATTGCGCACGCGCTGGGCTGCGAGACGACCGGCCCAGAAATGCTGCGCTGTTTGCGACAGGCCAAAGTCGACGACCTCGTGAGGCTCTCGCTGGACACCGAGGGATACAGCCCGATCTACACGTTCCAGCCGACAGCCGACGGCGTCTTCCTGCCAGCTCAACGCGACAACGCTCAACAGGCGCCGATGATGCGCACCGCGCCCGGCGGCGCCAAGGTGAAGGTGCTCATTGGCTACGCCCGAGACGAGGGAAGCATGTTCGCAGGCTACGAGTTTCTATCGAAGCCGGCCGATCTGCCCGACCTGAGCTCGGCCGACAGCTTTCTCGACTGGTGCGGCAAGCTGGCGTTCGGCTACAAGCTGCAACTGAACTTCAACGTGAGCGCGACACGGCAAGCGGTACTCGAGGCGTACTACGACGACAAACGCACGACTCGTCGAGGCCTCGTCGACGCTGTGGCGTCGTTTGTTGGCGACGGTTCGTTCATCTGCCCAGTGAACGCGTTCGTGGACAGCTATGGCGGCCGGACGACGCAACGGTCGAACGTCTGCTTCTACCGGTTCGAGAGACGACTTCGTCGGAAGTACCTCATACTGGACCCCGACACCTTCGGCGTACCTCACATATCTCCGTTTGCCCACTTCACCGGCTGTCTGCTGACGGCCACCGACGCTGGCACATCTAACGCGTCGCATGCGATAGATGCTGCTGCTGCCGCTGCTGCTGCTGCTGCCACTGCTGCTGCTGCTGCAGCAGATAAGATGTTCTTTTTGGACGCAATGCAGATGGTAGCAGACTTTGCCGGCTCAGACGGGCCGCCGGCTTTTCGAGGTGTCCAGTGGCCGGACTTCACCGATGGGGGTCAACAGGTCATGGTACTTAACGATAGCCCTCATATACAAATGGGTAGATACAGTGAAAATCGTTGCAAGAAAGTGTTTGGCTATCTCGACAACGGCTGGTGAATTTCGTGGAGCAGGCGTCATATGTGAAGGGCCATTGTAGGCTAGAGTCAATGTATACATATGTCAAGTACTGTATACAAGCGTATATGTGTGCGATCAATGTTAGTACAAAAACACTCGAGATCTGAGGTTTAAACTGTGGGATTCCATATATATATATATATATATAATATTAGAAAGTAACAAAACTAAATATCATGCGGACTGGTTTCGAACTGCGTCTGTCAGGTCGCTCAAGTGTAACATGCTAGACTCTCCAGTGGCAAGGGAGTAGAAGATTTGACTTCAATGGAAATTAAAGGCAAATTAAATGCATAATGTGGAACTAATGCACTAGCGTAGAGTACAATTATCCGATGGAATGATTCACCTAAAAAAATGGTAGTGTGAACACCAAGGATGCACCACGTTCAGCTTTGGATGAGAAAACTGTGTAGGAAATCTACAATTTAATAATGGCTGATTGCCGATTAAAGCTGCGCGAATGGGCGGTAGGCATGGCAATTAGCTATGGTGCAATACATCAAACTTCTAGTAAAATTCGTCGAGGGCCGGCATTCTTTTCTCTCGAGGTTCGTCATAGGTGATGGGACTTGGGTACACTTTTATGACCTTCTACTCAAGTGCCAAGGCCCGCAATGGTCAGACGTTGGAGCGCCCCCCACAAAAGTGTACAGCCAACGGTGGGCTTAAAAAGTGGTAGCCACCACCTTTTCTCTAGATGTAAAATGGTGTAAAATTTTACAACCTAAGAATATGAAATTACTCTATCCGAGTTGGATTAAATCCTACGCATAGCAACGCCCAAGTTTCTCAAAACCACGCGTTCATCAGACATGTCTCCTAGAAAAAGACTTCGCTTCCCAGTACACTTGCCTATTTCAGCTAACCAGTGCAGCTCTACAGAAGCATGTCCTATCGTTAATTAAGTTTAAAACATTTGATATACCTGAATGAATAATACTTGTCGAGATATCTAAATATTTGCATACATATTGAGCACAAGGACACAGCTCGGTCACAGGCGTACTAGTTCTTTAGACGTGAGTGCTTATTAGCAAACGAGGGCATAACTAAAACAATACAATTAGACTCTATATGTATAGAACATTCAGAGAAGGCCGAAACGTTAATTTTGCTATGTGTAACTACACAAATGAGCCTGCTTTTCGCTCAGAGAAGTGGAAACAAAAAAGGATGGTGTCTTTCCGACCATCAGTGTGCAGGGTAACATGGCACGGTTATCACTATTATATGTTCTCAAGGGTGAATGTTATGGTATTAACGACTGCGTGTGTAAGTTTTGTGGTGGGTGCAACATCTGTCGCTATCACAGGCAATGTGTACAGGCAATGAGCTAGTGTTACAATTTCGTAACAAACCATGTGTGTCAATCCAATCCTACTACCAACAATTAAGGTGAATAATTATGATGTAAATAAATAAAACAGAAATGGAGCAGATGTACTGATGGCAACAGATAGGCTCGCCCCGGGAATGTCACCCGGTCCAGACGGTGTGCCCCGACGAGTTAAGCTAATGGCGACAGATCATCCACAACTACTAGCAGATTTTGTCAAACGCGCACTAAGCGAAGGTCAATTCCCTCACCGATGGAAGGTCACTCGCCTCGCGCTGCTTCCAAAGCCAACTAAAACCCTCGGAGGATTCTCTTCTTCCTTCAGGCCGATATGCCTTCTCGACGCACCAGCAGCAACGCTTTTTGAATATATATTCTGCTGGAGAGGGTCAGTGCATCAATGGAGTGCAGTTGCGGCTTCGCGGACACCCAATACGGCTTCAGACGGGGTCGGTTTACCCTTAACGCCGCCAAGCGGGTCCTCTGCTTTGCAGGCGGCCGCGAGCTTAGAGCCTCACCTGCATTTCGCAAGTTTGTACTGCTCATCCTATTGAATGTAAAGAATGCGTTTAATACGGCCAATTAGGGGCCATAATGAAGGCAATGGACAAACGACAGATTCCCATATACATAAAGCGACTTTTGTCCTCCTATCTTCAAGCGACTAGGAAGATTTCGAAGAAACGGATAGATAGCCTCAAGTCAATGTGACAACATGAATTTCTTATATGCAGTTATTCTCTATTTGTGGCGAGTCATCTGTAACCTCGTACCAACGGCAGGGGCAACATTGGTAGTAACCGTTTCACAAGTCGCCATCTGTGGAGAGTCTACAAAAGATACTTGCGGCGCCAACTAAAGCAACACGCAAAGCCAAAAAAAAAATATATATATAAATATATATATATATTTTTTAAAATAAACATATTGCCTCCGTTATACCCCATATATGACAGGCAATTAGCATTTACGTAATTTCATAAAGTTGCAAGCGCCTGAAATTGACTATGTCGGAAAACTTCTGAATAAGAGGGTAAAATCATCGGCGTAGAGCAAGTCCTTGACGCACCTGTGCCGTCTAGTGATTATAGATGGCAAGTCCCAAACCAATACTGAGAATAGGAGAGAATTGGGACTGACCTCCTGACTGACCTACTCCCGTTGGTATGAACTAATGGTTCGTGCTCAGACACCCCGCAGTTAAGGCTAGTGGAAATATAGAGTGGCCATAAGACAAAAACAGTGTCCTGTTGAAGGATAGACTAGTTCCCGCGAGGTTGTATCAAAGACAGATTTTGCCATCCAACGAGCCATCCACGATGTCGGGAAACGCCTCCGTTATACATATATATATATATACATACACACATATATATACAAATATATATATATATATATATATATATATATATATATATATATATATATGTTCATATACATACACACATATATATACAAATATATATATATATATATATATACCTATATGTATATATTCTTTTTTTTTACCTATCTGGAAAGTGCGGTTGCAACCTTAGAGGCTTGACCCTCCTCTTCTCTTGTAATATAGGTTTGACGACTTCAGATGTTGTGTTCCAGTAGGAGAGTTCATTTCCTTGCAGATGTCATGTAAGTCAAAAGCGGGTGTCTTCATTAAAAGCAGCAAAGGTTCGCGCTACTCCGCCCATGCTGGGCACCTCACAATTGTGTATTTGGCGGCTGTCAGTCGTATATATATATTTCTTTTATGCCGGTGTTGTCCATCGTTGTCTTCTTATTAGGTTTCATTTCAAGATTCAAAAAATCCTTATAAGGACTAGACTATAACCAAGACGAAGGTAGACAATAAAAGCCAGAAAGACAGATGAGATAAAGATGCGCACGCTCATTGCTTGTCCAGCTCGCGACAGGGAACCCAAGAGTATATATAGCCATGCATAGAGCCAATGCCAATGATGGCATTAATGTCTGGTCGCTAGCGTGTGTGGCTCCTACGTACCCTCGTTGAAACGGTTATGCTGCTACCATTGCTGGAGCTGCTTGGAACCTCGGCCGTTGCTGTGGACGAACTGCTGATCTCTGCACCGATTGTGGGCTCGATTCCAGCCAAAGTGGGAACGTTTGAGGGTATGGGCAGGTAGATGAGTTATTGGGAATTCTGTACGCGAACCTACCTCCTAAGCAGGTTACTTACATTTTGCGTTGGCAATGTGAAAGGAAAGTTCAACGCGACAAACTTCGCCGCGAGACGTCCTTAGCCAAAAATTGCAAGCCTACACTCTGCCGGAGCTGTAAGCTAAAACTGTCTTCACTTAAGCCTGTATTCCGGAGCAGGGGCACGACTGAATTTTTTTACAACTGATAGCCTCCCTGAACATGAATATTGATGCCCGTGTTTCTGGCTTAAGACTGTTGACCCCTAACATAATATGTATATATGTGGCTGTGCTGAGTTTGTTCATTAAACCAGATTGTTTGTGCAAATTGTCGTTTTCACGTGATAAAGATAGAGAGATTGCATTCGGAGTGTTTTTCTCAAAAGTTTAAAGGGCGCTTTTCTGGCACAGTACGTTTATTATAAAAACCTGCTAATTATAGTTTCAAAGGTCCCTAAATGATGATTTTGATCTGGATAAAAATACGCTAGCCATTGCAAGACTCTAACCACGGTAAAAGGTCGTCATGCTCTCAAAAATGTAGTCAAAAATTCAGATTAGCCACTCGAGGGAACTTGCAGAAGAAATTGACGTCAGTGTGTCAGAAAAACGTTAAAAACATGAAATGATTTCTGACTTTTGGATACTGATGGCTCATTAATTGAGCGAAGCAGACACAATTAGGAGCGTACGCGTATGCCATTTAATTCTATGACTCATTTCAAATAGTTTGGTAACAGGATTTAGAATTTTTTTTTCAAAAATATAAGCAATATATAAAATACAAATCTGATCCCACACACACCAGAATAACAATAATACACGATCCTGCGTAAGTTTTTCGCCTTCACAAAAAATACGAAAGGTGTGTTAGGAACTTATTGACAATTCACTCCGATTGTTCATTTCACAACAAAATTCATTTCACAACACCAGATCATAATACTCGGATCAAAGCAATTTTTAATATTTGAAGACACGCCGTAAAGCCAATGTCAAGGTCATCTCCAACCACCATCAATGACGAGGGCTCTGTAAATGCATGCACGAAGCTGTGCTATGAACAAAAACAGCGCTAGCGCCGTAAAATTTCAGCAGCAAGGCTATAGTATTTTAGGTTTTTTTTGTTGCCAAATCACTTACATTTCGTCATAAATCGAACGGTGCACGAATGCCCCGAGCATTTGGACAAAATTGAATAATACAGCTCATATAAATATACAAGCGCTGAGCACGTACACACATCCGTACTAGTGCTTTAGGCGTGACTGGTATAGCCGTCTGTTGTTGGGGGTCAAGTGGCTCCACAGAACAAAAACAAAGCAAAAAAAAGAGATGGTTAAGAGGAAAGAGGAAGCCTCGTCAATACGACAACATGAACCTCTTATCGGCAGTTGTCCTCTATTTGTGACGATTCATCTGTAATCTTCTACCTCCGCGCAAGGTGACACTTTCCCCTATTCTGTTTTGTCACAGAGCAACAGGATATTTTCGACAGCTTAACGCAACAACGGCAGTGACAACATTGATAGTAGTGACCGCTTGATTAGTCGCCATCTGCGGAGCGCCTACAGCAGATATTTGCAACACTTTGCCTCACTGCCTCTCGGTTCAGAAGCTAGAGAAGGCTGCAAAGGGCATTGGCGGTTTAACAGATGACGCTTTAACAGCGGAGCTGTCAAACGGTAATTTGACACAAAAAAAAGTCAACTGACCTGATACCAGTGCAACGCGACCCGATCAAGCAACGCCTCATAGATACGTATATATATATATATATATATATATGTGAATGAACGCACAGGAATATATTTATATATACGACACAATTCGTCGGCAAATTAATTTAATTTTTTTGTTATCCGCTATATATATATATATATATATATATATATATATATATTAACATTTTTCCCCAGCAAGCGTGTAAACTCTCAAAGCACTAGGCTCGGGCTTGGGCTGACCCATCTACCCAATGTTCCTTTTACCGAGGCATTTTTTTCCCATACGTTGCTCCATCGATCGTCGTTTGCCAATTCTCGGCGCGCACACTGCACAGAAGTGCTTCTCTGTGAGATTATCCACAGATTGCAATGGCGTCACCTTGAGTCCGCTCCTGTGTAAGCCGAATGTTCGCGACCGCCCGGCGGTGCAGGATAGATTCAACGCCGCTGGTCGCCGAACGCAAAGAGGCAATGCGTGTTGAGAGGAAGATTGCCTCGGGGAGCCCTAGTCTGCCTCTGGCGGCCGGTAAGGAGGTTTGAACAAACGGGACGACCTGTTAAACCTTTGCAGCCGAGTAAGCACTGGCGGCGTGGTCTAGGGGACTAAGGCGCTAGTCATCTACCATGCTATCGCCGATTCGATCCCCAATATTGATCAAGGTTTCATTGAGCGATCCCTATTGAGAATAGATCATACACCATATACCGCTGAGAGTCAGCGGCCATGCTCGAAGGACTGTTGGGGAGACCCTAGATATCTGAACATGTCCGGCCCTCGCTGCATTGAAGATATTCCAAGCCCGGTATCTCTGGCTATTCTTAACGAGTGATCCCTTCTGATTAAGTAAAACGCGTTGTTAAATTCGAGTTTGCCTAGTCACGAAGAATCGAACCGATAATTATAAAATCTCTGGTAGCGTGAACTATTACATTATCATCCCGTTTGAAAGAGAAACCCAACTCGTGAGGCTCTAGAGTCCCTCACTGCTACTTTCGTTCGATTATATGTATAGGTATATTCGTAAGGTATATATATACCCAAATGCGTTTGTAAATTATATATATATATATATATATATATATATATTTTGTGTATGTAAGATACACAATCTAACCTATAGAATATATTTTAGGTTAGATTGTTGATCTTGTCTTCTCAACAAGTAAAGAACACGTAAAATGTTTATATATATATATATTACTTGTCATCATCATGTTGTCTTTTGTTGTTCTGTTTGCGTCTGTCCTTATGTCCAATTTGTTCATTTAAGATTTAGCCAAGATTCTGTACAAAACATACGGTGGACAATAAACGCCAGAAAGGCAGGCGAGATAGAGATAAGAACATCAAGGTAAAGACAGGTGCGACAAATGTCAGGGTCTCGAACTCTGAAGAGAGAGGGACCGACCATCGAGAAGGTGTGCATGGAAAGAGTTGTTGTTTGAAGGTATTTAAAGATGAAAACGTTCGTTCACGATTGCTCATTGCTTGTCCAGCTGACGACAAGTAGCCCACCAGTACAGCCCTAGATCGAGCCAGGACCAATGATGACAGTGATGTCAGGTCGCGAGCGTCTGTGGCTCCTACATGCCTTCCATGTAGTGGTTTTGCTGCTGCCGTTACTCGAGCTGATTGGAGCCGCCGCTATTGCTGAGGATGGCCCGCTTGTCTCTGCACCGGTGGGCTCGATTCGGGGCAAAGTGGAAACGTTTGAGGGTGTGCAGGTAGACGAGTTCTTGGGAATTCCGTACGCGAAGCCTCCGGTTGGTGACTTACGCTTTGCGTTGCCCGTTCCATTTGGCAATGTGGAAGGAGAGTTCAACGCGACAAACTTCGGCGCGAGATGTCTTCAGCCACCGATGAAAGCCTTCATCTCTCCCGGCGCTGTCAGCGAAGACTGTCTTCACTTGAACGTCTTCCGGAAAACGGGCACGACGGGAGATGACAAAAAGCCTGTACGTAAGTGGTTTGCAGTCGACAGTCTCCGACAAGATGAATATGAGCAGACAGCAGTTTTTCTGTCTTGAAACTTTTAGACCTCCTGAATCGTCCTGAATATCTGCCACAGTGCACCATGAACATTATATGTATACATACGGTTAGCCTTAAAATATAGGCGGGGTTTTTTTATTCCTGCTTTGAACTCGTAAAATTATTTTTACCCAAAACCCAAACAGTTGTTTATAGCAAACCTGGGTCTGCCGAGTTTGGTAGTTAAACTATCTTGGCCTGTGCAGTTTGTTGTGTTCGCGTCATAACGTAAAAGAATTGTCTGTGTAGAAGACTAAATTCGGACGACACCAGTGCTGTTTGGACATGTTGCCGCATTTTCGGCGTGTTCTGGCACAACCTACTCAGCATGAAGACCTATTTAAAGACTATATTCATTTAGCATGATAACTTAGCATGAACGTACCACACTTATTTAGCATAACGGATTTATGATAGTTTTTTTTTAATGAGGTTTTCAAGTAATTATTTCGATTTAGAAGATAACAAGCCAGCTTCTACAAGACCTTACACCTGGGAGGAAGGTTACGTTACGCGTTCGGGATGTTAGTATAATTTCGTATTGACTACTCAAGAGAGAGGTTACGAAACAGCTTGAAGCCAGCGCGTCAAGAACACGTTAAGAAGTTAAAATAATTTCAAACGTCTGCAAATTAGCGGCTCATAAATTGAGAGAATGTAGACGTTGAGATGTAGATTGATATAGCTAAGATTAGGCGCCCTTCGCTTTGTCTAGAACCGTTGTAAATCGTTTAGTAAAACAGAACGTTAAACACGTTTTTCAAGAATACAAAAATGAATATGAACGTCTCTTCTGGTCTATTACTTTGAGCTGCTTTTTTCCTATTCAGCCAAATACAGCAACAAAACGTAGGTACTTCTGTTATTCTTCTCTATATAATTTTGCAACAGAATTTACAACTTACAGAATTTAACTTGCAAAATGATCAAACATGAAAGATTAGCATTCTTACATATTTAAACCTTATGCTTATATGTATATATATATATATATATATATATATATATATGTATATATGTATATATATATATGTATTTATGTATGTATATATATATATATATATATGTATATATATATATATATATTTATGTATGTATATATATATATATATATATATATATATATATATTGTATGCATCTTTCAGGTGGTCGTCATGGTACACGGCGGTGGCTTCAGCGTAGGCGCTGCTTCGGATCTGTTCTACTACAGCCCTCCGCTAGTCGTTTTCGGGGATGTCATTGTCGTTAGCATGAACTACCGGTTAGGTCTGCTTGGGTTTGCCGACATGAAACAACTCGCACCTGGAAATCTCGGCCTCTTCGATCAGCGGCTGGCGCTCGAGTGGATTCAGGACAATATTCGTGCGTTCGGCGGTGATCCAGATCGGGTGACTTTGATGGGCGTAAGCGCGGGCTCAATATCGGTCAACGCTCAGATCAGCTCGCCTCTGAATCGTGACGGCCGAAAGCGTTTCCACGCGGTCATTATGGACGCCGGTGTGCTTTCCGCCGGATTTGTCCTGGTACCTGACCTCGTGTTTGCCAAAGTGAAGAAGATTGCCGCCACAGCCGGCTGTACGACGGATGGACCTGAGATGGTGGCATGCCTTCGTCAGATCGACGCGAAAAAACTACTCGAGCTCTCATACGATGCGGAAGACCAGAACACATGGTTCTCGTTTAAACCCACGACTGACGGCAAATTCATAGCGGCCGATATCGCCAAGGATGTGCGGGATAACGCGAACGAGTTTCTGAAGGTCAAGACGATGCTGGGCGCCGCCAAGGACGAAGGATCGATGTTCGTCTGGGAGTCGTTTGACTTCACCTTCGACGACTTTCCAACGCTCGACACCGAAGACAAGTTCGTTGCGTGGTGCGCGAAACTCGCGAAACGATACGACCACCCCATCGACATGAACGATGAAAACGTCCGAAAATCTGTAGCGGCCACATACTACAAGAAGAACCCGAGCAGGATGCTGGACGCCTCGACGTTTGTAGGCGATGGCACGTTCATCTGTCCCACGAAAGCATTCGCTAAGAGCTACGCAAAAGTGAACAACGCTGTGTACGTCTACAAATTCGAGAGGAAACTGCGCAGAAACTACACCGTTTTTGACCCCAACGTTTTAGGGGCGTTTCACTCCTCCGGCTTCACGCACATGTCTGGCTGCTTCTTTGGGCTAGTGGGTCTTGTGCCGGGCCTGGACAAAATCGACGATGAGGACAGGGCGTACTTCTTGGACAGCATTCGGATGGTGGCAGACTTTGCTAAATCGGATGAACCTCCACAGTTCCGCGGTGTACGGTGGCCCAACTTCGCAAAAGGCGAAGGTGTCATGGTGTTCGATGAGGCGGCTCGGATCGAGAAAACTCTGTACGGTGAAGGCCGGTGTGAGAAGGTCTTCGGTGTCTTTGAGCCTACGGTCTGAGCAACACATTGGGTGCTCACTCAGCATTACCTGAATGTGATTGCATTGCTGTTGCTGGTAGGATCTCTAGCAGCAAGACTACAAGTGCCAGTTGAGAACACACGCGTTTGTTTGTCAAATAAATTAGATTAAACAAAAAAGTAGCGCCGTCTTTATGTAATTGTGCCCAATTACACTCAAAATTATTCTCAAACTACAATGCTGAAGTATTTGTTGTTGTTGTTGTTGCTGTTGTCGCCGCTATTGTTATTAGTGTTTAAGTGCGCAGTGATTGTTATCATAGTCACGCCAATTGTACACAGCAGGAAGCACAGCAACAACGCCGTCACAACAAACGCCCACCCTGTCAGCTGAGCGTGGCAGTTTCTGAACGCAGGTAGAATTCAAACTGAGCAAACCCGCCGCCTAAGTGGCGAAATGCTACAGGATCTTGGTTGGACATCTGAACTGACCTTCACTAGCCGCCTATGTCGGGCTCCTCACGTAATTCCCTACACGACGGCGTCGCGAGACTGATAGTGCAATCTGTGCCAGTTTGTTCGTTATGGGTTCGTTAGCCGTTATTAGCCTCATCACATTGTCGTACGCCAACATATAAGAGGGGGGCCGAAACCGTAATTGTGAATGTTACCGGCACAGCGACCATTCTATCTATCTATCTATCTATCTATACATCTATCACTGTCTATGGCTTGAGTCTGTGGTTGTTTTCCTCGCGTCCTTCTTGAGTGTCGATTGTAAGCCGGCACCGACGTCCTCTGTGCAAGCTCCTCGTCGATGGAGAGTGGCGTCCCCTCGGCCTTGAATCGATACTCGACGGGCACCACTAGGGTCGATGTACCTACGAACTCTCGACAAGCACGCAACACTGCTAAATTACGCAGCATGTAGCATTGAACAACTTACGCGTAACAAACTTCTGTAGTACCCGCACACATAGATTTATCTAGTAATGCTCATGTAGATATTCAAGAGATGCGAAAAACAATCGACATAACACACGCTGTTTACAGGAGCCTAAGAACGTTGAAATTCCATGCGTAGCGGAGAATAAGTTACCGTCAAAGTGAGTGGTGAATACCGTCGCTTTTGATGATGTTTAGGTGGAACATTCGGATCGGGGATTTTTCCGCAGACAACGGTGTGAGAAAATGACAGGCATAAGCATGCCAGTGCCATAAGGGCCGTACCATCTTTAGGGAGTGTGCACAAACGCTATTCAAATTTCGAATTAGACATTGAGCTTGAATGCTAAGTCGCCCTATACAATCTTGCACCACCACATCGCATTCTGCTTGGTGGGTATCTCGCGGGTCTTTCTGGCTCGAGAATTTCCGATAAAATTTTACGAGGGACGTACTTTTTGCTTGTCTCGAGACTCGCCACAGGTGATGCAATTTTGGTACAGTTTAAACACCCTCCACTCAAGTGCTATAGCTATAAAACTAAAGCGTCAACGGTCCTTTTCACCAAGAGTAAAATAGTAGTGATGTCAAACTGGAAGATACAGTGAGAAGCGATTCATACTTCCTATTGTAATATCTTATCAACGCACCGCTTGTTATACAGCACACCCCTTCAGGTGAGCATAGAGACGCATTTGCGTTATGTTCAAGAAAATATCCACGATGTGGCGCTACAATTATATTTTTGGTATATGACCAGAAAGTATGACTTTTACACAATATCAGACTAATCAAATGTCACACACAGACACACACGCGGTAGGTAACGTGTAAGAGCCATGTTAACTGAGCATGTCAGCACTTGTCGCCTAAACATAAACATCCACAATATCCGAACAGTGATTAACAGCATTCTTGCGTCATTAAGTGGATATGTGCGCAAATCAAAGCCGAACTTAGCGAGACTAGTAGGGCAAGCAAAAAAGTGCTGCTTGCTTTAAACGATTTGAATAAACACACACACACACGCACACACGCACACACGCACACACAGCATACAATCATATTCTCTTATGACTAAGGATTGGCCGCTTTATGATGACTAATCTTTCAAACTATTCAAACGCGTTCAAATACACTTTGCTAGCCTACCGTAAACAAGCTACGGCTTTACATCTGTGCGCACTTAACGCAAGTGCGATAAACACCGTAGGTGGTGGTAATAGCACCGGTTCGACGCGCCAGTATGTGACGAATACTCGCTCATAGATTGCAGCGCAGTCATTCAAGTCACGATGCCCACCAACCAATCCGAGGTCAGTTCGAGATTCGTTGTGTTACTGCTGCCACTTATATGGTCTCTTTTTAGGGGGCTGCTGCACGTCCCCTGGCAGCGGCTTGTACACGGCAAACACACACTCCTGTAAACAAACAAAGCTCAAAACATTAGCTTAAAGGTTAAAGCCCGTCACTAAAAGGCTAAAGCCCGTCGTTACCTGCTTGACTGCTAGTGCTAGTTCAAGTGAAGTAACTAATTTTTTGTTTCTCATTGATGTCAAAGCTGGCAATAACTATAATAGTTTCATAGTACGTGAAAAATGATGACGCACAAACAGTGGGTTTAGCCCTCAAACGTGAGCCCGACCCGACCGTTTATGCCCGCTTATACATATTTGTCCAGCACGCTGCATGACACTCGCCGATGCTACCTACGACCTAAATGCGCTTAGCATTTGCCGAATGACGAACTCCATTGGCTTGCCTGCGCCAATGGAAGACCAAGACCGACTAGGGGGTCCCAAAACGTGTAGAACGGGACTCGTCAAGAAAATCATTTATTCTGTTTTCAATAGAACAAGGAGGAGGATCGTGTTTAAGAGTGCGAACGAACTTAATTCGCGTATTACATCGATGTGGCACGCCCAGTACAGCTTTAAAAACTGTGTTTTTTAAAGCTGGGCTTATTATTATTATTATTATTATTTTTATTATTATTATTATTAAAGAATAACCAGTTATTATCTTATAAGAAGCTAAGCGTACTGACGTGTTCATGATAAAATGCTACACATAGAGGGCACCTAGCTTGGACTAGATATGAAGCATTAAGATCGTACTTCACAGGATCATTTCTGTAGTCGATCTAACGTATCCGCTTGCCGGATTCGTACACACAGATATGAAGCATTGCGAAAAGCAGTTCCATGGACGTTAAATCTTGGCTGAGAGTCAGCCCCGAAAGGATTTTTTTTAGCTTGGACTAGAAAAAGCGCGAAATAGTCATAGAAGAGAAAATTGGCAAAATATGAGCGTCTTTTGTGTTTTGTTTTTTTGGCTTTTGTGTTCAATAACTTAAAATGGCTACCTTACTGCTATTCACAGTGCCCAAACAAACAAAAACACACACACACACAGTTGTTTCTCGTTCCTATATGGCGGCGTGGTGTTAGGGGCTAGTGCGCTAGTCATGGTTTTCATCTAGCGGGATGTCACCAGTACGATCCCGTCGTTAAAGGATTTTTTTAGCGATATTCATTGAGACTAAACGATAACCCAAACCACTGATAGGCAGCGGCCATGATGCCACAAGTACTTTTGGAAAAAATCGATATCTCTCAACATGCCCGGCCCTAGGACCTTTCCTCTTTCCTGATCTTTTCTTTGCAGGAAGCAGCATTTTCTCACGAGCACGAGGGTATGCTAGTCTCTCTATTGAATAACTGGGCCTTTTTTTGCTGTTTTTATTTTGCATACTCTGCATTCTGCAGCATCGATTTAAGTTGCCGGGCTGACCCTCAGCCAAGATTTAACGTCCACATGACTGCTTTTCGCATTGTTTCATAGACGTACTCCCATAAATAAAATGTGCAACGGTGGGGCTCGAACCCGCGTTGTCCTATGTATCTCCTCCGGCTACGAGGCGCAGACGAATGCACCATGCCACCGGACTCGACCTGAAGCATCGATCTAACATTTTCTAGTAATATCACGTTCACTCCTGAGCAATAGGGTGTAATAGCCTCCTTATACCATTGGAAAAAATGTTTTCTTGTCTCTATATATATATATATATATATATATATATATATCCTAAAACATTTAGGGCAATACTGTATGCATACAAAAGTATCTCTAGCATTAGTAACCAAGTTTAGTTCATATTATTGGGACTTGCAAGTCGTTTCTCTTATGTAGAAGTCTGCAGTATTTTTAATACATTTTGACGCGGCCTTTCGTTGTAAGACAATGCCTTTTCCCATTAAAGCAGGACTGTAACATCAGTGAAGGATGTCTGCATTGGTTGATTTGAGTATATTACTAAAGATTTTGTGTATAAGATACATAATAGCGGACCCAATACATAACATTTTTTCTACTATTTTGTTAATAGATGATAAAAGTAAGATTGATCCAAGATGACTAATATTGAAAGATGTATTTGCTGGATGTAAAATATATTTCTTCAGATTGTAAGGATATTGTGATGTGTTAATTATCTTTGTTTGAATCATCACTAAATATATGGCTATCTTGTTTAAACATTTTAATGGGAACCCCGTCTAGGCCAGCAACCTTCCGGCTATTTAGACCTTGAATAAATTTAGACAATTCGCGCCTTTCCGGTACTTTTAATTGCGTTGATAGTTTATTTTCTGAACGCTGATTGGCCTGATCATTGCTTAAACCGACTAGTTCTAAACGTTACGAGCCCCCCTTGTAAATCCTCTTAATTATGAGTTTACTGCCTTTATTGTTTTTTGAGTTATCGGTATGTTCAAACTAAACGTCTGAAATATTGTTTTGGCTTTTTCGTAAGCTTAAAGAGTACCTTTATAAGCAATGGACCAGTGCTTGGCTTCACAGGACTGTGTCATCTTGTGTCACCCACTTTTTAATAGGTATGTACTTCGATTTTAAAAATCGGAAATGTACACTCTTCCAACATTTAAGTGCAACCACACTGGAATAATAGACTGGCGTCACTTGCCGAATCCTTTGTCTGCATGAATAATCAATCCGTTACCTCGACTTTTTGGTTTCAACTGAACGATAATCATTTGATGTTATGGTGCGGTGCTGTTTGGCTTTGTTCATGTCAAATAAATAAACTTCATAATCAATTAGTTGGCTACCACTTATGCTTTTCGAGTCTACGGTGTCAGAAATCCGCGGAACAAAATACTAATACTCGCTCACTGCCTATAGATATGTGATCTCTAAAGTATGTGATCAGTGAGGCTTCCGCCTGCTTGTTGGTATTTAGTACAATGAAACCCTTAGTTGCTAAGCTGTCAGTATATCCTTCTGTTACATCATTGTTCTCTATGTTACAAATGCTTATGTCTCTTTATGCCACACCTGCAACTACGGCCTCAACAAAAAGGCCGACGATTGATTATGATTCCAGTGCATTGTCCTGAACTACGAAGATATGCTTGAGCTAATTGGGTAGAGAAGAAGACCTAGAAGTCGTTCGGTAACACCTACCATAGCGCAGCAGATGTAACGAGAGCTCGTTAACGCGATAATGCGAAAGCATAGTCATTCGCCGGACTACAAACGCGGGATCGGTATCTCCGTCTCACCGTTCTCCGTATTCATCGAAAGGCAGACGCTCGTAGTGATTTCGTTAATGAAATTATAAAGAGGGGGGGGAGGATGCTTAAAGTCTGGCATGTCGTCAGGCTCCTTCTCTTCTGTTCAAGGGTAGGCATGGTGATGACAAACAGGATCCAAATCTCTACCGTGGAGTGGCGTCAGAACGCACATTGAGGAAGATTTTCTGTAAGTTGGTTATTCGGCGGATTGAGCACGTGGCTGAAACTTCCACCGGAGCAATTCGGCTTTAGGAGAGGCCGAGGCACCCGTGATGCAATCCCCGTTCTCCATCAAAAATCGAGCCAGCTGTGGCACAACCCAGAGGTCATTTGTATGCAGTCTTTATTGACTGCGTCAATGCCTTTGACAAAGTCTGCTGTTGAAGCATTCCAACGAGCAGGAGTGGGTGGCTCTCTCGTGAGTGTAATAGCAAGTTTCTTTGAGGAGGACACCTTGTTGGTAGACGGTGAGCAGGGTGTATAAGAGATTAAGCAAAATGTCGGGACTCCGCAAGGAGACCCGCTAAGCTGCGTCTCGTTTACACTTCTTTTTGCTGACCTCGTCGGTTACGTCCGACAGGAGTACCAAAAAGCCGTAGTGGTGATGTATGTAGATGATATCGTGGTCACTTATCGCGACCTAGGTGCCATCAAGCGCATTACCTCTATGATAAAGGCGTTCCTTGTCTCGAAGGGATTTGAGATAAACACCAGGAAGACCAAAGCCAGGAAATTCAGGCGTGGAGGTCGATTGGCTACCAGAGACGTTATACGTTGCTGCGGCCAACCATTGAAGTTTGTTAACTCTTCCCAGTATCTTGGCCTTCGGGTTCATTATACAGGAACGACGTTCATAGCGCATATAAACGAAACAGTACGGAAGGCACTTGTCTCTCTTTACGGGGAAGTAGGCAATGTCCGAAGATTGTCCGTTTTCTCAGCAGTGAGGCTCTTCATGCTTTAGATTGTTCCGGGTCTTGACAGGGTATGGAACCCCCTCACGCTGGCGAACTTTAACCAGCTTGAAAGGTGTTTTTCATTATATATGAACCGAGTGCTTTGCTTGCCTATCCGAGCAACAAGCCGCTTTGTGTATCTTATGTCAGACTGTCCACCGGCTGCTGAAAGAATCCGACTAAGGCTGAAGATGCCGCGTACAGTACCTTACGAATGTTTTATTCCGAAGTGGGACGAAAGACATATATAATTTCGTGCAATATGTTTCACCCGTTTTCACTCTAATAGCTTACATGATGAAATACAATATGTATCCACCACGATGTGGTAAGTGCGTATGTTCTCATGCTTCTCAGCTTACCCTAAGCTCGCTTATCATTTCGAAGAGCTGATCTTCATCCCATTCCGTGTAGTGATCAGCGTACTGAAAATTTTGCAAATTAGAAGGACATATACATTAACCCATACAAATCATTGCAAGTAAGTATTTGTTGGCCATGAATTTCATTTTTATTATCTACGAACTTTCTAGTACCGAATATTCAAATTTTTAAAAAGCTCATCGTGACACGAGCTATATGTTGCATTGGGATCAAATTTGCGAGTTCTAGTGTCATAATCGCTGGTAAATTCTCCACTCCATCCTGCTGACAGTAGTTGAGCATCTTTTTTAGTAGTTCCCTTGGTTATCATTCTTTCGTCCCTTGACAAAACATAAACCGGCTAAAGGTGATTCGTATTTAACAGGTCGGATATGTGTGCATTAATAAAAAGTGTTTATGTTGCACTTGTTCGTTCTATCTCTTCTTTAACAACTCGACTAGCCATGCCACCAATCATACATATGGTAAACAAATATTTAACATTAGAGATAAAAATAGTTTTACTGAAATTAGGGTAGATTACATTTGTACCTGCTGGATAGCGTACCTGCGTGTACAAGTATCTCTTCCATCTCTCTTTCTCTCTCTCTCTCTATATATATATATATATATATATAAACTTTTGTTTTTATTATCTTCTTTTTCTCTATTTATCCCCAAATTCTTGTTCCACTTTTCATAAAGAGAACCTAAGCATGTGAATGTCTGCAGTTCCGTAAATGTCTGAATATATATATATGTATCTAAGTGGCACTACTAGAAATGACAGTGAGGTGTCGCTTGATATTATATTGGGGGGTATAAATGCTTTTTTTCTCCAAATATGCATTTGCATATATAGATGTGTGTATAAGAAAAACAAATCTACAATCTAAACAGATGCGTAGACATGGTTCCTACCATTATGTCTTCTTCGACGCCATCCAGTACGCGCAGCATATACTTCGGGATAGTATCTGGATCTTCGTCGTTTTGAAACTTCGCTTCAAACTCTTCCTCCTTCTCAAAAAGCGCGTTGAACTTCTCCATTCCCGCTTGGCTGACTCGATATGAGTACATTTTGTGAACTCTGACCAGACAGCCCCCTTCAAATATGACGCACGACACATAGCATGAGCAGGCACCGAGCAAGATGGCTTAGTGGCAAAGCCTTTGCCTTGCATTCGGGAGGATTGCTGGGTTCGAGACCCAGACCGGCCACTCTTAAATTGGTTTGCATGGTTTCCAATTTAGACAAGGTAAATGCCGGAGTGGATTAAAATTAGCCATGACATGAAAAAACCGTACACGGGCAATAGCCTTACGGAAAACCTTTAAAAAAAACGCATGGGCATGTGCTGGCATGTCTTTGGTTCGGCGGGTCAACGTCGGCTGCCCTCGTCGCCACGACTTTTTGGAATTGAAAAAAACGTTGGGCAAAACATTTACTCTCTATGCATTATACTGCTACGGACGCCGTTGAACACACGTCTAAGATCTCTCGTTATCCACTGGTGACCTTGCGTCACCTTGTAGTGAAACATCATCTTGACTGTCTAATGAATCTACGACGTAGTTCTACGTCGTTTAATAGCAATCTGACGTATATATGACCGAGCAAGATGGCGGTCATCTTGCTCTTGATGAACCCAGTCCTCCCGCAGGCAAAGGCATTCTGCCTTGCATTCGGGAGGACTGGGTTCGAGACCCAAACCGGCCACTCTTGAATTGGTTTGCATGGTTTCCAATTTAGACAAGGTAACTGCCGGAGTGGATTAAAATTAGCCATGACATGAAAAAAACGTACACGGGCAATATCCTGTTAGCTCGGTGGCGTGGTGTATTTGCCTGCGCCTCGCGACCGGAGGACGCACATAGCCCCACCGTTGCACATATGTACTTACAGGGGTCCGTCTATGAAGCAATGCGAAAAGGACGTTAAATCTTTTGGCCAAGGGTCAGCTTTGCGCGCATGGAAGCACTCTTAACAACTGCCGTTACATGTTTGGAACATTTTCAAGTTCAAGCCAATCACGATCAGAAGACACGTTCTGTAAAACCATACGCCAAAATGTACTCATGCTTTCGATTTCAGATTGCGACCTCTAATGTGCTATACAGCACATTTCTCAATAGACAGTTGAGGTCCAATTCAGTGTCCAATCAAGCAAATCATATAAAGAACGCTGAGGGAGATTGAAATCATTCGTGTCATTAATAGCAGCACATAATAGCTTAGTGGCATCGGCTTTTACCTACAACAACACTTTAGTAGTATCATATTACAGATTGAGTTTGTGCAGAGAAGATACATCAACCGGGCAAGTGATTCCCTAAGAATAACCAGAGGGCGGCACTTGCACTTTCCAAAAACGTATCATGAACTTTAACATCAAACGTTCTCTCACACAGGAATGTCACAATCCTGTTCATGAGCGTAGATTCAACGCAGCACATCAAAAACTAAACTACATCGCACAAGGATGTAGTTTAGCTTTTGAAGATCTACACATCCAAAGGCCTCGGTCGACTTAGAGTTAGCATTATGTTAGATTGCTTGTCAAAGTGCGGATTTCAACAGATTATAAGGAACGACTGTCAATAATCGTTTGTTCATTACCTTCATATTAGAAACCTTTTTGTGCATCGTGGTAATAACAGCTGCACGAAAAATAGATGGCACTTGGAATGTCTTTATGAAATGTGAATCCTTTCTGTTATTAAGTTGTGGACGCGTTCGGGTAAAGTGTTCTTGAACTCATTAGAGTTATTGGAAGTAGACATCTGTGTTGACCATCTCAGAAGGGTCTTTCTCAGAAGTTCTAAGTGAACGATACGCCTGATATCTCACTAGCAATACAACATGTCAATTGGACGTTTTGCTTGAGTTTCCTCTGAAAACTGGAATTCTTGTCTGCTTGTAATCGCGAAGGCGACCAATATCTTATTGCAGGTTTTTAAACGATCCAAGAACGAAGCTTGACAGTGGTGATGAATGAGGGAAGTGTAGACGCGCAGACGTTGTCGTAAGTCAGTTTGTGAGAAACCCATTTTCAGATCTTAGAAGTTATTCCAAGTCATTCATACCTCGTCCTAACAACTTCAACGTCTTTCGCGAATTAAAAAAAAAATCGGAACAGAAAAACGACCAAGCAGAAAACCAACGCCTCTGTGGTGAGAGGTATTGTTTCTGCTGAGTGTAGTGACAATCTGCATGTACTGCTGCCTCAGTCCAGTATACCACCTGGGTATTGCGCAAAACGAATGCACACGATCTTGCCTTCTTTGGGGAACACGCTCAAGTCAGTAATTCCGAACTTGGCCGGAGCACTGAGGAAACTTGCTGACAAGTTACAGCCATTGTTGGTCGTTGAGCCCGTAGTTCTTAAGATAAACACCAACCAAATGGCAGATTATTCATTTTCGCTTTCGAACAAGCCTGGCCATTCGGTCTCATCAGCCTATGTTAACCCCCCGAGCCGGGCGTCCTTTCGGGGCTGACTCTCAGCCAAGATTTAACGTTCATGGAACTGTTTTTCGCATTGCTTCATAGACGGACCCCCATAAATACAAATGTGCAACGGTGAGGTTCGAACCCGCGCACCTATGTGTCTCCTCCAGTCGCGAGGCGCAGACGCATGCCACCACGCCACCGGGCTCGACGAGCCGGGTGTCCTGTCCACAGTGTAGGTTAATCTTCTCTAGAAAGAGCCTTTCTCACCACATGACAGTTCTTCTATCCTGAAGGCGAAGCTCAGTCTAACTTAGATTATACACAACACTAAAAAATGCGCCAGCACTGCGCAACTGATGCGTACCACGTTTGAGTCGGTCTGACAGATGACAGCTGATTCACTTCCAAGGGTTTGTGTTCGTTTTCCTTAGTCCTGATACGCTTGCTAAGCGCAAAATAACTAGCGAGCAGCCCCTGTTTTATTAGTCCGGTAAACTTTCAAGAGTTTAATGGAGGCCTCAGAATGAATGAGCTCGCCTATAGCTATAGCCTTAGGGCTTCTAAGTAGGTTTACTCAAACAAGAGCTTAGCCCGAAGACTGCTGGTAAAGCTAAGCGAACGTGATGTAACTGCTTCCACAAGGCTTTGTCAATTAGTTTTTTTTTCCGAAAAATGATGTGTTAGAGGTTCACCTAGACAAGCACCTACAAGCTGTTTTAAGCCTCTCACTGGCCTCAGGACCCGGAGTTTTCCTAGGACACGAGTTGACAGAAAACAAGTATTGCTTTCGATCAAAAGGGATGAATTCACCTGTCACCTGTTCATCGACTTTTAACTTTAGTGGCTGCGAACATAGGCCTAAGAGACCACCACAACGGAGCTTGTAAAGGTGTAATTGATCGGCGCACACCTGAGCTGTTTTGGTTTTTTTTCTGGCCTGATTTCAGGCAGGACCCTTGTTGCTGCGATCGTCTTGCACTGCATCGCAGCTCACTTAGATACGAATGGAAGTCCATCTCCCAAACGAATGTACGCCAAAGTATTCCTAATTTTTTCTGAACCTCGTATACAGCCCTGAGGCAGGTCCCCGGACACTAGTGCCACTCTAAAAACGTGACCTCGGTCTGGCAGATATCCAAATTTCATGTCAGTCTGCGGTGATCTCTTTCATGACTCTAGAGAGGGTGACCGCTAAAGGCCTTGCGCTTTACTGGAACCTAGTAGACTGTATCATAAAGCAGCCCCGAGGGTCTGTCCCTTACACCCTTTGACAATGCGAATCCAGTCGTGTGAGTTGCAACTGTGTGAAAGTGATTGATCCACTCTATTGCTTGACCTTGTGCTATCCGTGTAGGTAAAGTGCCTTAAGTACGCTTCCACCTGTCGCGATCCAAAGAGGCAACGTGACTGCTATAATGGTATCCATAATTAAATGGGCTCACCCAACCCTTGGATCTCATGAAACGCATGTGAGCATATCCGTGGGCATTACACTGAATTAGCTGACGCTCAGCCAACTCAGTTTAATGCCCACGGAATTGCTTTCGCAGTGCCTCGTAAGACGTACCCCATAAATACAAATAAGCAACGGCAAGGATCGAACCCGCGCACCTATGTGTCTCCTCTGGTCACGGGGCGCACGCGAATGCACCACAACTACACTGCGGCGGCCAATTCGCGGGGTCGAAAACGTAACCTTTACGGCTCCTTCTGCGAATACACTTACGAAAATAAACACACTCAAAACAAACAAACAAACAAAAAGCAATGCATACATTTGTGCACACTTACTACTGGTCTTTTTGTCGTAAAGAAAAGACGGTTTCGCTGCGTCTGCCGCATCATAACTGGCTCTCCTCGTATCTACGGGACAAACAAGAGCAAACGCATACACTTATATATATATATATATATATATATATATATATATACCAGGTGCAAAAAAATTCTTTTCAATTTAATTATTTTTTAATTAATTTAATCAAATGCATTTCAAGGAACTTCTACCAATGAT
Source organism: Dermanyssus gallinae (assembly GCA_003439945.1). Lineage (NCBI taxonomy): Eukaryota > Metazoa > Arthropoda > Arachnida > Mesostigmata > Dermanyssidae > Dermanyssus > Dermanyssus gallinae. The sequence continues at coordinate 21,522 of QVRM01003298.1, read as the reverse complement.
CTGTATTACCTAACCGAGACACACCCGTGATCACGGAGGCACCCGCTAGCTTAGCTCTCAGCCTATTCAGTGTGCTGGCGGCACACCAGTCGTTCGCGCCCATTTCCTCTATGCGTTTTGTCGCTCGCATAAAGAGGCGCTTCCGTCTTCTCGATGAATCTCGACATGTCAATCCGTCTTCGTGCATTCGAGCATTGCTGAGGCTCGGTCTCTCTCGTTTTCCTCTTCTCTCTCGCGCGCCAAGAGGAAACTTGGCTTGCGACTCTCAGCGCTCTTCCAGCGATGCTCCAGCTGTCTGTCTGCCTTGTCTCCTGTAGGGCTCCGAACGTAAGAGCGTGGTTTATGTCGTCGTTGGTGTCGCCGGTGCTACACACCACAAAACACACATGTGTCCACCTAGCCTTGCCAGTCTTCATTCGATTGTGCGTCCGAAAGTGGTGCCGTGACCGTGCCGAGGGCCTGGAACAGTTCGTACGTGGTGGTGCCCCGTGCCTCGCATCGGTAGACCACTTCGTAGCGTCACGGACCACGTTCATTGACCTCTGAGTCTGTGACTCTGCGACACCCTGGTTCTAGTCGTCCCGGCCCGACGACTACCTAGCGTGGCGTCGTTTCAGCGTAGAGCGAATAGTCTTTCTTTCTTTCTTTCGTCGTTGTTGTTGTTGTTGTTCCGACGAGTCTGGCTTTGCTGTAGCGTCCTGTGCTCTTTTTGCCGGTCCTCGAAGGCCAACGGCGTCATTCGAGCAATCACAAAGAGACACAGCGTCCATTAGCGGACATTGTTTTGTACGCTCTTTTAGTACACAACTGTAGCACAACTGTGTGATGTTCGTTGCGCCTTGGTAAGGTCTTGCTGTTGCCATGTTGCCGCCGATTGATCCGTACGCCGTACGTGATAGGTGGAGACGAATCGAGTTCGGAGCAGACGTGGCCGTCCATGGCCGTCTGTCCGATGGATAACCATCAACCATTACCTGGCAGTGTGCATCGTTTCGATTCGACAGAGGGGGGCTTACCCTTCTCAGCTACCAGCATACTGGTGGTGGTGATGCTTCATCTGTCTGCATCGGACTTGTTTCCATATGTTCCGTATCGTATCTTTTCGGGGTCGTGTGCGCTTGTTGTTGTTGTTGTGATTGCGGTCTTGGCTATCTATCCTATTCCTATAACTGCCCTACCCGGATTGAGTGACATAGTGCCAGTCTCCTGGGGGCTCGTTGATGAAGGCGACGACCGCTGCGGACGCGGCAACGAGTTGAACACGCGCGAATAGCCCACAAACAAACAAACTAGAAATCAAACTAGCGAACAAACAAACACACAGCTCAAATGAGAACTTACCTGCCAGCGCGAAACATACGACCGTCGAAACTATGAAGTACACCGTACCTAATCGCCCGAACTGCGGTTGCAGTAGCCGCAGCAGCAGCAGCCCCACCATTACCACCAAACACATGTTTTGCTTTCGAAGATTTGTAACCAACAACACGAACAAAAACAAAACAAAAATCGGAAACACCGCTTCGGACGCACAGCCAGTGTCAGTGTCAGTAGTCGATCAATAGTATAGAGCAGCAGCAGTAAGCATGAAGTGCCAGCTAGCGTTGTGGCTTGGCTGCTTGAACGATCGCTCTAGCGAGCGATCCTCATCATCATCATCAACCGGATCGTACGAATCGTTGGGTATTTGTGGCGTGTCTCCGAGACGACCCGATCTCCGAGACAGGTGCCGGTCGATGATGGGGGCGTCGTCGCGTCTATTTGTTCGCGTCATCATTACCTACAGCTAGACGAACGCTTAAATTACATTGGATGCCCGCGCACTGATCTCAGACTAGGAGAGGACGCTGGCTGTCTGGCTGGCTTGAGGAGGAGGAAGAAGAACTAACTAACCAACCGCGTCTTCTTAGGGTCGAACTAGGCGCGATCTTGCGAGTCTGCGAGTCGCGGAGCATAGCGGGGCAAGGGCCGAAGCGGAGAGAGGTTGGCCTCCAGACGCCGCCGCCGCCGCCGCCGCAGCCGCCTCCAACACCACCATCAGCACTCTATCCTTTAGACTCCATCCTCCAGAATCCACCACCTGCTGCAGACCCGATCACTCTGACCAGCTACTCGCGCCCGATGATACTCTGACGCGAGCAGAGCCGAGTGAAGAGGGCTGAGCCCGATCGAAGCACAGGCAAGCACCTGGATTGCGGAGACTGCGCACGCGCATATCAAACGCGCTACGCCACGCCACCCGAGAGTGATGCAATGTCCTGTCTTGACCAGTCACCAGGAGTAGCCAATATACAAGCAGTCTGCGGCGTTGTCATAAGGATACGCTTAGTAATTACGCCCCACAGTTTTATTTAACGCCAATCAAGTAAGAATGCTCGGCGACCCAAAATAGTTCGTACATCCAGTGGACGTTATTCAGGGGTTTTATCGTTGTTTCGTTTAGTAGTATTCAATTTACTCCCCTCCCCCTCTCCCCTTCTATCGCGCTCTCTCTTTCTCTCCCCTCGCCTCTCTCTCTCTCTCTCTCTCTCTCTCTCTAAGTCGTAGAAGACAATATCTAACACTGAAGTGCCAAAAAAGCACTAGTGCTTTATTAGTTATCAAAATCTTATTCTCATCCTTATACATACATATGGAATCAATCAAATGAGCTGAAGTAAAAACAATGTGTAGCTTCTAAGATGACCATGCCGCCGTTGAATTGGTGTGCGAAAAACGATTCGATGCGGTTTCGGTCAAAAAGTGGATTCGAGGGCGATGTGAATACACCTCAACAAAGGCAGATTGTGAGACAGATATAAGGCGCACTGTTTGCCGCCTTTGCAGAAAGATATTGAGAGATGTGCGCCGGCTCCCCACAGGAGGTAATAGTAGTAGTAGTAATAGTGACCTAGTAACCTATGCAAAGCAAGTTCAGGCTATGCCCAGAAAGCTTCAGGTGAGCCGTGGAGGTTTGGTGGGTTCAACATTTTTTGCTACAGAGTTTTCATTTTTGTATGTCGGGAGCGGCTATGGCGAATCGGCACAATAACGCGACCGTACAGGCCGCACTAGGACTTGTATCATGGACGATTACTTTCATCTGCTATTGTGGAAGTGCTGTTGTGTCTGGCCAAAGTCAGGTGGGCACACGACTTTCGGGGCTACGGGCCGCCACGTGCGAGCAAACGTGCAGTGGAGAGGATAGAAGCGAGAGTAGATACGAGAAACGTCCCGAAGATTCGATAGAGATGTCTACTTGTACCTTAGACGAATCGACCGTATTCGAGAACAATTTGTGCGACAATAAGACAGCTGACACAGGGGGTGCAGATTGATCCTGCGCTGCAGGCTGTCCGATGAGTCTAGGCGACCAGATGCGCCCTCATAGCCTTCAAAAGCAAGCGGAAAGACGCTCGTTTGGAACGTTACCGTGACTACTCCTCCTTAGTCCACTCTCTATACAGTCAGTCAGTGTGAGCTCGAGACGAAGCATGCTGGCAGCGTGGCGGACGTGAACAAGCGAAAGAAATCAGGGCCTGGATGTACCGGCCAGGTGGCGAGTTGACGTTCTACATCACTCAGGTCGTTACAGGATACGGTGATTTCCAGTCATACTTGTTCAGAATTGGAAAAACCACATCTCCTTTCTGCAAGTACTGCCAAAGCGAATCAGAGGATACGCCTGAACATACAATTTTGTGGTGCTCGGAATGGGCCGCTCAGCGTGCGGGTCTACCTAGGGCTGAAGACGGCACCCTTAGAACGATCATACAGCTTATGATTAAGTCACGCGACGACTGGACTAGAATTGCAGGCATTATGGAAAACATCATGCGCGACAAGGAGAAGAAAAACCGTTACTGCACGACATCATTCCGCGGGGCATCCCGGGATAGCTAAATGCTTAAGCTACTCTCCCCCTTCGATCGTTTGAAGTTATGCTTATGCAGTTCCCGATCGATTGAGGGATTAGGACATGACTGGTTTTTAGTGGGTTGGAGCCCCACACTACCGGCCCACACTTGCAGACGAGTTTCCTGCGGTGGTGTCCGTGTGTGCGTACCGCATTTCCCAGTTAGTCAAAAAAAAAAGCGAAAGAAATATTTGATTTTAGGGAGCCCCATTGGAGCTCCGGTGCATCACATTCGAAACGATAGGAAGACCCCGGTTACACGACGTCAAGAACAATTAGAACAATGTTTGCTTTTAGAACAACTTGACCACTCTGGATGCTATAGACCGCAACTAGTTCCAGCTAATGGCTCAACGAATGCAGCGGTGGTCTAATCGCGGACTGCGTGGCAATCACATTTGAGTTGTGGCGATATGACTTAGAGACGACGGCTGAGAGACTGCTTCCTATGGTGTTGAAGTGAAGTCGCCGTATCTCTTGAAGTCGTGAGCGGCTGCATGAGCCGTTCGGCGCTGGAGTTGCTACGGACGCCAGGGCAGGATTGATGTCAGGTTCCGAGCCTCTCAAGCAAAATCCGTCGTCATCCGGATCCATCGTACGCTGAAGGTCGAAGTGGCCCCTCTTCTGCGTGGCCTGGATCGAAGAGTCATTCTGTCCGGATCTCGCTTGGGCGTTCCGAGTCTCGTGTGCGCCACGAGGACAGCATGGCCGTCCGACGTTAGACGACCGCCATGCTATCGCGGCGACGACCTTATAGCAAGTTGATCTAATTGCAAACATTGTTGTTGTGAGCATTGCTATCAACTGACGTAAACTCGTCAAATAGAGGTGGTGATTGTAATTATAAAGAGGAAATTCGACAATCGAATTAATATACGAGGTGTGTTCAAAAAGTATCGCGACTTTTGAATTTTCGCGGGTTACGTATATTCGAATTTCGAATTTTTTTGTGGCGTTATGTTGGTACTCATGTCTCTCACTTATGCCGACAAGCTCGGCCATTTTGAATGTTCACTTAATTGTTGACAGCTGCTTTGCTTGCACGTGTTTTGGATCGTCTTCGATTTTTACCTATTCAAAAAAATTGATCAAAGAACCTGTATCAAATTTTGTGTGAAAAACGAAATTAAGTGCGCGGATGCATTCCGAATGTTGACTGTGGCATACGGAGAAGCTACCTTGGACCGAAGCAACGTTTATCGGTGGTACAAAATGTTCTCAGAAGGCCGAGAAGATGTGAACGACGAAGAGCGTGCCGGACGCCCGAGCACTTCAACAACAGACGAAAAAATTAATGAAGTGGAGAAAATGGTATTGGCCAATCGTCGAATCACCGTTAGAGAAGTTGCTGAGGACCTAAACATATCGATTGGCTCGTGCCATTCGATTTTTATCAATGATTTGGGCATGAGACGGGTCGCCGCGAAATTCGTACCAAAATTGCTCAATTGCGACCAAAAACAGCATCGCATGAACATTGCTAATGAGATGTTGGACTCTGTCCGCGACGACCCAAATTTGCTCCAGAGGGTCATAACTGGTGACGAATCGTGGGTTTATGGTTATGACGTGGAAACCAAAACTCAATCATCTCAATGGAAGCTGCCGCACGAACCAAGACCGAAAAAAGCGCGCCAAGTTCGGTCGAATGTGAAAGTTTTGCTGACAGTTTTCTTCGATTGCAGGGGCGTGGTGCATCATGAGTTCTTGCCACAGGGTAGAACGGTCAATAAGGAATATTACCTGCAAGTTACGCGCAATTTGCGCGAAGCAATCCGCCAGAAACGCCCGGATTTGTGGAAGAACAAAAATTGGCTTTTGCACCACGATAACGCCCCTGCTCACACATCGTTGCTTGTGCGCGAGTTTTTGGCCAAAAACAACACACTAATGATGCCGCAGCCACCGTATTCCCCAGATCTGGCCCCCTGTGACTTTTTCTTGTTCCCTAAACTGAAGAGGCCCATGAAAGGACGACGTTACGCTACGCTTGACGAGATAAAGACGGCATCGAAGGAGGAGCTGAACAAGATAAAAAAAAATTGTTTTTTGAAGTGCTTCGAAGATTGGAAAAACCGTTGGCACAAGTGTATAATATCTCATGGGGATTACTTTGAAGGGGACAAAATAGATATTCATGAATAAATGAATAATTTTTGAAAAAACACAAAAGTCGCGAAACTTTTTGAACACACCTCGTATATATATAATTCAACCTCAATCATCTCTGTCGCAGGAGTTTCTTAGCTCGCCTTGTCGATAACTCAAATAATTTGCGATTTGCATCGTCTGGCCTGTTTCTGCTGCTATTGGCTCACGAAGGGGTCATATGACTAGTATCTTTTAATATAAAACCCTCACTAGCAAATGTCCCAAAGTCTTCTTACAGAGGCAAAATATAGCACTGAGGGATCAATCCTTAGTTTACTAATTTATCTTGATCGCTGTGTTTGCTTTCAGTCCGGTAGCCCGGTCGAGTCGGCAACTCAGCCCTCTATCGATCGGATGAGAAAACTCCGTTGTTTTCGAATTTTTTATTTGAATGGCTGCTGTTTTTGGTTTTCCCCGTCGTGTTTCGTATTGGCTCTCGTATAATCAATTACTACGAGAGGCTTGACTGTGATTTTCGTATTGATAACTGCATCATCCAGAGTTTCCATAGTAAGTGTTCAATCGGTGCACAGCATACGCCTGGAGGCGCTCTGGTTACCCTTCAGGGGGTCCTGACTTCTACTGGGCTCTCTGACAACTGTGTTTGATTTGCCAACGTCATTGGAGTATTATGCTAATAGTGTGGATGAGGTGGGTCGAACGGCTGAAAGGGCAGTGGTGATGGCTGAGGCTGCTCGCGGGGTAATAACATCAGCCGGAGAGGTGGCCGATTCTGCACAGAAACAAGCGCGCTTTCTAGATCAATATGGAAGACGTTCTGATATTATTTTCAGTGGAATACCGGCGCGCGCACGTGAAACGGACGAGCAGCTTTGGACAACCATCATTCAACTGTGTGAAAAGAGTAAGGCGCCAGTCGAGAAGAGAGACATTGATGTCGCGCACCGATGCCCGCGGATGGTAAAAGTAAATGGCAAGAACGTAACCAATCGATCCTCGATGCTGGTTCGTTTCGTCTGCCGGTGGAAAAAAGTAGAGGAACAGCGGAGATGCCGGGAGAAGAAACCAGGGTCTAACCTTCTCCCAGCTTTCTCTGCTACTAACAACTCTTTCTACGCTAACGACCATCATCTTACGCCCGAAAATGCCAACGTCTATTACCAGCTACGTAAGCTCAAGGGCCAGAGGAAAATCTTTGATGGTCGGACTTCTGACTGTCGGTTACAGATCAAGACAACGAGTAACTCGCCGTGGAAGGAATTCACCGCAAACATGGATCTCGCTGCGCTCGGCAGTTCAGCAAGCAGATAGCTCGAATGTATCATGTGTAGTCAGACTGTAGATATATCGACGTTCCAGTGCATCTCGGATGCACTACTCCGTATACATTGTAACGTAAGTGGCTTGAAAAAGCATATTCATGATGTAGAAACCATGCTATCTTGTTTACCACGGTTGCCATCGGTCCTAGCAATATCCGAAACAAGGTTACAGTCGGTAGAATGCCCGTCACTTAAGTTAACTGAATACAACTCCTACTTTAGTTGCAAAGAAGGTCGGGGGGGGGGGGGAAGGGGAGGGAGAAGTGGCACTATATGTGAGGAGTGATTATGTTGCACAAAAACGTAATGATCTCAAATTTAGAATCTCTGGCGATCTGCTCTGTGAGAGTCTGTTTCTGGAAATAGAGGGTGACGCTGAAGGGGACACCACTATTGTAGGTGTCTTCTATGGGCAGCCGAAGGGAAATCCAGCGCACTTTGTTACCTCGTTGGGAACTTTCTTGTCAAGGATCGGTAATAAGAAATCCATAATACTCGGTCAAGCAAATCTCAATACAATGGCAGAGTCTGCCGAGGCACAGGAATTAATTGAAACAGATGTCTCAATAAAAAGACATGATACATAACCATCCACCCCATTTAGAAAAATAAATTATTAAACATAGTATGTAAATATACAAGTATATGTGTACCTGCATATCTATAAAGTTTAAGGGTCAAACGTTTCCACTCTTCTGGCCGCTGTCCCGGTGACAATCATCCATGTCACCCAGGGTTATCTCAGACTATCTGCCAATTAGTCTGCTTCCGATTCCACGAGGTATTCTGTAAGGTCAACGAAAACAAAGCAGGTCGGTGATCATTTTCTGTTAAACGGCTTTTTGTCGAGAAAAAGCACTTGTACGTTCTTTATATATATATATATATATATATATATATATATCCTGAGCTCTCAATATATTTCTTCTAAGACGGCGAACAGTGCCTAATATCTGCCTCACGGCTTTGTTGAGGTATATTTGTATCGCATACACCAGGCTTTGTTGAGGTATATTTGTATCGCATTTGAATCCACTTTTCGACCGAAACCGCATCGAATCATTTCTCGCACACCAATTAAAGCCTGGTTTTGGTGGTCTTATAAACTACACATTGTTTTTAGTTTAGTTCATTTGATTGATTCCATGCTGTGTGAGGATGAGAATAAGCTTTTTTATAGCTAATTAAGTATTGATGCTCTTTTAGCAAGTCCGTATTAGATATTGAGATATAGAAAGAAAGTGGAGAGCGCGTAAAATGAATACTGCAAAACGAAACAACGAGAAAAGCCTGAATGACGTTCAACGGATGTACGAACTAATTTTGTATATATATATGTATATATATATATATATATATATATATATATATATCAAGCATATTTCTTAGAGACCAACCGTACTCCGGTAGCACCATGGGCAGGCGGCCGCAACAAGAGGGGACGACAAGAGGCTGGAACAACTGGATGCCAATAGTTTTTGAGCATCCGTTTTACACTGATCTAGTTAGAAGAGCGTTGTTATATAAAGGACATCACATATATGTCAAAGAGCCATCTAAGCGCGTTGTTCATCGGTAAAATATCTAATATCTTAGGAAGTATGCATCTAAGTGTCTATCTGAACACCATGGTCACACCACCCATTGGAGACTTGATCCGCAACATACGAGATAAGCGAAACATCAGAGAGGTTAACCTCAGAGCTTAGAGGTAGTTGCAGAGTGTAGGATAGCAGTGTCCGTTAAGCAGCGCGGGCATAGAGAGAGTCGGTTAGCGGCAATGCCGAAGCAAGCTAAATACATGGCGCCAATTAGAAGATGCCGCCACCCTACTAGCGAAGACGCGGGAAGTCACTAAATGCACGGGCAATCTGTGAGTATATAAGGAGGCATGAGAATAAATGAGTTAGTAGTCGTTTGTTCGAGCCAGGCAAAAGACGTGTGTTGTTTGAGCGAGAGAATGGCGAACTCGTAACGGTCGCCGCTCGGTCATGGGGGTGGTGGACACTACACAGAGCATACTCTGTAACAATTTCCCCTCCTCCACAGAATACGCGCGTCTTAAAACAGCTGTGCATTTACTGCGATGCAGCCAAAAACCGACCGTACATAAAACTATAAATTTATATATATATATTTATTTTTGAAGCACGTATGCATTACCAACTCCGTCTTTGCTCCTTCAGGGCGGCGCCATCGATGAGAGCAGCACAAACTCGTATCGTACAACATACTTGTCGTAAAAGGATCTTCGCAGTCGGGGATCGATGTTTGGCCGCATATAAACGTAATATAGTGATTACCGAACGCCATGCTGCCGAAGTCGTTGTTGCCGGTTCGCTGTTTGGCGGGAACCGAAAAACAGTTACGTGGCACCCCGTCGTCACCATCGTCACGTACCGTCAGTGTCCATTGCACAACAAAAGGAGCGGCGATGAGTTATTTCTGCACATGCCGACACCACTGCAAGAAACGCGCCTGCAAGTGTGGGCCGGTAGTGTGGGGCTCCAATCCACTAAAAACCAGTAATCTCTCCGTTCTCCCAACCGACCGGGAATTGCATGTGCAAGTACTAGTAAGTGCAAACAATCGGGGGAGGTGTAAGTCTACCCGTGGCCAGCATCTTCCCCGGAGGCCCGAGGGGCGCGTGTCGTGCGGCGGTTATTTGCTGTAGTTTTTGCCATGAGTATATTTTTAAAATATGTTGTCGCTTCTAGCCACTGGGGCAGAGACTTTTGCATTAGCTTACAGATTCCGGGCCGGCCCGCCCTCAGTGTATACGATGTTAAAAACGTAGCGGAAGAACGCTCCTCCGCCCGGGCTGGGAGCCTTCCCAATCCTGAACAAGTAGGACTGAAAGTCCCCGTGTCCCGTCATGACCTGGGTGGTGTGGAAAGTTAGTTCTCCCCCGGGCCGATTTAATCACTCTTTGATGTTTGGTATGAGCTTCCGGAGACTGGAGCACTCTCCTCCAGGCCGGTCCACTCATCCTGCCATAAGGCGATGCTCCGTTGCCGCTCTTCTTCCTTTTTGAGTGAAGGACAGGCGGCGACGCTCTTCCGCCTTCAGATCCCAGGGAGCCGTTCCGGCAAGTAGAAGCGCCGCCGCTGTGCTCACCGTCCAGTACGCCATGACCACCCTGAGGGCTCCGACCCGTTGGGCCCGGCGCAGGCGGCTTCGGTTTGTTACAGTTGCTAAAGTATTAGCAGGCCTTGCCGGAGCCCCGTATAGGCCTACTGACTCAACCACGGACATAATGATGCGTCGCTTGGAGTGCCGAGGCCTGTAGGTGTTAGGCATGAGCCGCGCGACATTGTTGGTAATTTTGAGGGCCTTCTTCGTGGCCCGGCGCAAGTGATAAGTGCCTCGGAGACCCCGATCAAGGAATACTCCGAGGTATCCTGCGTTCACGATATGAATTTCCTCGTTATCAAGGCGTAGGTGAAGAGCGGGGCACCTCTTCCGGCCCACCAGAAGAATTGTCTGGCTCTTTGCAGGGGCTAGAGCAATGCCTGCTTTTTGCATCCAGTATGCGACGTCGACAATTGCCTCATTCAAACGCCTCTCCAGCAACTCCGGTGTCCGGGCCTGGACGGTGGGTACGAGGCCGTCGGCGTAGGCAAGGAGGTCGGTTCCGGGGAGAAGGTCTCCCAGCCGCAGCACGTCGTCGTAGGCTATGTTCCATAGCAGGGGGCCATGTATAGAGCCTTGTGGCACCCCTGCAATCATACTAAAGGTAATTCCTTAGGACTGAAAAGTCCGCTCATCTAGGTAGTCAGATATGAGTCTAAGAAGATAAAACAGGTTTTTTTCCTGTGCAGGGCCTCAAGTATGACTCTCCAGGGGAGACTGTTAAAAGCGTTCTTGTCGTCGAGTAAAACGGCCACGAGAAGAGCGCGTTTTCTTGGCGAAGAATTGCACAGAAACTCGGCCTTCGATTGAACTCGCTGAATAGCGCTAATTGTCAAGCGCCCTTTTCCGAAATCCGCATTGCGAGTCAGATAGAAGGCCATTTCCCTCTGCAAAGTCTCGGAAGCGTGCCTCCACGATGGATTTAAAACCTTTAACCAGGCCGCTCTCGAGCCTGACCACTGTGTAGCGTCGTTTTGTGGCAGCAGATCATCACGGCTCAACCGCTGAGCACGTCGATGAGCCGCGTCGGCAAGAACGGCTCGTTCTCGGGGACTTCTTTGCACCAGAAGAGACGATCGCACGCCTCGGTCGCCGAATTAACGACACTGTATGCGGCTCCGATCTAGGCAGATCTGGCCCTAAGGTCGACCCGCCATAAACGGATCCTTCGCGTTCCTCAGAGAGGGAGGGTCATCAGGGACTCACGCATACCGCACCACCTAGACGGTGGCGCTCGTCCTGCGGCGCGATGCTCGTGTGGATGCTCCCATAGGATCTCCTGTCCAGAGGAAATTTCGACGTGCTAGAAAGGACAAGCTCAGAGCCAGAATGAGCTTAACCTCCATGAAGTTGCTGTCGTTTGAGTTATGTTCGATGTACGATTGTACGTCCACATCAATTCGAAGAAAGAACTTGACTGCTTGTTGTTGACAGCGAGTACTATAGCGCTACAATATATTCCATGTGTTATCTAGTCTAGCCAAGATATATGTAGATCTTTTTTACTGGCTTTTCTCGGTTTATTTATTTAGGTGAAGTCGAATTGCTGCTAAATTTATGGTGCACTCTGTAGATCTCTCTTCCTCTCTTCTTCCAGCCTCCAAGTTGTGCATTTACGTGAGAAAGCCAATGCAGAATGACGATTCATTCTTCACATGTTTTTCCTCGCAACGTCGCGAAAAATATACGGACAGCGCGTGTATATATAAACCCATATACATATTTATAAAGAAAAATATTTTTTGAAACTTCCAAAGTGTTCTTGTTCCCTTCAAAATCGCTTCCGTCCGCTGCAACACACTTGTGCCACCTTCTTTCCCATTCAATTGTTTAAACACGTGTTTCTGAATCGAGTTGAGTTTCTGCTGCGCATTTTTCTTTATTCCCTCTATAGTCTCAAAACGTTGTTCATTTAATATTTTTTTTTATCCGGGGAGCCAGGTCCAACGAATAGGAAGGTTGCGGAGAACTTGAGAGAAAAAAGAGAAGAGATATATCCACAAATCGAATATTTTCCAACCGAATCTCAGGATCTTCTGCTACCGCCTGAAGATTTAATTCGAACATTTACCAACGAGCGTTTATTTGCAGAACGCTCAATATTTTTGGAACGAAATTCTCTGCCAGTCTTCTGACGCATAAAATATTTGTCAAGACTGTTACAACTGATTCATAAGGTATCTCCTATTCATCGGCTATCTACCTGATCGTTATTCGGCCATTGTTGCTTACGATATCACATTTTTTTTAACATTTTACCCTATTACTAACGTCGAAGGCCTTCCCGAACACCAGAGGAACAGCATGGATTTAGGAAAGGAAGGTCAACTCACTCAGCAATTGAAGGGCTGCTCGGAGCAATCTGGGATACTCTGTCCAGGCCGAAGAATTGCTTATATGCTGTATTTGTAGATTTCAAAGCGGCGTTTGACATAGCGCCAAGGAATAAGATCGTTGAAGAGCTAGCTAAAATGGGAGCCGGGAGCAATGCTGAAGTTGCTCATCAGCATCTTAAAACAAAACAAGGTGCTGATTGACAACGGGGTTGGCATTGCGGGGGAGGTAATTCAAACCACAGGGGTAGCGCAGGGCGATGGACTGAGTCCACTACTGTTTTCCGTTCTTCTGGGTGGGCTCCCCGGATAAGGACGGGCTGGACTCGAGAGTGGGCCAAAATTTTACTGTACGCAGATGATGTAGTAATCTTTAGTTGTAGCCTTTTCAGAGTGAAACAAGCAATGGATCGGTGTAGGAAAGCAGTGTCCGTTAAGGAGCGCGGGCATAGACAGCGTCGGTTGGCGGTAATGCCGAAGCAAGCTAAATACATGGCGCGCTGTTAGAAGATGCCGCCACCCTACTAGAGAAGACGCGGGAACTCACTAAATGCGCGGGCAATCTGTGAGTATATAAGGAGGCATGAGAATAAATGAGTTAGTAGTCGTTGGTGCGAGCCAGGTAGAGGACGTGCGTTGCTTGAACGAGAGAATGGCGAACTCGTAACGGTCGCCGGCCGGTCATGGGGTGGTGGACACTACAATCGGCTAGTTACATTCATGGATGAAAAGGGCCTAAAGGTTAATTGGGAGAAGACAGTAGCCATGAAATCCCGAAGGGGCGGCCGTCTGGCCAGGGATGACGTGCTTCAAATCAGAGGAAAAGAAATAAAATTTGTAAATAAATTCACATACCTAGGGCTCACCTTATCAACAAAGGGCAGTCGTTTTCGATCACACAGGAGAGGGTTAGAAAGGCCACTATCGCAGCCGCGGCAATTAAATGCCCACATATGCTTTCGGTCGATGCAGCAGTAGCTCTTTTTGGAATACAGATAGCACTCATCGCCACATATGGCATTTCACTCATATGGGATAAGATGGGAGTAGACGAATTGCGTTTAATTGATGGGGTAAGGTTTTTCTTTCTAAAGATGGTTTTTGCGCTTTCCAATACATGCAGAAATAGGGTGGTCCACGTGTTGGAAGGTGGCCCACTGCTAACAGAGGAGTTACAAAAACGATGGAATCTAAAGAAAACGTGCGCCTTTGACGTCTATATGCGAAACTGGCAAACCAAAATTCGCGAGGTAGACATAGGAATTTATGGGACAGCAGCAATGAGAAGCACTGGGTGGAGGGCGTGGTGAAAGATCGCCATTTAACAACGGCCTTTGCAGCCCACGGATTTCATTACGTTCTATGCAACGTGGAGGGCTTCCATGAACCACAAGACAAATGTCGATGCAAAGAATGCTGGAGTAAATGTGATAAATACCACGCCGCGGTTTGTCCGGCGGTTCGATTGTTGTGTCGAAAAACGGTGATGTAACATAAAAACACTTACCCAGCCCGGGTGTTGCTAAATAAATAATTATAATTGGCGCTATTGATGGCACGGCTACGTTTTTTCGAATCCTAGATCATCATCTTTAGATCGTCAATAACTTTGATAACACGACATAACGATGTGACGGTGGAGGCGGGTTAAAATTGGTGTAACTGTTTGGTCTCTTTATACTGCTATTACGTCACGTAGAGGCCATGTGGCTTAGAAGTGACTCGGGTGGTGTATTTTATTAAAAAACCCTCACTAGCAAAGGTGTCCGTGAAGCAGACAATGTTCCAAGGTATTTTCAATGCTGTGTTCTCTTTCAGGCGTAGACGACAACCGACGCAACTCGATTGTCATCGAGGGCTAAGGAAAATGAAGTAAGTGATTCTTCCTCCTATTGGCTCAGTCCTCTATCGATCGGATGGGAGAACCTTGTTATTTCTGAACGTTTTATTTAGCAATACCTGTTGCGTTGTCATTGCTCTTGGTTTTTCCCCGAAAACTGGCCAAAAAGAAGCAATATTACAAACGACGGCGTTGCCTGCATCTGCCGCTACTGTATCACGGTGCAGGTAACTTTCTTTAGCGACATAAGATGCTGTGCATCCGATGGCAGCTTAGAGGCAATCCTTAGAGTACCATTATTTGCTGACTAGAAAAGTCTCTTCTCTAGTTCGCTGTGTTGCGGTTAGGTCTGACGGGACTGAGATTTCTGACACCAGATGATGTGGGCTCGATTGTTTCTCTGTATTTCTGAAAAGCAACAGCTGATATTACAGGGTTATTATTATAGTCGACTGTACCTCAGATTTCATTTAGTGGGTCTATAACTCCGCAGTTCATTTTAGGGTAAAGACGTTCGGACCTTACGAGGGTTACTATGAAAGGTGGCTGCTTTCAGTCCTGCTTCGGTATTGTTGAAAATTGTAACACACTGCCTCGTTCGTCCCGGACATGTGGTAAAATTTACATTTTCGCACCAACTGGGCCGCCTTCGGCTCACCAGTTGGGCGCTATGTGTTGAGCCGAGCTAAGGCTGAAAATTGATTTCTGTAATGATTTTGTTTAGCTAGCTTGCGTCTTGATAGCCAACCACTCATTACATCATCACAGTCAAATCGAAATAAGGGTTAAGATTATTTTCCAGTACGATTTTTTTACGAGTAGGTAGTTTAGAGAATTGAAGACAAACGGAGGTATATGTGTGAAGATCATATTTGTGAAAGTTTAATAACATACACTTAGCATTAAATCATTGTACGTGTTTAAGATGTTCGCTAAAGTGCAAAAGGGACATCACATCAAAAACAAAATATATCTCCAAGAGTCTTTAACATCAACAAGTAGACTGCAGGTTTCTGTCTGCATGTCAATGTAAATAATTTGGCCATTGCGAAATAAACATAATACTTGGTGTGTATTAATAGCTAAAACTGTTAATACAGCACCCCTTCCCGCGTAGTTAAAAGCCCAATCGCACATGATGATATAGCGTTTTTGTCAAATATGGATTTCAGGCTGCAAACAATCGGAATGCAACTATCAAGTAACCCTATTATATATATATATATATATATATATATATATATATATATATACATATATATATATATATATATATATATATATATATATATATATATATATATATATATATATATATATATATATATATATATATATATATATATATAGAGTTTAAAAATTATTGAAGCTCGGAGCACTTCATCAGGACGAGCTTTTGCAATTTCCCAGGCCGGGTTAGGCATGGCTATTGGCAGTTCGGCATATCTGTTTCCAAACCGCAAAATTAAACGGCGCCAAACAAAGCGGGGGACTGGATTATGGCGTGGGTAGCCAACCCGGGCAGGTAATCCTGTAATCAAGAAAAGGAAATTTTACGTTATTTGCGTACGTTAACTGCGAGATGTACTAGTGCCCACCCGACCAACGGCGTTCCGAGTTCCGAGGTGATCAATGCTACATCGTCTCAGAGATACATATATATATATATATATATATATATAGGAGAGAGGGACAGAACTTAAGAAAAAAACTATAATCATTATAAGTTTAACCTAGATCTGTAAATCATGAAACTTATCTTTTCGAATGGGCGTGTCACGCTCGGGAAGCATAATTCGTGTGAAGTAAACCATTTTCGAAAGGCGCTAAAATTTGCATCGAAAAACGAGAATTTCCGCAAAGATGAAAATTTTCTCATTGGAGAAGCATTGAAGGAAGGCTAACGAAAGAGGCAACGTACTCTCGCATAATATATATATATATATATATATACTTCATTTGCCGATGATCCACGTATGTATATACACATATACCACTAGATAATATTTATTCTCCAGTGGCATATATGTACAGGGTGCGTCAGCTAAATCCAGACACATTTTGGCGGGCTACCCAGCATAGACGGAAGGCGTTAATTCAGATCGCTTTGCCTTAGCAGACAGCCCACTCACAATAGAACAAAAACGCATTGTCATCATGGACGGCCGCCGCAACCTGCGTCCAGAATATGACCGAAGAACAACCGTTATCCAATTGCTTTGTGCCGGACATCGGCCAGCCGAAATCGTCAACATCACTGGATTTAAAAGAGCAACGGTCTACGACATTGCCCGACGCTACAGAGATGCAGAAGAGACAGGGCTAGGTAGTGCAACACCTGGAAGGAAGATTCACAACCGCCGACGAGAAGTGAGGACGCCAAAAGTGATCAAAATGGTGCAAAACTGCGTTTTTAAGGATCCAAGTCTATCGATGGCGCCGTTTAGCGATCAAATTCAATATGAGTGATTGTTCTATGCGTCGGATTATCAACGAACTGCGCTACAAGTCTTACACGTTTAAAGTCAGATAGATGTTGTCTCAGGCCGCGAAAAATAAGAGGATGACTTGCTGCCATCTCATCCTCACGTTTTTGAGACACGAAATGGCGGGACATCTTCGATTCTTCTCCGACGAAAAAATCTTCACCATTGACCAAAAACATAACCGGAAAAAAGACCGGTGGCTCTCAAAGAACCCTGAGGATGTACCAATCGTGCATAGAACCAAACATTCTGCCAGTGTGCACGTCCTAAGTGTTGTGTCGAATGAAGGAGACGTGATGCCCCCCACTTTTTGACAGACACGAAACCGTAACAAAGGAAGTGTATTTACGTGTTCTGCGAAGCGTGGTAAACCCATGGATTGATAGAGTGTCCAATGGAAGAGAATATGATTTTCAAAAAGACGGCGCTCCCGCCCACACCAGTAATCTCGTCCAGGATTGGCTACGGGGCATCATGACAACGTTCTGGGACAAGACGACGTGGCCCCCTAGCAGTCCAGACTTGAATCCCCTGGACTTCTATGTATGGGGCGTTGTTGAGAAAGAGTCTAACAAGTCTCGATATGCAAACACAGAAGCGCTACGCAGAGCCATTGTCAAATCGTTCAAGAATCTCAACCCGCTAACTTTGAAGAAGGCCTGCGGGCGCTTTCGCGCCAGAATTGAAAGTGTAATTGCTGCTGGTGGTGGCCACATTGAATCAAAATGTTCCTCAGGAGTGAACCTAACGGCACGTAAAAAAAATGACCGAAATCTCTCTTTTTCTTTAGACATAAATTGCGAAACGGGCGATGACGTTTAGTCCGGATTTAACTGACGCACCCTGTATATACACATGTTGGCCATCGGCAAATAACGTAAAAAGTAAACAACTAAAACGGCAAAGCTCATCCTATTTCTGAATGTAGTTTCCCCGGAACATTGCTGCAAACTTATTTCAGCGATGTTCCAATGGTTTTATCGCTTCAAAAGGTAAGAAGTCTCAAAGAAAAAAAATAAACAAGATTACCTTGCTTACTGAATAACCTTTAACAACATTGCGATGTGCCCGAAACGCGGCCTCACACGGTACATCATTGTTTAGGCAATTTTGTCGCAATTTCTTCTGCTTCTTTCTGCGCTTCCTATCGTTGTTGTTAATCTTGTCTCTATTTCGTTGACGTTTGTTCTGTCTTTTTTTGATGTAACAGGAACGAACTCTTTTCCAAAGTATTTCACCAATCAAAAGTACGGCATCCAACGATGCAGCCAAAAGTAGCATGAGGAAAAGGCCCTAGAATCGAGATATGTCACATAAGACACACACATTTTAAGCATACACAGACTAGCTGATTTCAGTTAGATTCGGTTTTTGTACACCCAATTTCCATATACATATATATATAGTGGAACAAACCATACTGCAATTTTTGAATCTGCATGGGCGCGTCGAGACATTATATATATATGCATATATATATATATATATATATATATATATATATATATATATATATATATATATATAAGATTTTTACTAAGTGTCACGCGTCCTTGTTCTATGCACTCCGAGGAATTAAATGATTTGTTGTTTTTTTTTCCTCTATCAAACTTTTCCTCATCTAAACTCACTGTATCTCAGCATAAAGGCGACGATCGCTATAACGCAATTGAGCTGTCATCACCGGAGCTATTATCAGCAAGTCTATTCCCGACATATCGGACATATTTCATGTTCGACAACTTTTCTAATGATTGACATATTGTGTAAACTGGACAACTTCCCTAATGCGTCTGATTAAACCATATTTATGTAATCATGTACACAATCTATAGATAAATAATTGCAATAACACGAGATACTACGGTGATAATGTATAAAATCTTACTGTAACTTGTACATATGCTTCGCACTAGCCTGTGGCTATATGAAGTTGTAACACAAATGAGAAACTACAATTAAGAATGAATAAACGTCATATCATATCAATGGTTAAGGTAATGCGCTACTACAACATGATGGTCGTATCACACCTGCCATTCTGGAGCTATAAACTAGTTGGAGCTCAAAAATACGGAACGACACGCTTAATCTTGACCTACTACATTGTACGTGTCTGGTGTGGCCCTGTGATCCCGGCTGAAGAGCAGCATGGTTATATCCTCTGCCTTTTGCATCCTATACTGTTCGCTCTGCTGCAGCTTCTTGATGCGCTTTATCTTTAAAACCGCTTTTTATTTTAAGATTGTCTTTATTTACGCCGATTCTACGGGGACGGGGTGCCTCGCCAGTCCCTCGCGATTGCAATCTACGACAACTGCGCTGAAGGGGACCAGGCGGCCACCGTTGCCGCCTGCCTGAAGTACAGAGAGGACTCGGCCAACGGCCGCGCCTCCCGCCCCGCCGCGAGACCAGTCGTAAACCCTGCCCCCGCGCCATTCATTTCCGAGAGCCACCCGACTGACGCTGCGGGCGCCGAGGGGTTCACCCTAGCCACCCAAAAAAGTTGCAAAAGAGTACGAGCATCACGCCTTATGGGCCCTAGGGTATCAAAAGCATCTAACTCGCAAATACGCGCTCGGCCATCTGCGCCTAAGGGAAATGCTGCCCGACGCTACGGAGCTGAGTATAAGAGGCTGCGGGCCCTTCTGCGCAAGGGAATTCTCATAAGCAAGGAGCACTCCTGGAGGGCTTTTGTCGGCACTTACATAGGCCTATGGCAGTTCGAGAAGGTTCTATCACGACTATTTATTTTATAATTTGTCTCTTCCTACACTGATTCTCGCATCGTCAGTGTCAAGCAGCCTTACTTTACTACGGACACATTTTATAGTGCATCAACTCAGCGACCCCACTAAGTTAGTGGACTGCAAAACGTTCCACAAGGTCGCAACCAGTGAGTTCTAGCAAGCTCGATGGAAGTCGAACTATAAATACATCACATTCCTAATTTAACTGGACTGCTTCTAATGTGCAGGTCATTTGACTGACATTTAATTTTGCAAGGATTTGTTAATAATTAAACAAAAATAGTATGTAAATTTACAAGTATATGTATACCTGCATATCTTCAATGTTTAAGGGTCGAACGCTTCCACTCTTCTGGCCGCTGTCCCGGTGACAATCATCCATGTCACCCAGGGTCTTCTCAGACCATCTGCCAATTAATCCACCCTCAAACATCTGACGAATCCTGTCCGGCCACGGAAAACAAAGCAGGTATACATAGTAAGTCAGCAAACCATTTTCTGTGGAACGACTTATTTTTCCGAGAAAAGCGTTTGTTCGTTATTTAGCGTCAGATAGCTCAGCTACTATATAATACAACTATAAGTGTCAATATATATATATATATATATATATATATATCAACCTGCAATTAAAGATGCACTTACATACCATGACAACCGATGGTTTTGGAATTAAGGCAATGCTCAAAAATCGTAGTTAAATAGGTATATGAATAAATAGACTTAGTGACAACACTGTCACCAGCACTTCATTCGCTCAGGATAAGTATCCTTCGTTCATCTGACAATCTGCAGGACATTGCATTGCGTTTAACGCAAAAACCCTGTCTATTTGTTAGAGACCAACCGTACTCCCGGTAGCACCACGGGAAGCGGGCCCCTCAACTAGAGGGAGACGACCAGAAGAACTAATAAGGTTACAAGCGCGTTGTTGACAGACCCAATACAACACCCGGACGTCGCAGTGACCGAACCGATCGCTGCTACAACTAATGTACAGATTTTTGCTGGTGCAACCCAGTGAAATATAAAAGTAGACGAAGGACAAAGCCTATAAGAGGTTTTCTAAGAAAAATACAAATAAAAAAGAAATCTTAGAATACACCATCTAAAAAGAAGATTTAAGGGTAAACGATTTAAGGTACATATTAAAGTAATCATCTAAATGGATCTAAACTACATGGTGGAATGATTATCCGGGAGATTCTATTGGAGATTTGATCCGTACCATATGAGATCAACAGAACAACGCCCGAGAGGCTAACTCAATTACAGGTGGTACTTCATTCAATGCATGATCAGTAACAATATCACCTCCACAGCAATGACGCAAAACTTAAACCAGCTCTCTGCGTTTTTACTGCGATGCAGCCGAAAATGGTTGCAGTTCGAAAATCGAAATCAGCACGCAGTACGTGCTGCACTAAATTTAGCGGAAAGCTGGCAACCTACATATATATGTATATATATATATATATATAGAGCATGCGTGCGTGGCCAACTCCGCCTTAGCTCCTTCAGGGCGGCGGCGCCACCACCACCGATGAAAGCAACAACAACAACAACAACAAAAAACTCATATCTTAGTACAACATACTTGTCGTCGAAGGATCTCCGCAGTCGGGATCGATGTTCGGCGCATCATAAACGTG
>QVRM01003297.1:0-48313 GCA_003439945.1 Dermanyssus gallinae | reverse complement strand
TGACGACCGATCGCTCTCGCTTACTTTTGTAGGTGAACGTGCTCCAGTGGTGACAAGTCTTTATTCTTTCTGTGACCTGAATCACTAGGTTTTTCTCTCCAAGCAGACTTCTTGCCAATCCGAGGTGGTCCTGAGATCTTGGCTTCCAAGTCTAAGGCACGCATATTTTATGTTTAAGTTTACTGTCAAACATCATCAAAGATCCTACTATTCGCCAGCAGATTCGATGTCAGTGAACTCATTCTCGGTGCGCGCAAAATTTCAAAAACTTTCCCAGGTCACCACGTATATATGTAGATTTATTGATTTTTGATAAAATCGATCGTAACACTTTTATTGTCGGTCATTGTTGTTGTTGTTGTTGTGATTGTTGTTTCTGCTACTGCTAGTGGTGGTGGTTGTATTCGCTGAGTTATTGCAATTTATTATCACATGCATCTTTATTGTTGTTGTCACTGCTCTAATGGTTGCTGTATGTTTGTTGACCTCCTGGCGCTGCTCTATCTATTATTTATTCTCTTGATTTGTTTGCTGTAGTAGTTGTTGTGTCGCCGTCGTTATCGGAATACTTATCGCTTAACCCTTCTGCATCATATATTTGTGTTTGGGGTATTGCGATTCGACCATTTGTGTTTCACGATAATTTCAATGGTGCGTCCAGTCATCTGACGATTTACAATATCGGCGTATCAACTCTTCTTAAGTGGGCTTTGCTGCTGCTCGATGAAGCTTTGCGATTTTGAACGGCATTTGGCCGATTTCAAGACCCTTCATAGGCATCGCAGGATTTGAGGCTAGGCCCTTTGTGAAGACAGGATTCCTGCATAAACAGGGAGCCCTGTCGTTGTAATGCGAGACAAAAACAAAGACGAGAACACAACGAAGGGCAGTTCTTTAATTAATTAAAAGTGTCGCAATTTTAACAACGTGATACTGATCAATAGCTGCACCATGATCTCAAAGGCGTATCAATCTATACAAGTATACTAACCTACGATCTAAAGAAAGTAACTGCGCATCAAGGCACGTTTTTCCCAAGTTGGAAACAATCACTAATATATATATATATATATATATATATATATATATATATGCTCATCTAACTGAAGAAAGATTGATCAGCAGAACAATGCTTTGCATCAGACGTTCTTTCGCGCACCTACGATGTTCAGCAGCTTCCATTCGCTTCAGCCTTGGCAGTGCCGCTATCTCGATATCGTCCCCATACCTTCGTAGCTTCGTGCTGACAGCGCGATGGCTGACGTCACGTAAGGTGCGAATACTGTTTCTCGGCGGAATTCGCTAAAGACGCCTATAAAGTCTTAAGATAATGCACAGAATTCACTCAAACAGTGTGACACAAATTATTCTTGAAGGTTATATGTACGTATATATATATATATATAGTACACATGTATGTAATATTAGCTTGTGTGACACTGTTTGGATAAACGTAAATCTATAAACGTAAACGATATGTTTTGCCAACACACACATGCATATCTGCATATATATTTCTATATAATATATATACATGTGACATGATTACTCGCACAATGACGTAAAGTAATAACACATACATGCTCGATTTCATTAGGGATGGTTACAGGTAGTAAATAATTAGTCAGCCTGATAGATGATTTTAGCGTTCTCTATTTGTCAAAAAACGGATAAGTGCACGAGTACACGCACAAGAGCATGCATCTTCTCTTCCATTGTAGAGTGTGTCTTGAAGCTGAAAGGTAAACCGAAAACATTTATCTTTGCCAGTCGGGTTGCCCGAACGGCCACGAATTGACAGACAAGTTTATCCTCTCCTACCGCCAATCGAATAGTGGAGGCAGCTTGACGCTCAGTTGGTCAGCTCTGAACCGTCGTTCACATCTACGAATAACTACTCTATAATAACTCGTAAAGATACCATGTGGGATAAATTGTAACACCTGAGCTTCGAAAAGCACATATTTAAGTGATCAGTTGATCATGACTGCAACGTCTTTTGCTACGAATACTGCATTCCGCATTCAAAATGCGGTGGGTTCGAACCAGGGATCAGTACAATTCCTGATGTCGGAGCGCTCGTTGTTTCGGCCGTGTTGTAACATGAGGCAGGAATCCATTGAGAAAGTTCTAGCGGCCATAGCCATAACTAAGGAAGAAAGAAATAAAACTAAGATGAACAAATAATTGGAAAACGTTGTGTTCAAGTTGCGGAGTTAGCGCGAGATCATATACGAGCGCGAGTATATATACGAGGGCGGATCGAGAAGTTCTGATACTGATTTATGAAAGAACAAATAATTATTTAATATGCTTTCAAATTAGCTCCCATCTGTTGTGCAATGCATTTGTGCCACCTTCTTACCCATTTTCGAACTATTTTTAAACTCGTCTTTCGTAGTCTAGTCGAAGTGCTCCTGCGATTTTCTTGGTCTCCTCTATAGTGTCGAAACGTTATTCCTTCAAATTTCCTTTATCTGTGGTAAGAAGGGACAGCAACATGTAGCAAGGGGAGTCGTGGAAGAAGATTGCCGTTTTTGGAACGTACTTAGCTGCCAGTCTTGTGACGCATATATCGGTCAAGACCGTTACAACTGATTCATACGATATTTTCAACGATCTCCCTAGTTTTTTGGCGATCATTGATTACGATATCATGAACTTCTTCAACGTTTTCTTCTGAGATTCAAATCGACGGTACAACGTATACACAGTGCTTCGAAATACTGCATAATTACTGTAAGCAGTTCGCAACATCCACCACCTTATAACGTATTATTTGAATTTTCACACCGAACATTATGCAGATTTGTTACGTCTTCATTTTGGCCTCCGTAAAAAATTGCCGAACCTCATTTTATTCACCTCTTTGAACCAAGCTCAAACAATAAACGAAATTTGGTCTTGTTTAGCTGATGAATGGCCCGTGTTCTAAGCAAACCAGAAGACTAAGTGGTGTTGGTTTAAAATTTTAAAATTTAAAGTGATGTATCCTGTCGATCCGCCCTCGTTTTTTCGACTAAATGTTGTGTGATGCAACAATTTCAGTCCTATTTTATTATTACTATTATTTCAATAATAATATTAATAATAGTAATAATAAAATAGGACTGAGACATGCACGTATGAACCTAAAATTTGTTTTTTTTTTATTTTGTCGCGTAGTGAAGCATTAGCTCAAATACCATTCACTGGAAATAGGGCCATATACTTTAATATGTACAGCAAACACCGTGAAGATGGTCCACAACCAGCAACGGATGACAAAAATGTGGCTTATACAATTACTGCGATTGACGAAAACTTTGAGACTTGAAACAGACGAACGAATAACGTACGCACCGTCAGAGAGAAAGTGAGCTGAATGAGAACTTTAAGCTGAATGCCGTGTATTCTCCACATAAGATTCCTCACGATCACCTCAGACTCATCGAAAAATCTCGCTCGGTGGGCATTTCGTGATTTATGATATACATATATAGAAGCGCTATCGATCGGTTGCCAAAGCGATGATCGCCGATCTCCAAGAGTAAGTCCGTGGCGATGGTTGACTTGGAGGAAGGTGGGACAGTGAAGGTGAACGATTGGTATGCTATAGAGTACAAACATGTTCGGTGCGCTCACAAGAATGAGCTCCACAGCATCCCCCTGCCAATGATTTATCCACCACGACGACGACCTGCCGCAAATACAGCGCTCAAAAAAGCGGTCTTTACCACCGCATCTAGTCTCAAGCTGGTGAAGCACGCAGCCTAGTCACTTGACTTGATGCCACATTTCGAAACTGGGGTATATTTGAGAGAAGGATAATTCGATTTACGCCAATCGGACGGTTTGAAGCTTGGTTGAGATGCAGCTGTGGAATAACCAGAAAGCGCAATTGTTATCTAAATCAAGCTGAGCTTAGATCTATGTAAGATGTATAGAAATTGGTAGGAATCTAAATAATAATTATAATAATAATTTTACTCTATGCAAAGTATGGCTATCTACTATATTGTTGCCCACGTATGCTAACTTTAAAATTAACTGTATATATATATATATATATATATATATATAGGGTGTCCCTATTTGTGTGGCCAAAACGCTAGGATATGGTCAAACTCGGTGAGAAAATCATTTTTGCCATGGGTGGAAGCCGGGAAAACGTTTTGTTTAGGAGTGAGGAATTTATAAAGCAGTTATTCTGTCTTTTTTTCTCCTACATAGTTGTGCAAAATCTACATCTCTCCCTTCTTTTATCCCGTCGTCGTCGTCGTTTGCCCTGGCCCAGTGCTTCGTGCCGTGACCAGGTTCAGTTATGGCCAATTTGTTCACATGTTCAAAAATTCAGCACGGCCAACCATCACGGCCCGACATACCAACAGACAGACAGACCGACCGACTGAGCGACAGCCAAACAGACAGACTACAGGAGGGATACGACGAAGCGTTCTCCGGCCTCGGAGGAAGAGTGAGTAGCCCAGGTGCGGAGTCGGGACATCTTTTCACTCGTTGCGTCCTGCAAGGCATCCTTAAAAGGGCAAGCTTAAAAGAGAGAGGAGCGGAGAGAAACCGATCATACCGGCGTGTTTGGCGGAAAATTCTGCACAATAAAGTATACATTACTAGCTTGCGTAGCAAAAAGCGAATAGCCAGATTAAGGAAAGTCATAAAAAGTCAAATGTTACGTTAACGCTTTTTTGTGCAACATCGTATAATTTTTTCCATTACGGCCAAAAATGCACGTCCAAAGACTACTCTCAGGCAATAGCAAATTTAATGCCCATCATTTTCGTATCAAGGTGATGGTGCTGCGTTACGTAGTTGTCAAGTCACTAAGCTTTTTCGACAGTCATAGTTGTTATGTTTTACGTGCAAGTTTTCACGTTCAGAACGTAAAAATTTGCCAAGGCGTTTCCGCCCCCTCCTTCCACTAGGAAAATTTTTCTCTTGTTGAGTTCTACCAAACCTCAAAATATGTACCTAACTTTCAGATACGCCCTATGGAAATATGCATGCCTTCGCTTTCGATATGGCTATCGAAAAAGCTTGGTTACTTGGCAACTACGTAACGCAGCACCATCATTTGGTACGAATGTAGTGGGCATTAAATTTGCTATTGCCTGAGAGTAGCTTTTAAACGTACATTTTCGGTCGTAATGAAAAAAAATACGATGTTGCACAAAAAGCGTTAACGTAACATTTTGACTTTTATGACTTTCCTTAATCTGGCTATTCGCTTTTGCTACGCAAGCTAGTAATGTATACTTTATTGTGCAGAATTTTCCGCCGGTATGATCGGTTCCTTTGTGCGCTGACTGGTTCTCCCGCAAACGTAGATTTTGCACAACTATGTAGGAGAAAAAAACAGAATAACTGCTTTTATAAATTTCATCCTCACTCCTAAACAAAACGTTTTCCCGGCTTCCACCCATTGGCAAAAATGATTTTCTCACCGAGTTTGACCATATCCTAGCGTTTTGGCCCACAAATAGGGACACCTTGTATATAATATAATATATATATATACAGTCCCTGAAACAAATATAGGGCCACCCATTTTTGTTACATTTCACGCATTTATTATAACATATCGTGTTAAAATCACAGTAATACATGCTCACAGAGTAACAGCGAAGATTTCTATCGACATTTAGGGTCTCGGATTACTTTGAACCACGAGATTTTTCACATTTGGCACAGCTACAACCCGCGAAAAATTATAAGGCCACTAGCAAGATACCTGTTTTAACAAATTAATTAAGCAGAATCAACGGCATTTGGGCTAATTTCACAGCATTTAGACTTTACATAGTACTCAGTGAACTTCCCATTAAGTCAGATAACCTCAAAAGTGCGATTTGGTATAGTGTTAAACCAATTTTGGATGCCGTTTTGCAAGAGCTCGTTCCCAAGCCTCGAAAATTGTTTTTTATCCGTGTAAACTTTTTGTTCGAGCCAGCTCCACATATTCTGGATCATATTAAGATCAGATGAGAGTGCAGGCTAGCGAAGGAATTCAATGTGACGTTGGTCGAGAACCAGCGTCCAAATCAGCCTGGCGGTGTGAATCGGGGGCGTTCTCGTGTGTAAAACGAATTCTGGCCCTCCCGTCAGCTTAAAAATGCACCCGATTGCTCTTTTAGTAAATCCCCGTATCGCGTCGAATAAAACACGACCGTCTAAAAAAACAATCGACGACTTTGTATAATATCCGACAGCAGCCCAGATCACCACTGAACCCGCCACCAAGTGACGTTTTGACAAAATTCGTTCTTCCTTGCGGACATCGTGCAATAATAGTAAAATCAATCCGATTCATCAAAGTTAAACTTTTTTCAATTCGAAAAGAGCGCTCTGTGTCACTCATGGTCCATCACATCGTATCGTGGGCAACTCAGTGGTCCATGACATTTTATCGTGGGCGAAGGCAAGACGAGCTTTCATCGGTCCGCGGTCAATCGTTGTTTTTTCTTGTGTTTTTGCCAAGTTGTCTCCTGAGGACTTTCGTTTGCACGTCGGGCCACCGCCGCAATTGCCCTTGCCGAGGGCGTAGAGTTCGACGCTTTCTTCAGAATTGCAGCTTGTTTCGTTCCGAAATACAATTTGGACGCCGAACTCCTTTTTTACGGCGTATTTTTACCTAAATGAACAAAGTTATTTTACTACTTGGGCACAACGCCCCAATTGACAGGAAAATTTTGCGATTAGAGAGGCCGATGTCCTTATAAGCCTTGATATGGGCCTTTTCTTCACCCATGAGGCGCCAACCTAAGCCTATCGTTTGAACAAAGAAAAAACTTCTTGTAGGAGGTCTGCCTTTGTTTCTGTCGAGCCTTTTTTTTTTTTTTTCTGGGAGAGGTTTCGGTAATGCATGATGCACATGCGCCACTAGCAGCCTGCGTGACTAGTGTGAGACTCGCAAACACCACTAAACCCGGATTCCTCCCCACCCCCCCAGGCTCGGTATTACTTTGGCATTACATCGAAACCGTGGGAGAGGCGTCTCTGCCGTTCTCCTTCAATCAGCTCTATCCCTGACTATCATCCCGCATGTCTACCTGCGGTTGGATAGGGGGGTGCCATTTTGTAATCCGTCCTGTGAGGGTGCGTCGAGACCATGAGGGCCTGGCTGCTCCCCACCCCCTCCCCCCTCCCTCGGCTCCTCGTCTCGACCACTCTCCCGAGAGACCGCTCAAACCTCTCCCGCCCTGGCCGTTTCCTTGGCTGTCTTGAGTGTCCAAACAGCGTCGAACAAGTTCGTCGCCTCCCTCCATGCCTCCGCCGAAGTCATCATATGGGAGACCACCTCCTTGATGGGTCGGCCCCTCACAGCGGTTGGTGCTGCGTCCCGTTGCTTCCCTGAGAGCATCACACCGCAGAACAGTATGCTCTACGTTGTCCGTTTCTCCAGAGTCGCACAGTACGCAGATATCGCTGATGGCCTTCTTGATCCTTGACAGGTAGCCTGGAACTGGCCGTGTCCGGTCAGAACCTGAGTCGTCCAGTAGGAAAGCTCCCGTGTCGGCGGTCATACCATGCCCTGAGGTCCGGTATCAGACTCTTGGTCCAGCTCCCTGTGGTCACACCGGGTCTTACCTGCGCCCTTCCTCATGCCAGGCCGATATGGTGGCACTCCTGGCCCTGGTGAAGATCCAGACCTTCGTCGAGATACATTTTACTTCGTTCACCACTAGGAAAATCCCATGGCGAACAGCATGTTTGGTCTAGGACCGTCGAGGAGCCGTTAAATGATGCCCAAATGGTCGTTTAGTGCCGGTTTAATTCATTTGTTAAATACATGCATCTTGCTAGTGACATTATCATTGTTTCGCGGGTGCAGGCTTGTGCCAAATGTGGAAATCTAGTGGTGTCAAAAGTTAACCATCCGGAAGCCCCCAATACGTCGATAGAAGTCCTCGTTGTTGACTCTGCTGAGTCATGTATCACTTACCTGTGATCTTACACAGTTGGTTATAAGTAAATGGCTTGAAATGTTGGGCAAAAGTAGGGTGGCCCGCTATATTTTTTTGCAGGGACTGTATATATATAGATATATATGTAATATATATATATATTTTTTTTTCAGGGACTGTATATATAGTATTACTATAACATATATATACATAGTGTATATATATATATATATTACATATATATATATATATATATATATATATATATATATATATATATACATATATATATATATATATATATATATATATATACTATAATATTGAAAGTATGTAAGCGGAAACGGACGAGTCACGCTTAGCGATAGATCTATGTGTTTTATCGTGTTAGCATCTCTTTATATTGAATTTCCCTCTATATCCCTCGCTGATCTCTCTCTCTCGGTGTTGTTCTTTGCTGTGGGCTTTCTGTTTTTGCAATGCATGTCCTTTGCTCTTTTGCCCCATTGCTTCTCCAGAATCTGACATTCGCTCGGCGTCACGTGTGTGCAGTGGGAACAGCACCAGCTTCTGTCACTTCTGCGTATCGTCTACGGCCGACGTATGCGGCTGGCTCTCGTTCTGGCCCCGAGCTTCTTCCTTCTCAGCGGTTGTTGTTGTTGTTGTCGTCGTTGTCGTCGCCTTCCGCTTCTTTCTTTTTATTCTCGGTTGTTGTCGGTGTTGTTGTTGTTGTTGTCGTCGTCGATGTTGTTGTCGGTAGTGGTGTTGCTGTTGTTGTTGTCGTAGTTGTTGATGTCGGTGTTGATGTTGCCCTTGTTGTCGTTGTTGTTGTCGTTGTTTGTCGCTGCTGTGGTTGTTGACACGGTTCTGTTGTTAGTCTCTTCGACTCATATCCGCTTGGCTCTGCGTTGAAGTGGCGGCACAGCATCAGCAACAACAGCTACGAGGACGAAGACGACTTCAGCAACAACAACAATAACAACACCAACAACTACAACACCAACAACAACAGACGCTACGAGCACTGCAGCGGTCTAAGCGCGAGCCTCGCCAATGGCGCCAACCGTCCACGAAGCCGTTTTTTGCCGCCGCCGCTGTTGTCCGTATAGTTGTTGTTTGCTGCTCGTTGTTGTCGTTGTTGTTGTTGTTGTTGTCGACTTTGTCAGTGTTGCGTTTATTATTGTCGTCGACAACTGTGACCTTGGCAAGTTTACTCAGCTGCCAGCCAGCCATTCAGTCTCCCAGCCCAGCCACCCACCTACTCACACGCACATAGATCGAGCCTCATCAGCAGCAGCAGCATTCGTGGTAGCAGTACTTACTATACGAAAGACTACTTTCCGACTACAGCCACTGTGCCTGTGTTTATGTGTGTGTGACATCGAATGGAACTAGCAAGCCCGGAGAGAGAGAGAGAGAGAGCCCGGAGAGAGACGATCCACGCACTCTTTCTCCCTCCCGCTCGTACACTCTCTCATTCAGAACCACACAGAGCGCACAGAGAGAGAGAGAGAGAGAGGGAGCAAATCAGCACTGATCAATCAGAAACGCAACGAGAGAACGGCAGGCAGAATGACTGACTGGCCGGCACAGAGACATTGCTGAGCAGATACACAGCAAAGGTGAGGAAGTGAAGAAGGAGAGAGATAGGAAGAGATAGATCTAAAGGGAGAGAGAGAAGCAAATGGGAGAGATAGAGTCGCACGCTTTGTTGTTGTTTTGTTGTCGTTGTTTTTGTTGTTGTTGTTGTTTTTGTTGTCGTGGTTACTGTTTTTGCTCTCATCGTCGTCGTCGTTGTTGTTGTTGTTGTTGTTGTTGTTGTTGTTGTTGCTGTTGTTGTCGTTGTTGTGGTTGTTGTTGTTGTTATTTTGTTGTTGTTGTTGTTGTTGTTGTTGCTGCTGCTGCTTCTGGTGTTAATGGTGGTGGGGTGGGGTGGGAGCTGGGGGTGGTACGATTGTGAATGAGTCGATGTTATGAATGAACGTGAACGACGATGATGACGACGACGACGACGAATAAACGAGGGCGTAGATTACAAGCGACTTCTGCTGGTTTTGCTGTTACTGCTGCTGCTGCTGATGTTACTATAGACACATTTTCTCCTTCATCTTCTTCTTCTTCTATTTCTACTTTGACTTCTTCCACTACGTCAATTTCATTGTCGACTACTACTACTACTACTACTACTACAGTCACAAACGATTGCTTGCTGCCGTAATTGTTGTTGCCATGACGACTACGACGACGATGTTGACAATGATGATGATGATGATAATGAGGATGATGGCAACAACAAAGATGGTGCGAGTAATGCAATAAGACTACAGTTAAAGATTCAGTACTCCAGTTAACACCGACCGACAAGAATAATAATATGGATTGCTATTATAATACTCATAATGACGTACTCCGACAAAACATTGCAACAAAAAGCATGTGTACACATGTGCGTCTCTGCATAGGCCTACAATAATAATAACAAGCGCAATACCAACAATAATAAAAACGACGACAACGAAGTCAACGATTATAAGTCTAAACTTATAGCAGCAGTAACAGTAACATTGGCGTCAACAACAACAACAACAACAACAAACTACACGATCTTTAACCATCGTGCAAAAACACTGAAAGCAGAGACAGGTGGATCACACGTCATAAGAAGCGACACACCGAAAAATGAAAGCAAAAGTACGAAATATGTAGTAACGGCGACAGTGACAGCTTTCGCTCAAAAGGTCGGAATAAAAGAAACAACGCCAACAACAACAACAATAACAACAACAACAACAACAGAAAGTTTGCCGTCAACAAGACTCATGTTGACAGGCCTTGTCATCACAGCCATGTAGAAGCTGTCAAGGCTATTCCTGTTGTTGTTGCTGTTGCAATTGTTGTCTTAATTGCTATCTCTGGCAGTTACAGGTAATGCGACCGGTTAATCATGTTGTTGCTGCTGTTGTTATTACTGCTGTATCATCGTTGTTGTCAGTTGTTCTGTTGTTGTTATTGTTATTGCTGTTGTTATTATTATTGCTCTGTTGCTGCTGTTCCCTTGACGAAAACAACATACTCCATTTCGATGTACTGTGTAACCAATAGTTGTATCCATTCTTGGTATTGAGGCTGTTGTCGTTGTTGCTGCTGATGTCATCATCATTCTGTCCATTGTGGTCACATGTATGGTTTGTGGACTGAGGATGGTGAAGAAGAATCTAAAAAAAAAATATATATATATATATATATTTATAGGGAGAGAGAGTAAGATAAACTTTGGTTCGGCACTGGTTATGACATCGATCGGAGTTGGCAAAGCAGTAGCTGTCACACATAGTAGATGTAGTTTAGTGTAGTTGTAGTCGGAGCCGCGCGTTTGTAGTTAGCGATGGTTAGACAAAAGACGTAGCGTACCGGTTGTCGATTCACTTGCGTCGGCGGACTTGCTGCTGCCGCTGCTTCAGTTTCTACAGAATTAGTTAGAATTGTTGTTGCTGTTGTCGTTGTTGTCGTCGTCGTTGGTGTTGGTGTTGTTGTTGTTGTTGTTGTTGTTGCTGTTACGCTGGGAGTGACTAATCTTGTCGCCAATCAGACGACTGCATCGTCTGTGCAGTGGTAACCGGCGTAAAGGTGACGATCGCTGTTCTTTATACATATGCTTGCTGTTTCCGAATTCACGCATTTCCGTTCTAGCTAACAACTGACTTCTCTAATGTTTTCCTACGGGACGTGGTGGCTCTGGGCGCAAACGAGGCACGTATTGAAATCATTGATTTGCCTATACTTTTCTGTGCATAGATTATAAGAAATACTAAAATAGGAACTAATAGCGTAAAACACAACGCAGATCATATCTTATGAGAGAGACACAAAAAAGGCGTCATTTAATTGTTGTGTTTTTGTTAGCATTAGCAACGCAGCGACAGTAAGGGCAGTTGTCGCACACACAGTCGCCGCAAACAATAGCAGCAACAAGGACACCACCAACAATTAAGAAACAACAACAACAACAGCAATAACAACAATAACAACAAAACCACCATAACAACATTCACTATGATTGCTAATAACTAAACAGCAAGTTCTGCAGGGTGCCCGGACAAGCATAAGCATCGTAACTAACTATACGTTCCATGTGTTGGCAGCCTCCTCTCCGTCGAGTCAACGAAGACGACGACGACGACGACGAAGGCGAACAAAAAAAAACACAACAATCTTCAACTTCGTTCGTCGATTTTTTCTTCTTTTTTGTTGTTCTCCGTCTTCTGAAAATTCTGGATCTTTTCGCAGCGGCATGGGGCAACGCTACGTACGGCCCGCGGCGTGCGCGGACCGTGCACATATTTTTTATTAGGGCTGATTCAGCTCACACTCATGCGTGAGCCGCGTACACACAGTCACATTCACAAACGCACACAGAGAGAGCACACCAGCTCGAACAACGCCTGGCCAGGCCAGACGCCCACTTGAGAACAGCCCCACTCGGCGAGAGAGAGAGAGAGAAGCATACGACATATTACATAGGACACTAATAAGCAGGCAGACATAGGGAGGCGGCGGCAGGAGATAGTTAGACGACACTTAGGCGACGGACACGCACCACGCCGCCGTACAACTTTGTTCTGAACTATCGTCACTGAAATACGCGAATGAATGGGCCATTATAGTACAATTACGTGCGCAAGTACAACGTAATGGTGCTGCCGCTGCTGCTGCTACAACTGTAACCACTACTACTACTACAGTTAATAGTTTGGTGAATAAAAGTAATCCCACAACTAATAATAATAAGAATAATAATAATAATAATGAAAACAACAACAACAACGACGACGCGTAGCAGCAATAACGTTCGTCAATGCGAGCGTTGCCGTAGCGGCTGCCGTAAAGCTTGCAAAGGCCGAGTTAGTTGGGTCGATTGGCGGCGATCGGCTGCCGGTTCTGGTCGTTCAACACCAACTTGGCTAGTTAATTTGCTGGTTAGAGCCAGCCAGCTCGACCTCCTACGGGCAGCTGCGTAACACTACGACTACACGTAATTCTTTGGGAATGAATTGTCGCTGTTTCTGATGCTGCTGCTGTTGCTACTACTACCGTTGCTGTAATTATGAACGTCGTCGTCTTTATTATTGTTGTGGATGTTGTTGTTCGTGTTGTTGTTATTGTAAATGTCGTTGTTATAGTTGTTGTTGCTGTTGTTATTATAAATGTCGTTGTCGTTGTTGGTGTTGTTGCTGTCGTGGGACTGGTTTACCCCCTATTTTTAGCCCCTTCCTTGTTGTTGTTGTTGTTGTTGTTGTTTTTGCTTTTGTTGTTGTTGTTCGACAAACTCAGTTATTTTGCTGCTCACCTAAGGGCATACAGCCCAGCCCGGCCGATACTTCCATGCGGGGCCGGCAGTGATGGCAGCATTAATCTGATATCAAATGCTTAATTTTCTCCATTCAGTGGCCGCATGCCTTGCCTAACTGCCAGTGAATTGACTATCGAGTAGTCATCAGTTCCTGCCGGAGTAATAGGGCTGGAAAAATAACCGATTTTCTAGGGCTCAGGGCAGCATCGGCTTCAAAAAACGATTCACGATCCCGCCTAGATGCTGTAGATCTTGGACGTCACGTAACTATAGTCCAAATCGACAATACCTAGACGGTAGAGAAAGTTCGTGTGGGCAGTCATCCACGCCCTGGCCGCATATCGGAAAGTCGCCCTGTTAGCTCTAAAGGAATTAAACCAACTTCGATGTCGCCACATTGGCGTTAACCAGCGTCGTCCGGGCTACATCAAATCAGGGCCATCTGCTCGACATCAATTTATCTGGTTTCTTTAAGCTTGCTTCCTATGAGCGACATTTTCGTGTGCTTATGTTTCAATCGCATGGGGTCGATGTACCGTCACTATTGGAAGCAGATGCAATATGAGGAGCTAGAGTACCTCAGCTGTGGTTGAATGAAACAACCTCCAGCTAAAGATGCTTTTAATTCCACCTATAGTTGTATAGTAGGAGGCGTATAATATAGGAAAGAGGAAAATGAAACCTAATTTGTTTATATGTGTACCGAACTGATGTTCGTTTAAATTTAGTAGTGCCACTGTTATATCTGCATTTAGTAATGCAATCTATGCAAATACGCCTCCTTGTAAAAGTGAAGCTGACTTTATATACCGATATTATATATATATATATATATATATATATATACACATGCGTAGTACAAAAGGAGGAGATGGCCCGCAATACTGGCACCGGATTCGTGGGCTCGATCTCTTTGACGCAAACATTTTTGAAGCGATCTTTGTAAGAATTTGCGAATTTAAAAAGCAGGAGATTAAAATTATTACAAAAAAAAGTAAGATAAATAACATATTTTTTTATCTTACAAATTATAGTTCATGTAGGCATATACTATATACATATATACAACAGGATATATGTATACAAGCATACTACATATATGTTTGTAGCTATTCAAAAATAATGTGTTTACGCTATACCGCCACCACGTTCGTGTTGTCGCCAATTAATTAAGCATTGATAGCCAAGCATGAGTAATTTAAATCGCTTGTGTTGGACAAATTAATAATTGGTAACTTTCCTATATCGGTATCATATATATTTTAATGTCGTGGGATTGATGTTTTAAACGATTTGCTGATTCAAAGGACAGGTTAAGACGATTTTAAATGAGTAAAGGTAAATAACACATATATATATATATATATATATATATATATATATATATATATATATATATATATATATATATATTTAATGAGATATGAAGCTACAAAAATAATATTTTACTTGCTTAATGTATCTTTATATTAATGATGACGTCGATCAGTAGATGTTCAAAAACAAATATTTGTTTATGCTATACCGCCACCACTCGACAATTAATTAAGTGTTGACAGCCAAGCATGAATAATTCATATCGCCTGGATACGATAAATTAGCAACTAGTAACTCTGATCAATATTGGTATACACACGTGTATATATATATATATATATATATATATATATATATTGCAAGTCATCATTTATAAAACATTAAGTGCCTACCTAGATTACAATAAACCGACTCCAGATGGAACCGATGTGAACGAGACATTTTGGTTGTACATGCATTAAATTTAATTGTCACTTTTGTAGAATCCTGTCAAAGACATTTGTCGAGAAGTGAAATGCCGAGATTGATTACTCGGCAGTTGTTTGACACAATACAGTTAATATATATATATATATATATATATATATATATATATATATATATATATATATATATATATATATATATAAGTTGTGTTGTGTCTACTGCACTCAAGTGCGGACAATGGACTTAGTAATTTTATCATTTTGACGTCGTGGAGTTATGACTCCAGAGCTCCGGTAACTACATAAAAGTACTTTCTCATACAATTTAGAGGACGTTTACATGCAATTATAACAAGCATTTATTTTTTTGTAACGAGATTTTATCTTTTAAGAACTTGTTTGAAAAGACAAAAAGGAGTATGAATACAGTCAATGACCTGTATAGAACGAATATAAGAGGATTTTAATACTTATTGCAAAAGAGTCCTCACCACAACGCTGTCAGAAATTCACTTTAAGGCAAGGGAGTGACACTAGATGCTTTTTTGGTCAAAGTGAGAAACGTCATGTTTTAAATACGATCCACACCGAGCAGTGCTGTTTCCAGTGTAAAATGTTTGTGCTTCTTTAAGGCCGCTAAAGTTGGCTTAAGTACGTTTTTAAGCACTGCGGTCAAGTCACGCCGTGTGGTCGGTTTTTGCTTTCTGCCTATGATGAGGGTTTATTTTACGTTCTATGACGACCTATACAAACTGGTCGTCGGGGTTGATACCGTCGTTCAAAAAAATCTGAAATTGCCCTATTCATATATTAGAACAGTCTTCAGTAAGCGGCGGGTAAAGCTGAAACGTACCCGATCATGCTTGTAGCATTTATCCGGACGAAGTTTTCCGTTTTCTCTAATCCTACGTACTTGCCAGCTCTTTTCCTGGCAGGCTGTCGAGACCAACTAAGCATGGTAATGCAACACCAAAAGCAATGCTCTCAGCATTCAGCCGACTGATTGATGACATTTTGTGGGATACAAAACCAGCTCCAGCTAAGGGGGCCTGCACATTTTTTTTAGAATCGGAGCCTGAGCACGGAATGTGAGCCCGTCTTCCGATGTCCGATCCGATGCCAGCTACCGCAGCGGTACATCTGCTGTTTATGTTGTGCGATGTTACGATGCGAACGAATATACATATTCGTTCAACCTCCGGTCGTCAAAGTCTTAACTGAGCCTTTCATAAAAATAAAAAAATATGACGGTTTATAATGACAAAACCATATGTTGCTTCCAAAAAACATGCCTTTGTTACGGTGTCTTTCTGACAGCTAAACTCCTCCTCTAGTAATTATCTTACTTGAGCTATTTGCCATTACTATTGTATCTATCATTACTCGATCCTCCGCTGGACTAAGTCTATACCACCACGTCTGTCAGAGAGAAAGCCTTCCACCTAGACACCTAAAAGCGACTTGCAAATCTAGGTTATAAAATCTATTTTTTTAGTACTCGGGATTTTTGCAGGGTTTCTCATAAGTGCAAGCAACCCAACGTACGTTTATAAATATGTTTTTTAGCATACATAAATACATTTATATATTTATTCTATATATATATATATATTATTGTGATGATTTATTAATCATTTACAATACGTTTGCACACTCGGCAGTGCTCGCCTTAATAAAAATTGTGGTAAAAAGGTGTCACGTGAGGTTAAGAATCAGCTGTCCGTGTCTTTGCTTGATGGTAGCCCCCGCTCTTATGGACCCGGTGCGAGCGGTATATCCTCAAGGTTCCTTGCAACGTTAAGACGGTAAGATCCATAAGACTCCTCTTCGTGACGCCGAGCCCCAAGAGCGTACTCGCAGATTCGGAGTCCCATACACCACTCATAGAGATAGTGATGGATCCGAATCTGCTATATATATATATATATATATATATATATATATATATATATAAAGGGTTTATTTTCAATATAATACATTATGTATGTGTTACACGTATCACGTATCAGCGTACACATATATATATATATATATATATATATATACAGCTCGTTGGGTCAGACAATTAATTTGGCCATAGTTCAATTATTTCGCATCTATTTCATATGTTTTTGTTCGTATCACTCACAGCGGCTGTTGGCGAGCTTGCGGATGGAGATGGAGCTAGGCCTGCATTGTACATAAATCGCTTGCCTAACTACTAACACTGCCAACTAATACTGTTGGCTAAGAGGCTAAAGTGCCTAGTGACAGGTAGGCATGTGTGTATGTGTGTTGAGTTGTACCTTCATATCTCGTTTTTAGTCATTAAACGTCCTCACGATGCTTGTTGCCCCAGCCTCGCGTCCTGCGCACAGTCCTGGAATACTGACCGGCTGGCTTGTGAAGTATTTGGACTCTGACAAGCGCCAAGTTAAATCAATAAACAAGAAGACGGGTTGAAAGTCAACAGTGTAGAGGTATCGCGTAGCCGCGGGGTACGATAAATCTGCTACCACATGATTGATGAGCCGGCGGGGTGTGGTTGAGGGGCCATACATGGACGCGATTAAATATTTGTGATCGGCTTGAATTCGCTTCGTTTATTCTCTATCTCTCTCTTCCTCTGACCTTCCTCTGTTTTGATATGGTTAGTCTTTCACACGGGTTCAATTTCAACCTTCGCGGCTAGATCAGCTCCGTTGGCGACAATAACAAGGACGTTAGCAATAATAGCTGCGCCGCCGCCGCCGGTAGCAACAGGCAACAACAGCGGCAACAACAGCAACAACAACAACAGCGGCAATAACAGCAACAACAACGGCAACAACAGCATTAATAGTCTGTACTGCTGCAACAGCAACACCAATCACCACCACAATGACAACAGCAGCAGCAGCAACAACAACAACAATAACAGCAAGCTTTAGCAGCCGTGGTATGGCAGCAATTCCAAGCGACCATGACGAACCAGTGCCTGCGGCCGCTTTTGTATGAGGGTGAACATGACGAGGACAGCGATTTTGCTGATGGTGCTCATGGTGATGACGTGATTGTTGTTGTTGTTGTTGTTGTTGTTGTTGTTATTGTTGTTGCTTAAGCAATAGTAGTAGATGCTGTTGTTGTTGTTGTTGTAACAATAGTACTGGCAGTAGCAGAACCCAGCTCACAAGGCTGTGAGTCTTCGAATATCTTCGTTTTTGTCGGCATTGGCTTCTATTTTGATGCGATGTCCTGAGTGGACTTGACGGCGATTGTGACGGCGTCAGCAGCAACAACAACAACAGCAACGACAACATGTACAACAACAACAGTGCCTTGCTTTGCCCATTCAGACGTGCGTCTTCCTGTATGCGCACGGAGACCGACAAACGAATGAACGAACATACGACAAAGAGATAGAGGAATATTGCTAAAGATATATCGAGAGATATTTATATATATATATAGATACTCAGCAGAGGAGGCTGGGAAGGGAAAATGCTTGAACAGAACGCAAGTGTTGCGCACGTGTATTTCAGCTTCAAATTGCATCAGCGTTAAGCGGAGCGCCAATACGAACAAAAAACGAGATAGGGGCAGAACTTCGTAGGCAGTGCATCTCAACCTTTTTCCAATGAGGCAACAGAAGCAGTTGCGGTGTTAGCGCAGGCCGATGGTGAAGTAAGCCAGTCCTGCACTGACCCCTGCCGGCGACTAGCGTATATGTGATATAATACGAATGGTGTCTATAATTGTAATCCCGACAGCGTGGTGAGATAAATCTGCCAACGGGTTTTGTCGCGCATAAATATATATTAAAACATGTATATATATATATATATATATACAGAGACTGATAAATATCCAGCACTTTCTGCATCGTACAGAGAGCTGACAAGCTAGAGGCAATGGCTGGCTGGCTGGCTGGCGTAGCAGCAGCCGCCATGACCACACCACGTTGGCCCGGCCCCCCTAGATCAGGCGGACCAGGCCGGGTTGATATGACGGCGTATCGTTACGCGCTGCCGTATCGTTATGAATGAACGACCGAACGCACGAATGAACCAACGACAACAGCAGCGGCAGCAGCAGCAGAAACCAGCAACAACATTTGCAACAGCAGGACAACGACAGACGACAACAACAACAACAACGATGGCGGCGGCTGCGGCAATGGCAGCTTCTATCGATGTTTTACGCGCGTGCGTGGGCCGTTGCGGCGACGTGAAGTCGGCACACGTCTGTTTGCCTGGCGTGAAGTAGTTGTTGTTGTTGATGTTCTTGGTGTTGTAGTTGCCAGGCTGCTGCTGCTGCCGCTGCCGAGATAGAAGTGATGTTGTTGATTCTGCTGCTCCTGGAAGAAAGAGAGAGAGAGAGAAAGATGCACGATCGTGCAGTTATAGAAGCAGCAGTGGCAACAACGACAACAACAACAACGATAATAATTACCGCAACAACAACAACGACAACAACAACAACAGCAGTAACAATAACAGCAGCAGCGGCAACAACAACAACAACGCTACGGTGGCGCTGCTGCTGATTAGGATGTGGAAGGGGGGGGGGGGGGTGGTGGTGGTGGATGAGGGTGGAAGTGGTGGGGTGGAGACGGGGTCATGTGGGCGGCGACGACGACGACGGCGAAATCAGCAGCAACGACGGCAATACCACTAGCAACAACAACAACAACAACGTCAGCGTCGACAACAACCGCAACAATTACAACAATAACACCGACAATGAAAATAACGACAACAACATCGACACCAACAACAACAAACACCGACAACAACAAGAACAACAACAACAACAAAAACAACAACAACAGCAACAACAACAACAACGACAACAGCAATAATAACAACAACAACAACCCGAACAACGTAAAACGCCGAAGTCAAAGCGAACTGAATGAGAACGTGGAGAGGTCGGGAGTGGTGTGTATCGTGTACACTTACTTGCTGCTTGTTTCCTGTCACGTCTCCATCGTTTCATCTCTACGTCTCTTTCATTGATCACTAATCCCAACTATCTCCCTCACTTGCCCCCAATTTTTCTCCCCCGTTTACCCCCCACCTCCCTCTCAGTTTTGTCAATGGCAAGCCCTACGTCAATGGCAACGTGTCCGTGCGTATCGACAGCGATATACCACGATGACGGACGCTGCGGCGTCTACAGACGCACCAAATCCGACACTTCCTTTCGCCATCGGGCGGAGGCAAATGACTCACATCCCTGGATGATGACGATGATCATGGTGATGATAATAATAATCATGATGAGGCTGATGATCATGATTTTCCGTGAGCGAAGCAAAGCTCAAGAACAACGATGAGCACAACCAACATTTCCAGTATCATTATCAGGACCCAACATAAGAACGCCTGAATGAATAAGACGGCCTATCATCGACTTTTTAATCTCTCTCAGCTACACCAGATGCTACGTGGTTTCTGCTCGCTGCTCGCTGCTGGACTGCTGGATGGACAGTAGGACAGCGCGATTTGTCTCTAACGTGGCGTTTCATTCGTTTCTTTACCAATGTCAATCTGGCTAGTTAAGGGCTAGACAGGCGCGTAGTTGCACGTAGACGTGGGGGGCATGTGCTGCACGTTCCCTGTAGTTCGGCAACGACTAGCGGCTAACCAGAGGCCCGTTGGCATGAATGCGATTTACGGACCGCCATGGCAGCTAATCAAACAGAATACACGCAATAGACATGCAAAACATTTAGACGTGTAATAGCAATTATTTACTAGTAGTATAATCGTATGCTAAAGTACGGGCTGTCTTTGTCCAGTCGAAGGGCACACCGATGCCATCCCTGTGTGCTGTAAATGAATGAATGTTAAATTGCGTGAAACTGCGC
Organism: Dermanyssus gallinae; assembly: GCA_003439945.1. Lineage (NCBI taxonomy): Eukaryota > Metazoa > Arthropoda > Arachnida > Mesostigmata > Dermanyssidae > Dermanyssus > Dermanyssus gallinae. Next base: position 27,490 of record QVRM01003297.1, on the reverse strand, counting down.
CAGATATGTAATAGTATTTCTTTTTAACTAGATTAATTAGAATAAATAAGTACTACAGTAGTTTGTACTGGTAGTATCATAGGCGTGAGTTTGTTCAGTCGGATGAATCAAGGACGCAGAGTAGAATTTGCATATACTCGTACGAGTATTTCTTCTCTTGAAATCAGTCTAGTTTAGATGGAAAGCTTGCAATGTGGCTGTCTTTGTGTGCTAATACTTAGAACTGTCTGCAGTAGAATTCTTATTAAGACAACGCGCGATCTCACACACTGAGCTGGGCGAGTAACACCAGCCTTAAAAACGGCAACAACTTTTGCATCAAGCCAAAACAACAATGTACGGCAGTAAAGATGTTCTGATGTTATGTCACGTTATTTGTTTAACGGCCATAGGCTCATGGTAATAAAGAATTGATTTTTCTTCTACTTCATACATACTGACGCTGGCCAATCACAAAATATGCGTGCATTTGTATATTGCGTTATTATTATTATTATTATTATTATTATTATTATTATTATTATTATTATTATTATTATTATTATTATTATTATTATTATTATTATTATTATTATTATTATTTATTATTATTATTACTATTACTATTACTATTACTATTATTATTGGCCGATGCGCAGAGCACCGTAGCTGCGTGTTTACTCACTTACGAGGATTCTGCGGTCTTTCAGCTTAATTTCCGCAGCCGTTCGCTCGCAGCAGCGCGGGTGTCCTTGACGGCCTCTATGCTTGATGCACCAGTTTCCGCAAGTAGCCCACAAGGCCGGCGTAACCCTGCCGACGACCACGGTAGCAATTACACAACAACAATCGCTGTTGATACGACTGACGACAAGGGTTATTCAGCTTTGAGGACCGCCACCCTGGTCGTACTACTACCAATAGACCCTGAAACAGCCGCAACCGACAACTGCTTTGCACACATTAATTAAACGGATGATTTTCTCTCTCGTTTTGCGATATCCTCTCGTATTCACCTCGTAAAAAAAGTGGCCAATCGTTGCGCTTAAGTTGGCGTTTGCTCCGGTGTCTTGTCTGATCATTCCCTTGTTCTCTCTTACTAATTGTCTCTCTTTTAGCCTCCGCCCCCCCCCCCGTCTCTTTCACTTTCTTGATCTATATCGACGAATCTTACGACGAATGCTTACTTACTTATCGTGTGGTTCTATGTTCGTCTTGATATGTGTTCTGTCGATGTTACATGTACGACCTTCACCGCATCATCGTGATCGAAGGAGGAATCGTCAAGTTCGGGCTCGGACGATCAGGAGGGTGACGACAATGGGAGTGAAGGTGACAACGACGACAACGACGACGCCGACGAAGAAGATGGCGGCAACGTTGAAAACGATAATGGTGGCGATGCCGATGATGTCGAAGTCGTTTCAAGCGTAAAGCCCTCGAAGTGGCCAGCCTCAGCTTCGGTTTGCACAGCGAAGGGCGCGACTACAGCACCAATGCCGACGATGACCCGCATCAATAGAAGGTCAACGCCTGCTGTCGTGTCCAAAGCAGCCAACATTCAAGTTCGACCACGAGTGCACTCGGCGGGCCATTCGCTCGAGAGCGGAGACTTACCTAGCTGTAGCAGCAACGCCAGCGGTCTGCAGTTGACCAGCGCCGTGACCATCACCGACCACCATCAACCAGAATCACAGTCATCCACCTCGGATGGCAGAAGCAGTTGCAGAAACGCGAAAGCCAATGCCGGCACCTGCAGCACCAGCAACAGCAGCAACAACAACAATAGCAACAGAATTACCAACATCATCTGCAGCAGCAGCAGCAGCAGCAACAACAACAACAACAGCAGCAGCAGCAGCAGCAGCTGTGGCAACAAAGTGCATAACATCAACCATGGCGCGATGGCTTTGAATGTTACGCAGCGACCTCGTATCATTTCTCAGGCCAGCCTCCGGACCCGGACGACGGCTTCCCACCTGTCACAGCAGCAGCTGCTGCTGCAGAAAACGACACCAGCGACAGCTGCAGATGCGAGTGGACAACCCTTCGAACAGGTTAACAGCTACAGCAGCAGCTCCAAGCCGGCAGTTGACATTGAACAGCGCGAACAGAAAGGTGGCCATTGCCCCTTCTCATAGCATGCCTCAAACGGCAACGCCGACCGTGGCTGTAACCCCCTCCTCTGTGCGAAGCGTCGTGACTACTAGACCCACTGGACAGTGTAGGTGAAACTTGCTGAGAACATATATATATATATATATATATATACGTATATATATATATATATATATATATATATACGTATATATATATATATATATATATATATATATATATATATATATATATATATACATACATATATATACGTACATATATATAAAATTAGATTAGAACTAGAAATATCTGTTGCTGAACTGCTCACTATACGTTTACTATGTGCTAACCATGCGTATACTGTCTGGTTAAACGATATATGATTATTTAGGATTATATGTAGGTTCCTATATACAGGGTGTTTGGAAACATTCTGATAATCGATAGTCAGAATTGTGGAGCTCGTTAAAGCAAATATGTTTTTTAATGGTACGTGGTCTCTAAGAAGTCTTGTTTCGTAATGAGAGTTAGATTATTACAATTTGTTTGTTACACTGGTACAAAAACACACTGGTGTTTTTGCCCGACATAGGAGTATAAAATGTGGTGTTGCGAGACAACCAGTCCTTCTAGACAGAAACTATGCACACCGTTGTGAGAAAATGCTGCTTCTTCCGAAGAACATAAAAGGGCCGGTCAGAAGATGCGGCATGGTCGCTTAAAATCGAATTCTCAAAAAATGAAGTTATTTTTTAGCTTTCACGCCAAATACCTCAAAAGCATTACCCTGCGACCACACCACACCGCAGCTGTGGTTGCGAAGTAATAACGATTTTTCGACGGGCATGTCGAGATTACGTGCATGTAAAATGACTGTGTGGCGACGTTGCGGCTGTCGCGCGACACGTAGTGGTAGTGAACGTCGCTACACAGTCATTTTACATGAACTTAATCTCGACGTCCTTCCGAAAATCGTAATTACTTCGCAACCACAGTTTGCATTGACATATATTTTGTATCGAAACGATCGTCATGAAATGCGCATTTACCTTAATATGGTAGTTTTGAGCGCGGTAAGTCGTCGTAGGGTAATGATTTTGAGGTATTTGGCGTGAAAGCTAATAAAGAACTTCATTTTCTTGAAACTGAAACAAGCAAAGTTGACGTGATGATTGCTATCGTTTTGTAGGCGTTCGTCAGGTAGTGTCTGGACTACCACTGGTTAGAAGTACTGGCAATACATTTGTCCCTGCTCAGGCCGTTTTCCTACCCAGTGGAGGTGCAATACTTTTTGCAACGTCGCTTTCGGCCGGTTCTCCTGCTTCGGTCATCGTACCTGCAGCCGATCATAACGCTTCTGCCGCTGCCAGTGTCTGCTCACAATCGGGCCTCATCGAATAACCTTGATTATTTCATACGGTACGTATATATATATATATATATATATATATATATATATATATATATATATATATATATTTAATTTCAATTAAATTAACTTCGTTGAACGTTACTTCGGCAAGCCATGTCCGTCGTTGGCCGTGGGCTGTCTTCAAGCTGTTGAACAAAATAGGACCAAACTGGCGCAAGTATGTACACATTGAGCATCCGGTCATGTCGAACGGTGTGGCCTAAATGACGTACAACTTCCAAACACACTAGATCCTCTGATAACCCTCCAACCTACATTGATTGATTGATTGATTTGATGGACATATCTACGATAGCTGTGTTATGGAGATGGCGGGGCGACTTCCACAGAGTCAGCCCCGCCATCCCAGTTCTTCTCCGAGCGGAGCAATACTTAAAGTTGACCCTTCGCCTTCTGGTTCTGGACTTGTAGCCGAACTCGAACCGTCTGCATCGTTTCTTCGAGCGTCCTGCTCTGGAAAGACTGAAAAGATCTTGCTGAACATTAAATTTTAGTTTAGTAGAAGTTTAAAGATTCTACACGCAAACCACTAAGCCTCTGCCCCTGTGTGATTCCCCTCGGCACGACCGTAACCACTCTCTAGGGATTCGTCAGCGGGGAGGTGTCCTAGGGATTATCGTCTAGTGAGTCAGTGGACTTACCTCTAGTGAGCAGAGAAATTCATTAATAGGACAATGCTTAAACATATTTCCCGTATAACTGTTTACCATATTCTTTAGGAGGATAAAATACAGTTACCCACTGACGCTGTCTGGTGGTTGTCCACAGCAGTGTGGGCCTAAACCCCGACGGTTGGTTCTAGCCCAACCGCCGGTATAACAACACCTATATTCACGAATCATACATTTAAGCTTCACTTTCCTCAAGCTCAAGCGCCTCCCTTGGCCCGCCTCAGATTCTTTCAGGCCTAAGCCCAGGCTTATCGGCAAAATTCAAGGCCTTATTAGAGCTTTTGGAGCCGCTGTTAGAGCTGCTACCGCTAGTGGAAAATCGACGACGAATTGTACAATCATGAATGATCATGATCGCACAGCTCAAGACAGAGCAGCGTCACACGCCACTCCTTCTACTACCAAATGTCCACTATGTGACGGGCGATACACGCGGCGTAGCCTAACAAGGCATATATCAGCCAAGCATCCCACCGCTACTGAGGCTTCCTTCTGCATACCGACCACCTCTGTGCCCTCTCGTTTGCAACCGGCGCAAATTTTAGAGGACAATCAAGCAGTTATGGGGCGAATCAGGCTGATCCGAACTACACTAAAGTAAGTCAGGAAGCAAATGGCCGAGGCCCTTACCGGTTTTAAGTCTCATCAGAGAATAACGTTAAAGTATTGTCTTTTTTCCTGTAGTGCTTCGCCTCCCCCGCGCGTGATGTTTTTACGCCGGGCATTGAGTGTGTAGAGACCTTGCGAGAGCAACACCCATTAGCTCCCGAGGACCTAGAATGGCCGAGACTGACTAGATCTTCTCTGTGTTCGTCTGCGCTACGCAAGCTCGCCGCAAAGATCGGATGCAACCACAACAAAGACGTTATCTCTCACGCAACTGGTGCACACCAATTGGGATGCGCGAAGCCGGCTGGGACCGAGGTGGCCATTCACGCAGCCCGCGCTTTTCCCGACTCGCGCGAACCTCCAGGGGTCTTTGTAAAGCTCAATTTTAGAAACGCTTTTAACAGTATACGACGCGATCACCCGATGAAGGCCGTCGCATCCCATGCTCCTCATCTATTAAACCACGTCGAACTGGCATATCGGCAGCCTTCCCATCTTGTCCTGTCTGAGCATGTGATTTCGTTCGCCACCGGGCTGCAGCAGGGGGATCCCTTAACACCACCTCTGTTTTGTCTGGGTATCAAGGATCTGGTGGATTCCTTCAGAAGCCCGCTGAACCTCTGGTACCTCGACGATGGTCTATTAGGAGGAAACGTTTGCACAGTAGCCGAAGATATTCAACGGGTCCTGGATTTCAGTTTCGCATCCGGGCTGGAGTTAAATCCGGCCAAATGCGAGATATGCCTCTTTGGCCTTACCATTGGGGCCTCTAAAATACAGACACTCCGAGACCTCCTGCCCGGCTGCAAGCTAACCGTCAAGGATGATTTGGAGGTGCTGGGTGTACCAATTTGCCCCGAGGGGCTCTCAGCAGCAATCGAGCGCTGGAAATTAAAACTAGAAAATGCCGCCGCTCGTCTTCCTCTTCTGGGAGCTCATCGGGGACTTTTCATACTCAGGTTCTCCTTCTCGTTTTCAAGACTCACCCACTTTCTTCGAGGGGCCGACCTATCTATTCGAACCGACGAGTTGCAAAGGCTCAACGATTTGACACGGTCTACCCTCGAGTCTCTGTTGAATACATATCTACCACCCAGCCTGCGAGAGCAGGCACTTCTACCCGTTACTAAAGGGGGCCTCGGGGTATCAAATTTGCTCAACCTGGCCGGGCCTGCTATAGTCTCGTTAATGCGACGCGCGGAAATTAAGGCAATCCACCTTTAAGATGCAGCGGGAGTCGGCCCCCCAGGCCTCTGTGCGGAGAACGGCAGACGTCCGATGATATGACACGTACACCACTCGAGCGAGGCAAAGTGCTGGTTTAGGATGTAAACGTTACCGACTTCTTAGCCCCTTATATAGTCGGTGGAGGCGTATCCAATGCTGGTTATGGAGCCCACCTTGCGGAGATTACCAAGTTGAGAAAATACTCATCAATCGGCTATCCCCACGAATATGGCCCTCGCACGTTTGAAACCCTGGGTGCCCCTGGCGTTCGGGCCAAACAGCTGATCCGCAAAGTCGGCACCTTGTTAAACCTGTCATCCGGTGATAACAGGTCGTCGTCCTTTTTCCAACAACGTCTGGATCTTGACATACAACGTGGAAACGTTGCCTCTGTTCGGGGCACACTGCTGAAGTGGTCGCGGCCTGCCCTCGTCGAAACGGACACGTAACAGTCACAATTCGCGCCCACTAGGCACATTGGTCTAGCTAATCCATCGTGATGTGTGTATTATATAATGTATTATACGAAAAATAAATTTGGTCTATATATATATATATATAAACGTAAAACGCGTGGAATATTAGGCCGTTTCGATTTGTTCGGGAGTGCGTGTTCACACGCACTCCTGCTTTTCGTTATATTTTTCTTGCCGCTTCCTTTCCTTTTAAGGTATTACGTATCAATTTGGTGGCTTCGGCGTAACCTTCCCTTTCCTTGTCGTTGTTTCTTAACGGACTTACTTTTCACAAATTGTGTGCTCTTCTTTTTTATTTTGCTGCTTGCATGTACTCTACCAGCTATTTTACGTCTCGCGGCCCCTGCACGAGCTGTTTGGTTTCGCACCACACCGAGTGCGCCGGTGTAGTCGGCGCCGTCTTTCTCCCCGGCCGTACAGTTGATGCAGGTTGGTGATATCAGACAGACAGACCCGGAATCCCCGAACAGTGCCCTAGACAGACCACACCACACTACCTGAGCGAGAGGCGCGTATTCAGCAAGAGCTCCGAATTCGACATGATGGCCGGGGTTCCCAAGGGCTCAATCCCCTAAGACCTCTTCTATGGAACTTGGCACACGATAACGTTTTACGTGTAAACGGCCTCCTAGGAAACACTGCACTGCTGTCGTGCGCAGACGACCTATTACATCAGTAGTTGATTCCATAGCTTTATTTATCAGCCCCGTTGTCGCCGTCAACCGCCCTATCCACAGCCTGCAATAGGGCAACGCTGTGCAAAGCCCAAAAAGTGGCTGCTCTGCGGATCACAGTGACCTATAGAGCGTTAGCACAGCGATCGTTCCCGTTCTGACTAGTACAGTCCCCTGGAACTTGAAGGAAAATGGGCGACGCCGCTTGTGGAAAGACCCGGAAAAGGAGAAAGCGTAGGAAAGGAATACAACCCTTGACATTTGACAGGCCAAATGGGACTTCACTTAGGCCCGGATATCGGATAAGGACTCTGAGACTCTGACCCCGGGTATCAGGGTCTGGGTTTACCGGCCAAGTGGAGAGTTGACGTTCTACATGACTCAGGTCCTTATCGGACACGGTGCTTTGCAGTCATACTTGTTCAAAATTGGGAAAACCAATTGACGATGGCACCCTTGGAATGCTCGTACAGCGTATAATTTAGTCACGTGACGACTGGGCCAACATTGCTCGTACTGTTGAGAACATCCTGCCCGCTAGGGAGAAGAAAGACCTTTATCACATACTATCATTTTACGGGGTATCCCGTGATAGCTTAGTTCTTAAACTACTCTCCCTTCTCGGCCGTTTGAAGTTATGTTTATGCAGATCTCGATCGGATGCAGGGGTTGGGACAAGACTGCTTTTTAGTAGGTTGGAGCCCCACGCGACCGGTCTGCACTTGCAGACGAGTTCCCGGTGGCGGTGTCCGCGTGTGCGTACCTAAATTCTAGTTAGTCTTTTAAAAAAATGGTGTTACCACTTTCCTACTGTAAAAAAAGGTATTTCAACAGACCTCGTATCCAGTTAAAACGCCATGTTGAATCTTCAACCATAAATTTTACGTCTTCTTAGTTGGGCCCTCGCGCTCTTGACCTATTTAGTCGTCTACGAGCTGTTGAACATCTTTCTCTAGCTTGCGCAATATTCGCATTCCGCCAGTATTTAGGTTCTGTGTGGCGCTTCCTTGCAGGGGTGTAGCAGAACACTCTTCGCGTTGGCTTCTCGCATGCTTCCTTAAGCGTTTTATGGGGGGCCGTTCATTCTAAGCGTACCGCTGTTCCTGTCTTGCAGCTTTCTTTCATTCTGATTACATTGCACCCCAAGTATTTGAAGCAATGGGGCTCCCGCTTTCGCCGTGTTTCTCTAGATGGCCTCCTTTGACCCCGTACTCTATGCAATAATGATCACTTAGGGCCTTCTTCGCTTTGAGACACTCTAGTCTACAACTCAGTCCATGCATCCGGTTCGGCAGATAGTAAGGCCGATATATGACCCAACTTTTTTAATGCAAGTTTTTTATGCTGAGTTAAATTAAAAAAATGGTTGCCGCAAAAAAGAGACCGGCATGGGCCAGTGCTTCTTCGCGCACTTAGGTAAGCCATCCAGCATTTTTCAAGCTCCTGTGCTGTGTCATTTCAACTGCTGTAGCAGGAATACAATCTATAATGGCGTTTCAGCTCAACCAACGTAAACCCTTCCCCGTTCCACTGTTTGCCACTTGGATGTTTCCTTTAACACGCAATCCCTGTCGGAGTCCTCACTTGTCGTTTATCGTTTTTTCGTACCATGGTTTTGCTGGGTACTATAGGATGCTGCAATGACCGGTGAGAGCTTGGGTGAGAGTAGTGCACGTTCACATCGGTACCACCCCGTTGGGTCCAGGGTTCCTGACTTCATCTGCCGTTCGGCTCCCGCATACCCGGCCTGCTTTTCTGCAAGGTTATTTTCCTCACGTCGTGTTTTTGAGCGCCTGGTTCGGCTGTAAGAAGATGCTCTGCTCGATTGGGCTAACGCATCTTCATTTATACAGTTAGTCAACCAGCGTCGGGGGACATCATGTGCGCTCGTTATCCTTATGGCTAGCACTCTGCGCTTTGGCCAGCAGCTTGTCTCTGTACTATATTGACATACATAACTATTAAATATATATATTTTTTTGCTGCACGACATTAATGTATATTCTAAAATACTACTTTAGTAGGGGTTTCATACGCATATTAGAGGCGAAATAATGTTTATCCTATATTATTGTTGATATGGTTTACTGAGTGCCTCATGTATATAAACTGCTTTCGTTCCTCTTCTAGGCAATGCCATGGAGGCTTCCTGTCGATGATTTTCAACGATGAGAAACCGCCGCCTGATTGTTTGGCGTCGACGAACTGCTTGCTGATGTTTACAGTATGGTCAGCAAATGTGCATAGATAAATAATGAATTATTACGTCGACTATGTGCCTGAAAAGACTGATTTAATAATTAGACAATAAAAACTTAATACCATTAAGCAGCATTGCGATTCGTTTTTTTTTATAAATGCGTTTTATTTATAACATGTCAATGACCATTTTGTCCGTACGGCTTATGCCCGTGTACGGTTTTGCAGTGGCACATTTTGCTCGTTAGTGTTGCAAACACATTCCGTAATTGATAGATAGGGCATGGTAGAAACATGCACGTCAAAAGATTGTAATGGCCATTTATCGGCAGAGGGTAAGAGAAGAATTTTTTTTATGTATACGCTTTTATGTTAGATTTTTTTAGTCTTCTTCATTCTGTCAACCAACCTGTAAAAAAAAGACGTCACGATACCCTTGTCTAGGAAGTTTTACTCTTCCAGAGGGCCGGCGTCCAATTAGCTCATCCAATTGAAGCGGTCGTGACTTGGTGGTAGAAATTTATAGTTAGGACACACGTTATCTTACATCACACCGAGACACGAAGCTCAAATATAGTGGAAACACAAAAACGCATTTATTTCAGGTGACATAATCCATCATGGACGGCAAGCTTATTGCTATAACATATATTTTTTATTATGCGTACACACAGTGCATGATGTCATACATAATCAGAAACAGAGCAGCAGAAAAGGCAACTATGCCCGTGACTACTTAATGTTCGCATTTAACTTAATTTGTTTTGGAATTTTGACCGCGTTTCTTAAACCAATAAGCAAATACAATCCGTTTGATCCAGTGAGGTAATGCAGGTAATCAAAACATATAAACAAGCCCAAATATTTAGCGAGGTTAACGTTGCCCCAAGCAGCTAAAAGCCGCATTTGGCCTTGAAAAATTCTTTATTTTGGGTAGCACTAGGTGGCGTAGAGCATTATTTTTCTTAGGATCGCACTGGCTCAGTTCCGCGGGTGACGTGTAGTTATGCGCGTATACTTAGGTTTCCATTTTCGTACCATCAAAAGTAAAGCGCCGTCCTTACCTAATTCCTGCCTCAAGCTTTTGCTCATTTTTATTTTGCTTAATTAACGCATGACAAAGGACATCAGATTCCTTCGTGCTGTTATTAGTAGACCCAAGATTTAGCCCGTTCTTGTCCAGTAAGCGGTCTAAGGGAGCCCCATCCGCTGTCATAACGTCGCATATGACATATAGTCTAATTTAGCGCAAATGTTTGCTTACTGTTTGAGCTGAAAATCTAAATATTACTACTCGATGTCTGACGTAATCTATTTACTAGGTGTTGAGCAAACTTTGCATTTAGAAGTGCCTGAAACACTGAGGCTAAATGAGGCTAGACCAAATCGACCATCTTACTGCGTAGCGTGTTTCTTTCAAATGTCGATGCCCGATTTGTGTGTATTGCAGCTGTGCCGGACGAAGCTATCGGTTATATAACAACAGAATATAAAATGCCGACGTATTAATAGATTTAGGATTTTGTGGAAGAAAGATAGACAGTATTAGTACTCAATTTTTCGTCATAAAAGCCATACTTAGTGGTATGTATGTAAATACTACATGAAATGAAAAGGTAAAGCTGGACCGAAGCGGCGCGTAATTCTCATAGATTCGCATTTCACCGTTTCATTGTACTCTTGTAGTAAACAAAAAGGCAAAGGCATTTTTTTTCGGAGTGACAGCTAGAGAGGAACGCAAAAATTGCTGCGCCTTAAATCAGATTAAACAGAGACGACGTTATTGTATGTCCCCAAAGCCTGTATGCATAGCCAACTTAGCATTGACATTTCAAACGAGACCGTATTGCTAGCGATATTCGCTGCATTGCACGATGCATGTTTGCACGATGATTGCCACGATGCGCCCTACAATATCCGCAGACTACGTGAAGATAGCGGACCGTCTAAAATATTTATTTAGCTATTATAATATAATATGCTCGTAAAAGAAGTCAGCTATATTTTACAATTAGTGAGGGCCAACACAAAACGGCTGTTGCTAGCCATGCGGCATATTTTACGCATATAGCTTATGCACTTATTTCGAATATTGCCGCTGAACCTAAATGACGACGTTGACGACAAGGTGTGTTGCTAATAACTTCGTGGTTCCATACCATAACACCATGGGTATCTCTTAGAGCGTGGAGCTCATTGAACTGTGTTATGAAAATGGTCGTTCTGTAACGCAGTGTTTGAGAGTTTTTCCGTGTGCTGCAAGCCGTTCGGAAACGACTGTATACTGTTTGATAGAAAAGTTTTCAGAAACGGGATCGGTACCGTACATGTACACCGTCTCGCTCGAGGTGGTTCATGTACCGTCCGCAAAAGAAATTGCCTCATTGCGGTCGGCGCGGATGTGTTACGAAAATTCAAGAAAACAAGAGCTTAGGCCGGTTAGACCGTACGCTTTAGAAGATACTGCACACGTATCTTGGTATGCCTGAGGAGGCATTAACTTAGGAGGCCAAAATGTACCCAATAATTAGACTTGGACAGTATGCGGTAATACCAGAACAGTGCAATCTGCCACACAGCCGGCCCCACAATTAAGTAGCTTTAGAAAGCAGACATTGAGTGAACACCTCGTTTGTGTCAGAGACCTAACTCGTCTCCGGACTTGTTGTGGGTTTTTTGAAGATCAAAGTGTTCGCCATTAAGCCCGCTAACAACGGCTGATGCAGGCACATATATGGCGGTTATGCCAAAAACTCTTCGAAGATGGTGTATCTCGTATAACCAATGTCGAAAATTCCCGAAGCGTGTGTTCCCGAAGTAAGACCCACTCCTGCATTTGTTGTCTTTTAGCTGTGGTTTGCGGCACGTATCTTCTATCTAATCGAGCCCGGTGGCGTGTTGGTTTCGCCTGCTCCTCGCGACCGGAGGAGACACATACGAGTACATAGATGCGCGGGTTCAAGCCCTACCGTTGCACTTTTGTATTTGCATTTTGAGCTTCGTCTATGATGCAAAACGAAAAGCAGTCCCGTGGACGTTAAATCTTAAGCGTTTATTACCTTCTCTCTAACGCGCTTAGTAATGCTCTAGATTTTGCAATATCTGCTCTAGCACCTTTAGTTGTATAATCCTGCCACACTAATTTAATGTTCTCAGCCTTGTGTTCTATTCTATCTCGACATATCAATCGAGTTTTGTTGTGGTCAAATCGAAATTATTTTCGATTAGGGACACTATGTGTTTGATATGTCAGACAGTTTGCTCGCAGACGCTACTTGCATACGCATTTTGCGCTTTTTGAGAAATTCCCTTTAATCCGCAATCAGGGATTGCAATAGGGCACATGACACTGTATAGTAATTGCAAAAGTCAATTGTTCATGCTCTAGATTGAAAAACAGATTCCATAGGTGCAAGCTGAGGTCTGCCGTAAAAGATTGTGTTGACTCGTATGATTTGTGCGCATAACCTGCTTATACTACACGCCGTATGAACGACTGCTAGGTAATGACGTTTCTAAAGTTTTCGGGCTGACCCTCAGCCAAGATTTAACGTCCACGGAACTGTTCTTCACATTGCTTTATAGACAGACCCCCATAAATACAAATTGCAACGGTGGGGCTCGAACCCGCGCACCGCGTGTCTCCTCCGGTTGCGAGGCGCAGACCTAAGCCACCACGCCACCGGGCTCGACACAGGTGATGACGTCTCTAGGCGGCCTTATCTAGTACGGCGGCGGCCGTCCTGAAACCTTAGACCATACTGCGCTCCTATCATGGGCCGCGGGAGACCTTTGCAATTTGCGTAAGGTTTCTCTGATGCAGCTATAGTTGGTGGTCAATACAAGCGCACCAAATGGCACTAGGTACAAACATGTAGAGTACGTGTGTTTACACACAATATATTCGTTCTTTTTCGATGATGCTTGGATGCATCAGTGCAACACCGTACACGGGCCTTACGGAAAAACAAATTAAGTCATCGCACATGGTATCAATAAAACGCACTTATATTAAAAAATGAAATATATACGTCGAGGCGGTCCTGCGCCTAGCCCCTTATTGACTAAAGTTTTGGTACAACGTCGCAGATGGAAGTCAGCGTATATATATATATAAACATACGAGGTGTGTTCAAAAAGTATCGCGATTTTTGTGTTTTTTCAAAAATTATTCATTTATTCATGAATATCTATTTTGTCCCCTTCAAAGTAATCCCCATGAGATATTATACACTTGTGCCAACGGTTTTTCCAATCTTCGAAGCACTTCAAAAAACCATTTTTTTTTATTTTGTTCAGCTCCTCCTTCGATGCCGTCTTTATCTCGTCAAGCGTAGCGTAACGTCGTCCTTTCATGGGCCTCATCAGTTTAGGGAACAAGAAAAAGTCACAGGGGGCCAGATCTGGGGAATACGGTGGCTGCGGCATCATTAATGTGTTGTTTTTGGCCAAAAACTCGCGCACAAGCAACGATGTGTGAGCAGGGGCGTTATCGTGGTGCAAAAGCCAATTTGAATTTTGAATAGGTAAAAATCGAAGACGATCCAAAACACGTGCAAGCAAAGCAGCTGTCAACAATTAAGTGAACATTCAAAATGGCCGAGCTTGTCGGCATAAGTGAGAGACATGAGTACCAACATAACGCCACAAAAAATCGAAATTCGAATATACGTAACCCGCGAAAATTCAATTGAACACGCCTCGTATATAAATATATATATATATATATATATATAAAACCTCGCAGATTCAGATCCATCACTATCTCTATGAGTGGATATGGATCTCACCGTTTTAACTTTGCAAGGGACCTTGAGGATATACCGCTCGCACCGGGTCCATTAGAGCGGGGGCTACCATCAAGCAAGGACACGGACAACTGACTCTTAACTTCACGTGACACCTTTTTACCACCATTGTTATTGAGGCGAGCACTGCCGAGTGTGCAAACGTATTGTAAAGGATTAATAAATCATCACAATATTTTCTGTATATATATATATATATTGATAAAGCATCACACTGCAGCGTAAGATATAGCGTAATTCCGGATGATCTGTAAACCTAGACGCCAGCACAGCGCACTTTTGAAGAAATGCCATAAAAACACAACACGAAGGCCCATGGAAGGAGAAGAAGTGAGCTTGAAATCAGTAAACGCGACTATAAAGAGGATGCTTAATAATATAAATGCTACGCGTGCTAGTAGCAGGCAAGTGCCACACAGCCACGGATACGCCGACTCTCATCTGCGATGTTGTACCAAACATTTATTTATTTATATATATATATATATATATAGAAAACGCCCTTATTGTGACAAGCGCCATTATATTGAAAATATGACCGTGCACTTCAGATATATATCTCTAGGTCTGCGTATCGTAAAATAGATTGTTCGTTTAACAGAACAAACACTCTATCAATTTTTCTAAGCACAACCCCAAAGGCACAAAGGATAAACAGAAAGCCCTCCGGCATCTCAAGATGGACCGGCTCGCAGGAAAAGGCGGATCGGAAATGACACGGCGTGCTAGCGACATAGTTTGTCCCAAATTTTGAGACAGTGGCCCTAAGCAGGGGGAAATACGTTTTTTTAAGAAGATTGTTTTCAATTCTAGACTATCCTCCGTCCCCTACGGGCTTAACACTTAACCTGAGGTATATCTTCAATGCACCGAGGGCAGGCCATGTTAAGATATCGAGGGTTTCCTTAACAGTCCTTGTGGCAGCATGGCCGCTGACACTCAGTGGTATGCTTTATCATCTATTCTCAATGAGCATCGCTCAAAGAAAATTCGACCAACAACACGGATCGAACCGGCGACACCCCGGTCGATGACAACAATGACTAGCGCACTAGTCCCCTAGACCACGCCGCTACTATTATGTGCTCTATTGAAGCTTAAAAAGTTAACTCATTTAATCCACAAAATCCATGTATGTTAGCTACACTGCTTCGCAGTTTTGGTGGTCATGTTCAAACAGTTCGTATTAAATTAAAAAAAAAACTCGAGAGTTTCCGGGATTTGCTTTCTACTTATGCCATAGTAGTCACAGCAACATGCTGTCTGACACCCTAGAAAACCTTAAAAAAATCCTGTTGCCGCAAAATAGCAGTTCGCCCTGCATGCAAGGGAGAACCTAATATCAATATTTTGGCTCATACTCCTCCTGTGAAATACCTATTTTTTTGCGGCGAGAGGGCTTCTTTACACGATAGACAGCATATCTCGACTTTTTTTGTTTAATCGAGGTAGGCGTGTTACTGACTTAATTATTTTAGGATCACTATCCTATTTGAATCGCTGTCAGTGACGGTCAACCCGTTTCGATTTGCTAAGGTTAAGTTTGCAGTTGTTGGTTTAGGTTCTAGCTTTTGCTAATGACACGACAATTTATTTGGCCCGACGGACCTAACCATTTTAAAGGCGTTCACCCTCCAATTGATTAAAGTGTATTAAAAAAGTTGTTAGGATTTTTAATAACAGGGATCTATGGTTTTGACCAGGAGTAAAACCAATATATTGTTGTTTTGACCTACTAGAGGGCTGCTACAACTGCCCGATAGTTTTCGACTGAATTCGCACTGGAGGTGAGAGTAGTCCCCGTGTTGCTATAGGCTCTCCGTGAGTGTGCGCTTCTTAAGCGGCGAACCTGTCAGTCGCGGCGGCTGCGGGTGGGTGGCCGGCGCCCTGTGTCACCGAGGTCTATGCTGTACCAGTGATCGCTGAATGTTTTCTCGTTACTCTCGCGGACCCCGAGTTGAAAACGAGTAAGAAGCACAGATAGTTAGCGAAAGTTTGATTTAGAAAGAAGCGTTGATCGCCCTGAGAGAACTTGGGTACGTGGCTGTGGTTGGTCAAGCAAAGGCCGCGGTAACAGCACAGTCTGGAAGAGGGACACTCCAGTGTGTTATCCGAGGCGCTCCCCATCCAGTGTGGGACTCATTGAAGTTCACTGTGGCCGGAATTGGACGTTGACGATGCCAGCGCGCCTATAGGCGGGTCAAAATGTAGGTAGTGTTATATTCAAGGCAAGATGACAAGGATGAACAATCAGGGGAATAGTGGAATATCGCTCTGCCCAAGTTGTTGCATATTGGATGGCCGCAAATAGAAGTTTGTATTAGCGCGCCATGATGATGATGATCTCTGCCTGTTGGCCACAACCCGTTACAGCACTGTCGGCCACAACCCGCCACGGCACTGTTGGTCACAACCCGCCACTGCACTGTTAGCCACAACCCGCCACTGCACGTTCGTGCACTGTCACGTTGCCGGTCGCCGGCCGTATAAAAGGGGGTGCGCGCCATTTTGTCATTCACTTGCTATCCCGAGCGTTCGGCGTAACGCGTTCTCTGCAAACCCTCAGTCCGGCGGCGACCGGGACGTCCGACGGCGACCGGGACGTCCGACGGCGTGGCAGCGACAACGGCGTGAGCGTGGCAGTGATAGTGCCCTAGGGTGGTGAGTGATCGTGGCTAGCAGGAGCAGGTAGATTTATATACATATACATATATATATATAATATATATATATATTTAGTTGAGTAGCACAGCAGTATTGTTAAGTGTGTACTGTGTGTGAGTTCTAGCGGCGAAACAGCTTCGCGCTAACCGCCGGGACATTGAGTAGAGTGTGAGTTAGGCTAGGCAATAATACAAAGAGAGGCGGCTTTGCCGTATCGCTCTCTTGCGTATCGTGAAATAAAATAAATGAGAATCAGCGTCAGTGAACCCGCGCATTTTCGTCTGTCTTCATTCGACGGTTCCGTTTGGCATCACCAGTGAACCCCAGGCCTGATCCATGCTTGGCTGCGGGAAGAAGGGGATTTTGCCTAGTTTACCATATGGAGTTGGGTCACAGAGAGTCGCAGTATATGTTTAGTAAGGAGCGCACTATGGAACTATTATGGAAGTTGGAAAAGTAGGTGCACGCCTATGTGGTGTTGGTGCGCAAACACCCCGAGAAGCTCGTCGGCTCCGCGACACCTGTTTAAAATAATCCGGAGGAACTTAGACGTAATACAAGGGTGGCGCAGGAACAACTTTAATAATGTTCTAGTCAAAACCTGCGTCATCTGGGAAAACCGTGATGACGGGTGATGCCACGGTGCGCGTTGCGTCCTCTGGCAGATTGGGTTGGACTAACAGGAGACAAACCGAGCAGCGACCGGATCGCTAGTCTATATAGAGCCTAATCCGGCACCCTGGCCAGAGCCCTTTAGCCTCCAACGTGTTATACGCGGCTCGGCTGGGCTAACTAAATTGCGTGTGTGTTTCTTCTACCGGCCAAGTAGCAATGTGCCTTTTGCGTGAGCTCCGCTAATTCCGTTAGAAGGTACCCGCAGGGCCCACCTCCGTTCACACAGCGATGAAACCCGTGTAGCGGCTCTGTCAGGGTCTAGTAGGCCGGTCATGATTGTGGGTCATCATAAAACCCGAGGCCCGGTGAGGTTATCGAAATTGGTCACCTGTAACTCATTCGGATCAAACCTTGACCAAGCATTTGCTTAAAACGTAGCTTTACGAATACGAATATTGACCGGACTAACAGCATGCAGTTCTGTCATAAAAAAAAGAACAATTTTATAATAGACGCGAAAATTACGTTTATTCAATTTATAAGCACAATTTTAGCCAACAAAATCCCTGTCGGGTTGATCAATATACAAATTGGTAGTTGCTTACTGACAACGCTTACAAGAATCTCGGCACACGATGTTTACGGTTAACGATAACTAAAGATTCAATGGTTTTTCACGCTGTTGAACACTTATACCATACACAGCAAATCGTGTAGATCACACGAGGATGACTAGTAACTTCACACTTGAACGAACGGTCTCGACACGCAAGCATATTATTATTGTTATTATTTTTAAATACAAGTAATTATTAGACTACACAGAAGACGAGATCACAGGTGTACGTAATTCGGATGTATAACTACATATATGCCTATATTTATACCCGTGCCGAGCTACATGTTTATAAGCACTATGTGGTTTGCAATATGGTGAGTAGCCTGACCCTAGTTGTAGATTAGGTCGTGTAGACGGTACTTACTACATATCACAGCACTGTTCGCATCTGCCACATTGTGAAAGCAAATACTTAAATGACGACCGTTGAACATGTAATAGATATCTGCTCTATTGATAGGCTGCTTCTGAACGCTCACTTCTAGTCTGCAGTAGCTGCGATCCTAAAACGCAGGCTCCTACGATTCGCACAATCCGACGTCGAGAAGATGAGTCTCAAGGTCCAATCGACTTGCGAGACAATGGTGCGAAGAAACAGGTTCTCGTTAGTACCACTTCCACCGGAGGTTTTTACCTGAGAGACCTCAACGAGCGGCAACCTCGACAGAGCAGCGGGGGAAGGACGTGGGCAGCGGAGGCGATTGCTTCGAAGCGGGGGGGGGGGGAAATTCTTCGTCTTTCGTTGCGTCTACCAGCCATCGTGCTTATAGCTGGAGTGATGATGCACGACGGGCACGTGCGACGTATGATGTTTGGGCACATGAACGGGATAGCGGATAGGTATCGGGATGATTGGCCCGCCCCGAAGGATAGCCGCCGCCGCGGCTAGCTTGAGCAACATCTTGGCATCGACGACACCACCTCTATGGATAGGGGCCGGCATCAGGCCAATTACAACCAGCACTACAAGGAGGCCACAGCCCACAGACTGAAACCACATTGGAGACGTCGTACGTATGCTTCGCATGTTTGCACTTGAGAGCGTGCAAGTATGTCTTCGCGTTTCGACCAGAAACACAGACAGAAAGAGCCAACCAGCGGGGGAGCTACACGTCAGTAGCGGGGGTAGCGGCGCAGTGTGTGAGGAAATATGAAGAAATCAGCACAAAACACGACTGCTGATCATTGCCAATGATGGTAACTCTGACGCGGCGGCAGCAGCAGCAGCAGGGAAACCTTCTTTCCTGAGAATAATGTTGAGGCCGTCGTTAGGAAAACAGTACTTTGTTCTCCCTTCTCGTTGGGAAAAGAGAGAACTTTCTTCTCCCTTCTCGTTGACCAAAAGAGGACCTTCTTCTTCTCCCTGCCTTCTTCTTTTTTTTTGTGGAGGTTGACGGATGCGCGGTGGGCGGGTTATTGCGGTTAGGGTGGCAGACAAGGTACGATGGTTGTTGTTGTACTGACTTTGCATAAACTAAAACATATCGCGTTTATATATCCGTCGGTGGTAGATGAGCTTGTTGCGTTGATGTTGGTAATGATGATGATGCTGGCGCTGACGGCTCTGGTAACGACGCCGCTGCTGCTGCCGCCGGCAATTGTGCGGCGAGCGAGGGGTTTTAGCATAGACATTTGAGTGGGGCGGAATGCGGGGTCGGCACCGCCCAGACGGTGATGTCGCTCACGTTGGCTCACTGTCTCTACCGACGAAGGGGGGCGTAAAATAGTGAGGGGAGCTTTTTCCTTCTTTCCGACAGGTGGAAGCTACGGCAGCCTTGGGGCTGGCCTGGCTGAACGAACTGTGGACGCGATACACCAATGCGGACGCGACAGCCGTAGTGCGGAGACCTGCCCCCCCCCTACAACACCGCTCACTGCGGCGACGAACCTGCAGCGCCCCCCAAAAATGTTGCACCCACGATGTTACAAAGTCAGCGAACTTTTCAGCCATACAATCTTGCCTACTGGGAAAAGTGTCTGATGAGTGGGCGCAACAATATACAAAATAAGGGCCAATTGCCATCGAATCCATATCCGCATTGAATACGAAAGACGAAGAAAACTAGTCCAGTAGTAGTAGTGGTACTAGCAACATCGAGCCCTGTGGCGTGGTGGATTAAGCCTCCGCCTCGCAACCGGACAAGACACATAGGTGCAGCGCAGGTTCGAGCCCCATTGTTGCACATTTGTATTTATGGGGGTAGTCCGTCTATGAAGCAGCGTGAAAAACAGTTCCGTGGACGTTAAATCTTGGCTGAGGGTCAGCTCGAAAACTTAACTAGCAACATATGGTCGTAACACATATTCAATAAAGCAACAACAACAACAATTTCAGACACCAGACACACTCTTGACGCTTGCTCGGATGTCAAACGGTGACTGCTGATACGCCTGCGACGTCAACAAACTGCTTTACCGTCCATATCGTCACCACAACCCACCATCATCATGATGATTTGCTGTGACGGTGGCTGCACACGTACCGGTGAGCAGAGTAGACAGAAAATCGAGACAAAGCGGGCTTAGCATTCAGCTCGTTCGGCGAAAGGCGTGCAAGACACCCCCCCCCCAAGTGGGTCTTGCGTAGTTAGGACGGTTCAATTCTTACTGGTCTACAGATTCCGGTCATCGGTGAACCATCAGAGCGAGACCCGCCGCTTCAACCACCGTTGCTCGGCGTCGGGGTGTTGCTTTTGTTGTTTTGTTGTTGACGTTATTGTAGTGTGATCACAGTGGGGTTGTGGGGGCGAGCGGTAGAAAGGGGGGGGGGGAGGGTATGGGAAAGCAGCATCAGTAACAGTAGCAAGGGCAACAGTACTGGTTTGGTTGCACTTACCGCTAAGCAAAGGTGGTAACACCAGGATTACAATGGTCAGTCGGGATCATTGACAGCCGTTGGACGCGCGGCAATTGCAACAGTTGTCTAGAACAACTGTTACGAAAGTGAATTTTCCTCACGCTCAACTAGCGAGGAACTCATCCGACAACAAGATACGCACAACAGTAACGACGAGAAGCCTGACGATTGATTGTAGGGCCTTAAGAGTCGGCAGCTTTGGCACGCGGCTTCGCACATTCAAATCCAATCGGAACTTTCCCTATTTTCGCTGCTACCGTTCTAGCCGTGCTGTAAACGTAAAGCACATGTGCGTGTGTGTGGCGTAACAGCCACGCCAGAAGCTCAGGCAGTTAGTTTTCAGCTATTGATTGTTGAAGCGCGCATTTTTTTAGCAAATGTTACGACCAGTTATGAAACACGCCTTGTTAGGACAAACTACAAAACAGCACAATGCATTCATACGACAAACGAAGTTTAGTCAGAAGCTTTTGTTGTTTCTAGATCAAGAAACGAGAAATCCCGTGCATTGTTACGTGCAATATTGAACGTATTCGCGCAAGACAAGGTAAGTGTGTCCTGACGTTACTGGAGCACAATCAGCCATTTGCACCACACTTGCACCACGGATGCTTCAAGACGTCGAGATGTTGAGTTAGACGCAGAAGAAGTGAGGCGCCGGAGTATTAGTTGGAGTACGAATGAGTTTCACCTCACCTCAGCGGGGGGGGGGGGGGGGTAAGTGCAGTAACTTCTAACTCTCCTTCATAGGCTGGTCTAATGAGCACTTATCGTAAAGTCACGTATGCGAGATACGGGCAATAAACTCGTTCAAAACGAAAACGATACAAAGGCAGAGTCGTCAGCCACCCCCGCTTCTAAAAAGTTACGTTCTGGCCAAAAATGTTGCTCACCTTCAACACGGAGTTCAGTTACGACGAGTGCTTGCTTGACTGCTTGTCGCAACTTGTTTGTTGCAAATCTGAGTACTACTCCCATCGTGTATTTGCGTACTCTCTCAGCTCGATGCAAGGCGGGCTAGCGCGACATTCACCTAGCACTTATGGGGGGCATTTATGGGCATCGCCACTTCTTTGTCAGGGGCGGTAGGCAAATGGATCGTAGACAAATAACAGAGACCACGTCGCACAATCGTCGAATGATTGATTACAAGGCTTGCTTATCATACCTTGCCCTACGCTGATTCTTCCCTTTTACCTTCGAAAAAAACGAAGCAGCAGGGGGTACGCTTTCGGCATAATGTCGGTCGTCGTTGATGACGATCAGACGCGTCGAACCCGGTGGCGTAGTGGCATGCGTCTGCGCCTTGCGACCGGAGGAGACACATTAATGCGCGGGTTTGAGCCCCACCGTTGCGCATTTGTATTTATGGGGGCTGTCCGTCTATAAAGCAATGCGAAAAGCAGTCCAATGGACGTTAGTTCATGGCTGAGAGTCAGCCCCGAAAGGAAGATCAGACTCGACGGTCATTCATACATGCATACAAGCACACAGACACAAAATCACAGAGAGACCTCACGTCGCATGTCGCGCGATCACACGCCGCCTAGAGTGCATGCAAGAGACCATCGTTCGACCGACCGGAGAAAAAATGAACACGAGCACTCTGCTCTCAGTATGCCGAGTACATTAGACAGCGTCTAATTTGAAGACAACACCTCGACGACGACATATTGAATGAGACACTGAGAGGAAAGTAGATGATTAGAGAGGCGAATCATCGAGCAATCAAGTAGCAACCTTGGTAGCCTTCTAGTTGGTGCTATGGTGGGGCATCCGGTTACCAGGCACCAGACACCAAAGTTTGAAGAGACTTAGGGCTAACTAAAAGTGGTGCATAGTGCAGTTGCAGTGACCGATATGCAAATACGACGACAGACGATACGATAAGTGTTACGGGACGCAACTATCTCTCTCTCTCTCTTACTCGATTTATTTGGGCTGTAGTGACTTCGGTGACTAGCGCTTGTTCAAAAAGAACGGAGCGGCTTTGTCCTGTGTTGGATCGAATACGCCTGCTGCTCAGATGAAGTTCTTCCGTCTTCTGTCCTGACGGGTTAGCAGCATCTGCCTGCTGCATTTTTGCACTTTTTTTTCAGCTGGTGAACTGGTGTTTGAGCACGTGACCGTGATATGGTTACGTGCAACAATAACGAAACATTTTAAAGCGTTTGAACTATTCTAGCTGGGCCCGTGCGGCACGTTTATTGAAGCTCAATTAATTTCAAAAAGGCGATTCATCATCAGGCTAATGACAGTTCTACCAAAGGCTGTACAAAATTTGATCTGTGATCATCCCGGCCTAATGGCAGCCATTGCGTCCTATACTATAGACCACCGTAATAGACATCATTATCTTCTACCGAGATTATTGCGGCTCTGTCGAGACATTTTGGCAGGATGTAAACTAAAAGTCCTATAGCCAGCACATACAGACTGATTCGGGCAATTTGGTGCCAATGAGTACCATACAGATCAGTCAGATCAAACTCCATATATAGCAGTGGAATTACTCGTGAGATATGCGTACAGCGGTCTTGCAAATTCGTTATTTTTAGAGCTGAGCTATATATATATATATATATATATATATATACACGCAGATATTAAAGGTCCGTAGTATAGAATACAATAAATAGACGGTCAAATGCTACGTAATATTTATTTTTCACCCCAAAGCCATATCTAGTCCAACGATTCTCAAAAGCCTTGATACAACAAGCTAAATATTCCGAATATTAAGGCTCAAATTACTAGTTCACGGCGCATAGCACATCATTGTTGCTCTGATATATCTTTCTGGAGAAATTAGTATTGAGGTTTCCAAACTGACTATACTCAGCTGATTCGAGATTAATGCGTAAACTCCTCTCTTTCTGTAAAAAAAAAATAGTCAATCAACAAAATACATTTTGCACGGTGGCCAAAACCTCTCCAGTTGAGCTTTACCTCTTTACCCTGGTGAGGGGCCTTTCGCTGCGTGCGGTCCACTCACTGAAGACATCTTCCCGTTCTAAACTGTAGTCATGCATGAATTCGGGTTTCGTCGCCGGTTACGAATCGGCCAAAAAAGTGTCGTCTTCTATGGGCAGTTGCTAGTGCAAAGCCGTGCGCTTCGCAAAAAATCTTTAAGCTGGCAGTGTCTAATGACCCGGCTGACAGTGCTAATATGTTACGTCCTTGAATGTTGTTTGTATGTTACCTCCTTAAATGTTATTTTTAATCCTAGCCCAGTTTGCCTGTGCTAGAAGGTAATGGCGACTCCGCGGCATAGCGCAAATCGACGAACACGCACTCTTACTCATGTAGCCCAGACAAAAGTGCGGAGTCCAACAACGACAAGTTTTCGAACAGATTGGAAGTCGAAAACATCTGCTCCAGATGAAAACAGACACTGTGCGTTGTTCGATTGTACTGTAATGGCTGTGCATGAACCCTGCGCAGTGCCTGCAGGGCTTCAGGTCAAAGCAAGGCATCAGCTCAAGCTGACGCAGTCTGGTGCTGCGGAGTATGCATTTTACCTTCCGCTAAAATGGACAATGAGCAATTCACGAATGCTCAAATGACAAACAGTCGCTGAATAACGAACTCATAAACTGTGCTACTCACCTGATAAGCAAACTGAGGCAAATGAACCAGGAAACCGTCAGGTTGAAACGCTAAGAGTCGGCATGCTTGCGTAACGCCTCAAGACACAAGGAGAGGGCCCAGCGAGAAACCAAACCGGCACTACTGGGCACTGCTTCTGGGAGGAGTTACGATGTTATTAGTTGACGATAAGCCCGTCGTCATTGCAGGAAGAGGGACCAACTGAGAAGAAGGGCCCTTTGCGCGATGCGTCAGACGGAGACGTGGGGCGCTCATTCACGTGATGCTGCACGCTGGTTACAATGAGTTCATAGAGTTCAAGAAGACGAGAGTTTCTCTCTAGAACCATGACTTTGCTTTCACGATGAAGAGGAGTCGCCCGGACTGCTCAATTGTTTGCTACAAATGACATTCTGATTCCTCGCTGTCATGAGTAGGCTATCGAAATAGCCTAACGTGGATTACTTAGACCGCGAGGCGGCATGGTTCACAGAGAGCCGTATACTCGTTATACGGCTGCGTAGGACTCCGCAGAATCATACTCGAAAGCAAGCGCTCGTCGCGCATCATTTTTTCAGAAGCCAAGATCCATCAGCCGCCAGTCCCGAACCTGCCAGCCAAGACGAACATCAAGCGGTCTCTCCAGTGCGAGCTGCAGTATGGCAGCAATACCCAACGACCGCCAAGAGCCGTCCAACGCCCGGACAGCTGAATACTTGGCAAAGGGAGGGGAGCGGGCAAGACCAGAGTTGCGCGGTTACCAGGGAGGAAGCCAAACCAGGGCCGCCACCAAGGCGAAGCAAATCTTTGCTAAGGCCAGCTTAGGCGACAGGATCGCCGAGAGTTGAACGGTACTGCCCGCGGAGACTATCGACCTACTTATTTGGCCACGTTACAGGACATGAGTAGGGGTTAACAATTCAAAATCACAGTGCAGCCCAGACGTCGTTAGAAGTGCTTAATATGATAACGATGTGCGTAAAGGAACGTAAGGGTGCAACCCGCGCCCTAGGACTACTCCCTTTTCTGCCATGGGCGATATTGAGGCCATAATTCTAACCGGAGCCTGAGAGACGAAATCGGTCTAAGTGACTAGTTTCTAAGTTGGTTCTTTTCGCCGGCAGTCATATATATACATATAACAAGAACATAGGCAAGTTTAGTGTGACATTGGCTAAAGACGATGCAGTAGTACCTCGGAGTAACCGAAGCAACATTATATTATGGCAGCCTACGTTCGACCGTCGAACGCCGACAACACGACGTGTTGATCGACAGAATTACACGGGCTATTTACGCTCTCCCCTCTGTTGGATTGCCGCTTTTGTGACAGGAGACTTCAACAGGAGGCTCGACAAACCTGACGATGCCCGTACACGCGCTTTCTCTTTGTGGTCGATGATTCCGGCTGCACTCTGAGTACCGATACGAATGTTCCTACGTTCGGCGTACCCCAGTGGAGCGTGGCTCTGGCATTAAATCGTACACGGACGTGATGACCGAAGCGAATCACGTCGTCTGTCTGTGCACTGAGCCCGCGCGAGCGACGACCATGATTTAATACGAGCTGTAGTTTTGCCTCCGTGGGCGCAATTCTGTGCCCGTCTGCTGGTTAACACTACCTTTGCATAATGCCGCTCTGTAACCTTTTCAGAGCTTTTGGTATAGACGAACTCTCGAGACGACGGCGCGACGTAAGAGGGAGCAATCAAGTAGCAGCTTTAGTAGCCTTCTAGTTGGTGCTATGGTGGGGCATCCGGTCGCCAGACACCAAACCAGAGTTGAAGTGACTTAGGGCTAACTAGGGTGGTGCATAGTGCAGTTGTAATGACAGATTTACAAATACGACAACAGACGATACGATACGTGATACGTGTTACGAGACGCAGCTATCTCTCTCTCTCTCTCTTACTAGATTTATTTGGGCTGTAGTGATTTCGGCGACTAGCGCTTGTTCGAAAAGAACTGAGGGGTGTTGTCCTGTGTCGGATCGAATGCTCCTGCTCCTCAGATGAAGTTCTTCCGTCTTCTGTCCTGACGGGTTAGCAGCATCTGCCTGCTGTTGCATTTTTCTTTTTAGCTGGTGAAATGGTGTTTGTAAGCACATGAACGTGGTATGGTTACGTGCAACAAAAAGGAAACATTTTAAAGCGTTTAAACTATTCTGGCTGGGCCCGTGCAGCACGTTTATTGAACTCAATTGATTTAAAAAAGGCAATTCATCAGGCCAATGACAGTTCTACCAAACAAAATTTGAGATGTGATCATCTTGACTCAATGGCAGCCAGTGCCGCGTGCGTTCGAGCACCGAAGGCTGCAGCATCAGCTTCTATCGAGACCAATGCGGCTCTGTCGAGAATATTTGGCAGGAAGTAAGCTACAAGTCCTGTAGCCAGCACTAACAGACCGAGTCGACAAATTGGTTCCAGTGCGTTTCATGTAGATTAAACTCCATATATAGCAGTGGAATTACTCGTGAATATGCGTGCAGCGGTCTTGCAAATTCGTTATTTTTAGAGCTGATATGTATATATATATATATATATAATATATTTATATGCGCAGGACGGATCAAAGGTCCGCAGCGGACGGATCAAACGTCCGCAGCATAGAATACAAGGAATAGACGGTCAAAGGCCGTACTGTGTATTTTTCAGTAGCCTGCCCAAAGCCATATCTAGTCCAACGATTCTTAAAAGCCTTGATACAACAAGCAAAATACTCTGAATATTTAGACTTAAATTACTAGTCCACGGCGCATAGCACATTGTTGTTGCTCTGATACATCTTTCCGGATAATTTAGTATTGAGGTTTCCAAACAGACTATACTCGCAGCTGGTTCGAGAGTATTGCTCCTCGCTTACCTCTTTGTTTGCACTTCGGAAAACGGTGGCCAAAACCTCTTCAGTTGAGCTTTGCCTCTTTACCCTGGTGTGGGGCCTTTCGCTGCGTGCGGTCCACTCACTGGAGA
>QVRM01003296.1:0-50207 GCA_003439945.1 Dermanyssus gallinae | reverse complement strand
TATACAATTGATTAAATCAGAATATACGGAGAGAGGGCAGATCGAACAGATCTGAAACATATTTATGAAAAAGAATATTTATCTATCTTCCAATGTGTTTATGTTGCCTTCATAGCTCCCGGCCGCTGAAGTGCCTCCTTCTTTCCCACTCATCGAAATAATTTTGGTCTGAAACGCGTCTTTCGGTACAGAGTTAAGTTGCTTCTTTGACTTGTTCTGCATCTCCTCCTTATTTTTGAAACGTATTTTTCTTTTTTATATCCGTGGCAACAGGAAAGACGCACGGAGCCAATTCTGGCGAATAGGGAGGTTGGAAAATTAGAAATCGAGTTTTTTTTAATCAAATTACCCGAATTCAGTAACAATGTGTGCGCCGGTGAGTTGTCGTGATGAAGGATCTGAGAGTTATTTGCCTAGAGGTCAAGCCTATTGCGTCGATGTGCTTTGTGTGAATGTCGCAGTGCTTCGGGGCACTGCTTTATCACCATAAGCAGTTCGTAAATTTTTTTATCACTTTCGAAAATATGACTTAGTTTTTAACAAAGAACTTATAACAGGTTCAATGTTCCACAATGGTTGACTCCTTAAAAAACCGCCGAAACTCGTTTTCTTCACATTTTTTAACCAAACTTAAACAATCGTTACAAAATTTGGCCTGTAGTTAACTGATAATGGCGCTTCTAAACAAAACAAACCTGGAGACACTGGTGTTCAAACCTTAAAATGCAGAGTATTAGCACATGCCGATCCGCCTCGCACCAATTGTAAATTATATTATATATATATATATATATATATATATATATATATATATATATATATATTATATATATATATATATAATATATATATATCTATATATATAAATATTTTGTTGCATATATATATATATATATATATAATCAAACGTATATTTCTTCCTTATAAAACTAATCGAATTTGGTTACATAATTCTAATGTTTAAAGTTAAATCCAAACTCGCTGCAACTGAGGCGATGATATACACTCCCACGTCATTATGTGGTAGTCTTGAATGTTCATTTTCCCCACACAGTTTACACCCTATTTGTTAGATATCAAAGTCATTTAGTCATTCATATCCAGTAGAACGGTTGACGCTATGCAACGTCATTGTACATATAACTGATCGGTTGCTCTGGAAAGCATTTTCCAGCTATATATATATATATATATTATATATATATATATATATGCCACCTCTTTTTTTATAAGGGGGGCTTAGAGCAGCAGCATAAGCGAACATGTGAGATATTGTAGTGCTGCCGGTCCGCAGCAGCACTTGTCAGGTGAAGGTGATCATAAGACGGATGCGGTAGGGTTATCGTGCTGGTTCCTTAGTGGGCAGGCCACAAAGGTCAGCGGCTTTATTGGTGCGGCATTGTACATAACTATCTATTACATTCAAGTTCCTCACTAGTACGCTCCATTTCCGAGCCGCCTCGTCTGTCGCGTCGTTTGCTATACGGGTGCCCTATAGGAGTGTAACCTACGTCGCCGAGGCTGACGCGTGTTGTTACGTGGAGCGTCTATTCGCAGCCACTCTCGCTGCCGTGAAGCGGCGCAGGCAGCGGCGGCAGCGAGGTCAGCTCTCCACCGGGCGTGGAGGTCGCGCCCTCTGGCGGTCAGTGCGCCATTCGATTGTTGCCTTTGGAGAAGGCGGATCTCTCTGTGGGCGGGAACAGCTGGCTGTGTGGTGTTGTGTACTGTTGGATGTGTGGTGATTCTAATTGTGTGGATGTGAATAGGTGTGACCTGTGTATACTACAATATTTAGGATTTCCTCTACAGTCCTTGTACGGTAGTTATTTTTCTATATATATATATATATATATATATATATATATATGTTGCATTTATATGATGAGAGCCGCATCTGTCGCCGTCGTTGAGTACCTTTGTTTGAAATCCATTCATTTGCGCGGGCAACCAGCGTTGGCGGCATTCAGTTCGTGCGTTCAAAAACCCAACGGACACTACCGTACGATCTCAGTCGTACGACAACCACTCTCCTCCGTCGTCATCACAGCAATAAAGACTACACAGTCGAGCCGTCAGAGAGACGGTAGCTAACTAGTAAGGCAAAGTGCTTGTGTCTTCTTCTCTTGGTGTACAATAGTACGGTAATTCGGGGCAACAGTGACATAGACGAGAGCTTACGGTTGACAAGATAGTCAACAATTTGGTGCCGTGACCTCGTCTGTGACGTTTGCCGACCGAAGTGGCTGTCCTAGCCTGCCATACTAATGCCCCCTCAGCGGTGGCTATCTGGAACAACTTGTTCTAGCGTTTACACATGCTAAGCCGACCGCCACGACTTCGGCGCGTTTGGGCTTAATTCTCGAAGACATCTAGTTGATTCCATCGTCTCGTAGACTGTGTGAGTGAATCCAACAAACGTTTCGGAAGAGTTGGAACTCGGCGTCATGATGAGTACTACCGATGACGACAACTCGCTGGCTTCGCTGCGGCGAGCACGTGGCCTAGAACGCCGGCAGCTATCACGAGCAGCCGAGAAGGCGAAACAGTGGGACAGCGATGTATCCCGACCGGACAGAAATGTGATAGTTGACTTGATATCAGTTGTGAAGCAACGTCAACAAATAATACTTGAACTGGATCTACAGGTGTTTGCGAATAGGTCGTTATCTGATGTAATGTTAGAGGAGGAGGAAGCTCACTGTGCCGAGTATAGTGACAAAGCGATGACGACACTCGCCGTCCTGACTCGACTGGTTGGTGGCTGCAGCACAGCAGTGCCTTCTACTCTGACGCAGTCGTTATATCGAATACCGGGGGTATTCGCCAAGCGTCCACGACTTGGTTGGCTTATTGGTGGCCCCGTGGAAAAGCGAGTAAATGCCACGGTGCAATCCGTCCAGGGGCACTGCTGTTATACCACTCCGACCGCGTCTGTTTGGCGACATAGAGAAACTGCGGTCGCTTGACAAGCTTGGAATAGAGCCATCTACAGAGACCCGCTTAACTAAGGAAGAAGAGAACCCTGCGAATGTTGTTCGAAGCAACAACCCAGCATCAGGACGTCCGCTATACGGCGACTGTTCCGTAGAAGGATAGCATCGCGAACCTAGGCAATAACAAGACCGCGTTGCCACGACTCGATGCTACACTCATCAAGCTGAAACGTGACCCTGATAAGCACGAAAAACATAACGACGAACTGATGACCTTACCCCGCAGCGGGTATGCCGAAGTGGTTTACGACTCTCAGGCTGAGGGACCATCTGAGCGTGACGAACCCAACTATTTGTCTCACCATCGCGTCGGCCCCTACGAGAGGTCTCGAACTGTAGAAATACTCGCCAAGCGGTTGCTGCAGCGGGTTGCTAGAATATTTGATCCGGTTGGATGGATGTTACCGTTTGTGCCACTCGGTGAGAGTGAAATTGCCGTGCCAGAAATCGCGCGCTCGCGATTTGAGGACGGGTACTGGGAGGGCCAAGTCTTGAATGACCTGGCTACTCGAGAGACGTACAGCCACCCTAACAAGGGGATCGACGCCCATGAGCTGCAATAAGGGCCTCCCTGCACAAATCGCTCCAAAGAAGCTTGGTCAGTTTTGAACTGCCCCGATTAATTCGCGGCCAATCACCTACGCCAGCGGTGACCCCGGGGAGCTTCGCGCGATCACGCCTGCTGACTTCCTTTACGCCGCGACGCCACAGCCGTTGTGTGCCGCACTTCCACTCGACCCACTGGGAGGGACGGCGCTTATCGGTGACGGTCCAACTCGTCCTGATCTCAACCGCGCGACCAGGGACATGACTCGCTATCTCAGGGATCTCTCCGTTCGACGGAACCGCGAATATCTGCTCCAACTACGTTCAGCCAACATTGACAGCTCGGGAGGTAGTCAATTAACAACCGTCCGCTATGGATCACGCGCCTAGAACGGCTATAGGTTTATTAAAACGGGGACCGTTTTCCCGGGGAGTGTTGCATTTATATGATGAGAGCCGCATCTGTCGCCGTCGTTGAGTACCGTTGTTTGAAATCCATTCATTTGCGCGGGCAACCAGCGTCGGCGGCATTCAGTTCGTGCGTTCAAAAACCCAACGGACACTACCGTACGATCTTAGTCGTACGACAACCACTCTCCATTGTCGTCATCACAGCAATACAGACTACACAGTCGAGCCGTCAGAGAGACGGTAGCTAACTAGTAAGGCAAAGTGCTTGTGTCTTCTTCTCTTGGTGTAGAATAGTACGGTAAATCGGGGCAACAGTGACATAGACGAGAGCTTACGGTTGACAAGATAGTCAACAATATAGATATATATATATATGCATTGTTATGTGTATATAGTGTTCACTCTACGTTAAAAACATGAATAATAGATTAAACATGCGTTTCTGAATGTTGGGTTGATTCTCGGTGCCTTCTGTTAGCAGTAGATGCGTCAGATTGTTTTGATTTCTATTGTCTTCTCCGTTTTTTAAAATAATTTTGTGTTCATGTTACAAAAACCATCATATTTTCTACAGGGATATTTATTTGGCAAAGCGTGTAAGTAACAGCAGGTACTAACAATACTTTTTTTTTTTTTTTTTTTGTTCTGGGAGGTTTCGGTAATGCATGATGCACATGCGCCACTAGCAGCCTGCGTGACTAGTGTGAGACTCGCAAACCCACTAAACCCGGATTCCTCCCCACCCCCCCAGGCTCGGTATTACTTTGGCATTACATCGAAACCGTGGGAGAGGCGTCCCTGCCGTTCTCCTTCAATCAGCTCTATCCCTGACTATCATCCCGCATGTCTACCTGCGGTTGGATAGGGGGATGCCATTTTGTAATCCGTCCTGTGAGGGTGCGTCGAGACCATGAGGGCCTGGCTGCTCCCCACCCCCTCCCCCCTCCCTCGGCTCCTCGTCTCGACCACTCTCCCGAGAGACCCGCTCAAACCTCTCCCGCCTGGCCGTTTCCTTGGCTGTCTTGAGTGTCAAAACAGCGTCGAACAAGTTCGTCGCCTCCCTCCATGCCTCCGCCGAAGTCATCATATGGGAGACCACCTCCTTGATGGGTCGGCCCCTCACAGCGGTTGGTGCTGCGTCCCGTGCTTCCCTGAGAGCATCACACCGCAGAACAGTATGCTCTACGTTGTCCGTTTCTCCAGAGTCGCACAGTACGCAGATATCGCTGATGGCCTTCTTGATCCTTGACAGGTAGCTCTGGAACTGGCCGTGTCCGGTCAGAACCTGAGTCGTCCAGTAGGAAAGCTCCCCGTGTCGGCGGTCATACCATACCCTGAGGTCCGGTATCAGACTCTTGGTCCAGCTCCCTGTGGTCACACCGGGTCTTACCTGCGCCCATTCCTCATGCCAGGCCGATATGGTGGCACTCCTGGCCCTGGTGAGATCCAGACCTTCTTCTAGATACATTTTTACTTCGTTCAGCCACTAGGAGGTCCCATGGCAGCATTTTGGCTAGGACCAGGAGAGCTTCGGTCGAGACTGTTCGATACGCCCGGCTTACCCTGATTGCCAGCGTTCGTTGGGTCGACCTTAGTGCCCCCCTATTTTTTCGCCGTCCGCATTGCCATGTCCCCCCAGACTGGGGCTGCGTATAGCGCCGTTGATTCGGCCACCGAGGCCAGGAGCCTTCTTTTCACCTCAGCCACCCCACCGACCCTAGGCATGATCCGCGCCAGGTTCAGGGAGACCCTTTGGGCCTTTTCGGCCACGTACTTAACGTGTGCCGATCCGGTCAGTCCGGTGTCTAGCATGACCCCAAGGTACTTTACCTTCTTTCTGATTTCTATCGGGTGGCCCGCCATCACGAGGTTAATGCCGGTCGTCCTCTTTCTGCCTGTTAGGTACATCGCCCTCCGTCTTGTCGGGTGCCAGTTTCAAGTGATGGGACTCCATCCACTCGGACACCATTGACAAGGCCTCATTGGCGGCGCTCTCCAGGGCTCTTTCGGTCCTGGCCGTTATCATGAGTGCAAGGTCATCGGCGTACGCCAACGTCTCCACCCCATACGGGAGACCTGGGATCTCGAGCACCCCCGTCGTAAGCTATGTTCCAGAGCACGGGTCCTAGAATCGAGCCCTGTGGGACTCCGGCAGTAACCTCGTACTCCTGCCCCCCTGCAACCAAGCCTCTGTCATCCAGGTAGGATGAAATCATTCGACGGAGGTAGAGGGAAAAGCCCTTCCTCTTCATCGCCTCCACAATTACTTTCCAATTCATTGTGTTGAAGGCATTTTTGACATCCAGGAGGATCAGGAGCACGAATCCCCTTGTTTTAGGGGTCTTCATAGTCTCCTCACCCGCCCGTTTCAGAACCTTCTTTAGAGCCCCTAATGCGGATCTGCCCTTCCGGAAGCCGTACTGGGCATCTGATAGGGCGTTCTTTTCCTGAATCTCGTCGTTTAGTCTCTTGACTATAACATTCTCCAGGAGCTTACCCATGGCGTCAATGAGGCATATGGGCCGGTAAGCCGAAGGCCCCGTCTTCCTCCCGGGTTTGGGGATTAGAACCAGGCTTGCCCTTTTCCACAGCCTCGGGAATCTCCCCTCTCTCAAAAGCTTGTTGGCAAGGTCTTGGAAGACCTTAGGCCACCTTTTGACCAGTAGCCTCGCTACCTCTGGGGGAATTCCGTCTAGGCCGGGCGCTTTACCGGTTGCCAACCGATTCCGGGCTTGTTCGACCTCCTCCAGCGTCACCTCCGGAATGTTTTCCGGGGGTGACCGAGAACTCCTCGTTTTCTCTCCGCGGCTGTGCCGGAAAAAGACCGGTTACAGTCTCCCGCAGCACATCCGGGGGGAGTTTCGGGGGAGGTCTCCGGAGTTTGGCCATAACTATTCGGTACGGCAGGCCCCATACGTCGCTCTCCACCGCGTCTATCAGCTCTTTCTCCGCTCGGGCTTTACTTTTGGCGATGAGTCCTCGGAGTCTCAATCGAGCAGCCTTGTACTCCGTCAATTGGGATTCAGCTCTTGCGGTCTCTCGCTCCCCGTAAAATCCCACCCGTCGTTTTCTTTGCGTTAACCGGCTGCGTTAACCGGTACTAACAATACCTATATGCACTGAGGGACACCTAGTCCCGCTGTTTCTTGTTATTACTTGATACACTGCCTAGCGTATTATGTCCGGTGTATTTTAAACAATCATGGCGTTATAGATTGTCACATGCTAATTTAAAAATAATATAAATGTGTTTAGATTCGTACCTGAGCAATGCAAAGCAGCTTCTCCACTTGAAGAGGCGGGAGGCGATTCAGAATTGGATGTCTCTTAGTGAGCTCTGCTGTGATCAACTGTAAACATTCGTTTGCATTAATAGGGTTGAGAAACCAATGCACCGACCGATATAAATGCTAAATGTGACCTAAACATGTTTAGCCTTTCTTAGCAAGGTTTTTCTTACCATTAATAGTAACCGTCATAAGGCATTGTGTAAGAGAGCAAGCAGAAAGTGTCTGTTAGTGCCTACTCTGAATTTAATACATTCAAATTATAATGAAAAATCTACGTTTTTATTCAATAAATGGTCTTCTGGCGTCCCCTTACTCCCTTTTAATTGTCATACCTTGCTCTCTAAACGTCAAGTGTTTAAATGCTCAATAAACTTCGCAGCTTCAGGTCTGGGGTTACACTGATAAAGATGTTTATTATATTTATATGTAAAGAAGGCAAGCGACAGAATCACAAATAATTACAAATTACCACAGAGAATACACAAATTGGCATTACAACCATTTCAACAGCTATCAGCCAGTGTGTTAATTTACTGGTAGTGGCGAGTCACGCTTACATTGTGCATGTATTGTGAAATGCATTATGCAAATCAAAATCAAATTAGAGTAATCATAACGGAAGAGTTATATCGAACGAAATTAGTACACACTTAGTAGTAGAGCGCGGGTAACTGGGTGAATACGACACGAGTCAACACACCGTCCTAAAGAAGATATTTTTGTACTGCATGCAGTACATAAATTTTAAAAGATTGCGCTGAAGTCAGTGTACCTTATGTGCAGCATACACTATGAGTGAAAATCGTGGACGTCAGTGAGAGTACTAAGCTGTTTAATTCGGTAGTTAATTACGTGTATGTCTATGATCAAAGCGGATTACGCCGAACACAAAGAGCAAGGAAACTTTGCTAACCGAAGTGGCGGAGAGCTCGACCACGTTTTATATATATATATATATTATAATGCCAGCCGGTGGCAGGTAAGGGCTGTAACCTTGCGAGATCTCTAGATAGTCCCAAAATCTGAACATTTCTAAAACGACTGTGGGCAATAATATTAATAGTACTAATAGCAGCGGGAGGGTTTTCGGACCTCCTTTGTGATGGCGGTGTTTTCTCACTTGTGAAAGCAATTGTTTAGAACGTTGACGTAAAAGTAATTTCCAGAGCAATCCGGTCAATTTACCACATCGATATAATAAACACTAGTAATAACTAACGATCTTTTCACTGTCATGTTGGCCGGATGGCGGCTCGGCTCACTGAATTTACATTGGTCCAGTATAGTACGGTACCGTGCCCATCACGGTCGTGTGATGAGCGTTCTGGCAAAGCAAAATGTTAACTACGATATTCGCCAATCCGGCAATGTGGCTTAAGAAAACACGCATGTCTGAAATAATAAGGTGGGGTTATCCCCCCCCCCCATCTATGCAGAGCCGTTAAGGAGCCCGGTCCTCCAAAACCCTCATTACAGAGCCTTATCAGAGGCCGTAGCGAACTAAGTCGCATGTCGTTGGCATTCTATGTGAGATAGGCACAATAATTACTGACGCTACCGCCGATTTCCTTGCTCGGCATACCCGCAAATCGACTTCCCATTGACAGTAAGCGCGTTGTAGCGAGCAAGAGTACGAGTCCAAACATGAACAGTTGCAAACAGGGGAAGAGGTGAACGAATAGCATTTATTCAATATAGAACACTACAAAACAAATGAGGTAGACCAGAGCCAAGGTATGCTACTACCAGAGGCTATTAGGCAGACTGTGCAAGTAGTTATCAAGCTTTGGCGGACACAGTACGCTTTAAATATTTTTCACCTTACGTATTATTTTCGTCTGCAATTGTGCGTGTGTGCACATTGTCATCTTAGTGAGTTGCTTTCAGAGCCCAATATCAAATTGCCGAGCCAATGACCCATGATATGTATAGTCCATCTGAGTAAACGGATTCAACAGTTGCCTCATATTTTGTGACGCAATTCATATTTCTTGTAGAGTAGTCTTAATGGTAGTATTAGTAGAGGTTTAGTTGGAGTAGTAGTATCAAAGAGCAATACCAGCGCCTCGCCTCGTTGTGAGGCCTTTAGCGAGAGATCGTTAGGAGCTATTATTCCAGTTCGGTTCTATTGGTTAAACATTTCAAGTTTAATAAGATAGAAAGCATCTTTGTTGCAAACAAGAGGGGGGGGGAGTGGATTTATCGCTATATGGTCTAGATCTTCTAGACGTGCATGAACACCTTTAGACGGATATATTTAGGCATGAAGATGCGCGTCTACTTGTTTAATGCGCGCTGTGAGGATTGGAATGGTACTACGTGGTTTGGCTATTCTTCCTGGCCGGGACGGCCAAATTGAGGCATTTGTGTGAGAACAGTCGGTAGCTAACAGGATTGAATGCGCCGTTCTGATCAGACGCAAAAATATGCACAATGAAATAATTTTGTCACTTAGGTCATGTGGTCCAATAACACAATATTTACAAGAAATTGTATGCAGGCGATTTGGTTAGACACGAACCCATTATGTGCGCAGGATCAGGGCAGTTATGGCGTTTAAGGAATGAATACTCATGATAAACAAACATCTACTGAAAAACACCGCAAGCCACCACCGAGCAATGAGAAACAGTTGCGGTCCAACGATGGCCAACTTCTTGTTGCAAGTTATATATATATATATATATATATATATACAGCACTGCCGAGTGTGCAACGTATTGTAAATGATTAATAATCATCACAATGTTTTCTATATATATATATATATATATATATATATATATATATGTATATATTAGTATTATTGTCGCCGCGGTTGTTGTAACAGCTAAAGTGAAAATAGTAGTAGCCATATTAGTAGTGGTGGCAATAAAATGGCAGTGTGCAATACGTGGTATTTGTAAAGTCTATTTATAAACATCTAATGAAAATAACTAAAGTAATAAACGACTAGTAAATATAGTACCGAGTCGCACATCTTGGAGCCATACCGAGGGGAGTCTACGACGGGTTGCTGTGCCAAATTACGAGTTAAGCGCAACGGGCAAACCTATTACGGCCGCACCGCCCTCCGATCTCGTGTGCTCTCTCGATATCTCGTTTTCATTTTCGTTGCTGCCGTCCAATCGACGTCTGGCGCAGACGTTATTTGCTTGCGTCCACTAGAGCGACTTGTAAGCGCGCGGGCGTGCGGGCAGGCGTGCGGGCAAAACAAGCTAAAAGCAATTTGTACAAAACAAGCACAAATAGCGCCACCGTTTTCTTCATATTCGCATTGTTAGGAAAGTTGTTGTATACAGCGGCGCGGTGCGCTATTACGACGCATCAGCTGCCTGGCGCTTCACCCAACGTGCTGGGCTCGCAATACCAGGTTTGTTGTGTTCAGATTTTGTTTTCCGAATTCGCCATGCTCAGCGAGCAATGGCACGGTGTAGAGGGGATTTAACGGGGCTATTTATTCGACACACTTAGGAGACTACCACCAAACTCAGAAAAAAACTGAGAATGTGGAATACCGAACAACAGCTACGAAAGGAGGAAGATGCACAAACGAAACAAGCAGTAGAAGGTTAAAAGCTGTTTTTAGCACGAAGAAAGAAGGCTTGCGCCGGGCTACTTGATTCATTGAACTTGGGACTCTTCTAAAACCCATTGACTGTGTTTTGAGCTGCTGAATGTTGCACATAGACGTTACAAGATCTTCCACATATTCGTATCGTTACAATGGCAGTCGCCGTTCGGCTAACAGTTCTGTCGTTACTGAAGTTGGTTACTAGATTTAAATAGACCTCAGCAAATCCGGCACAAACTCCGCTGACTGTTTGTGAGATTTGACGACGCTGTCGGGAATGGAGAAACGGTTAATCGTGAATATTATGAGTATTAAAAGATGATGATAATCCAATATTTGTCCCTTAATTGGATGGTATACATTCAGGAAATATCCAAATTACGACGGTGTGTCCAAATTGCCCCCTTTTCTCCAGACTACGGGCGTGGCGCAGGGAGACAACTTGAGTCCGTTACTTTTCTCAGTCCTTATTAAAGACCTACCCGCGAAAATATGGGGTCTGAGAAATATGGTACACGTGATCTTGTGACTCTTCCCATAGATGATCTCGTCATCTATGGGAAGAGTCGCTTTCAGGTTCAACAGACCCTAGCCAAACTTCACGCGGCCACGTCTGAGCTTAGACTAACTGTAAATCTGACGAAGACAGTGGCCATAAAGTTTAGAAGAGGCGGGTGCTTAGCTGCTACGAATGGACTTCGTTTAGCTGGTTTTGACCTTCCTTACGTTTGTAAGTTTCCCTACTTAAGACTGCTTCTAACGTCAAACGGCCAATGTTTCCTGCAGCATATCAAGGAGAGATACAGAAAGGCGCTAATAGCAATGCCCACAATTAGAAAGCCGCAGCTGTTGTCCGTCCCAACGGCACTGAGACTGTTCGACCTGAAGACTGCTCCAATAGCCGCTTACGGTATCGAAATAATCTGGAACGATCTCACCCCAGCCAGTCTTGAGCATCTAAATAATCTGAAGGCAGCGTACTTCAAGCGAGTCCTGGGGGCCTCTATCGTTCAGCCCGCAACGGGACACCCCCTATTCGTCGAGGAGCTAAGACGACATTTCGACTTGCCCACATCTTCTAATTACGTCAACGTCCTCAAATCGTGAGAGTGCAAGTTTGCTGAAATCGATGCGCATTTCTTTAGGACAGGAGCAATGCAAAACCAGGCATGGAAACGGTCGGCCGATCTAACCGCCATGTGATGACTAGGTTCGCCGTGCATGATTTTCACCACGTGCTGTGCGCGACATCCGGGTTCCATGATCGCTCGGACTCTTGTGTGTGTCAACGTTGTAAACTACCTTGCGGTAAATACCATGCTGCCTCCTGGACCCTAGTCCCGTCTCTAGCTAGTCTAGTTAACCAAGCTTGCGTCATAGCTTCATAGCTTTTACATATCTATTATTTTATAAGTCCAAATGTGTGTATGTATACATATGCATATATTTTAACTGTACTTTTTTTACACAACATGTGTGATAATAAATCTGACTGTTATTTACACATTTAAGGGATATGTGGCTCTAATAGGACGTTGCCAATTGCCAGTAATACATGAAGCAATTGCATTATTGCACGCGATGTTTTCTGTCGTATAATATCCCGCTCGATTAGCCAGAATTGGCTGCCTAGATCGTGCCATATAATGTTTTTAGACGTCTTTCTTTGTGTCTTCTAATCAAAAGTGTGTGACATTCAAAAAGCCCACGACAGCACATTACTTGAAAAAGTAGATTACATGCTGCATCACTGAGATCTAGCCACAATTATGCAAAACCTTAGTTAACCGAACAGGGCATTTCCTAAATGTTTTTCCATAATCATTGCATATGTCTATTTTATATGTAAAAATTTAGTATTTAAAATACTGTATTTTATTCGGAATTTAAATTGTCCGCTTTTGATCGGATATATATATATATATATAGACGTAAAGATATAATAAAAATCAGTATAAATATTTAAAGTGCTGAGAGGCTCCGACGAGAGGACCTTTCTGTAGTCTCCCCCGTCGCTTTTTTTACTTCAGCCTCCGTGGAGGGCGAGATCGAAGTAGAGCTTGCCCGTTTCAGGATAAGCTTTGCTCGCTATTAATTTTTCTCCTGCTTCGGGCCCAAGCGTCTTAATATGGTCATACTGATATTTAATAGACAATCGCCAACTTCACTGTTTTTCGTCTCTCGGTACAATGCCGTCGCTCCGGAGACAGATCGCTGCCGTAGTACTTTAACTGCAAGATTGCATTGGCTACTTCGCGGGGCCGACAACTGTCTTATCGCGGGCAAGAAACAGGTACTGATGACGTGAAGAGTATTTTGAGATTTCAATCAACCAGTGTTTTAGAGCAAAACCCTTGCAAGCATGACGTGTTCATCTCTGGGTCAGCTGTATGCCATCGCCGTGTACTAACTGGTGGTACCCATGAGACATTTGCCTGACGCGAGGTGATTAAAAAGGCCAAACTGTAACTGCTAACCGGTTTGCTCGTTATTGCGTCAAAGCTTCGTGGCGATATTCTCCACGCGTTGCAAAAAACGGTCGACCATGACACTGAGGTTGCCGCTTATCGGCGCGTGCAGGGAAATTGACTTACTCCGCTTCTATAAGTCTGTGTTCCGGCAGATTCATCTAGTTAGAAGAGTCAGCGTGTTTTAGCAAATGTTTGTACAGCCGTTCAATGACATCGTTATGGACGCCCCAGGGTTTTTGTCATGAACCTGCAGCTAAGGTCCGGAGCTAAGTACCAAGACCTTTTCCCAATAGTAGACAGAGTCTCAGGGATCTCCGATGCAGTGCAGTCACATCGCCGATGACAACCTATACTGATAGGCCACAAT
The DNA here is from genome assembly GCA_003439945.1 of Dermanyssus gallinae. Lineage (NCBI taxonomy): Eukaryota > Metazoa > Arthropoda > Arachnida > Mesostigmata > Dermanyssidae > Dermanyssus > Dermanyssus gallinae. Next base: position 36,555 of record QVRM01003296.1, on the reverse strand, counting down.
GACGAGGTAGAGTCAACCACGGTTAGTGACCGTTCTCTAGTAGCGTAGACGAAAGATATTATGAAGCTACATGTTACGTATGACAAATATTAACGTCTACTGTAAATAGTTAAAGCCGTGAGTAATCGGCTAATATGTAAAATTGGCCGCCACTATCAAAAGGTCTATGTTTCATTTGATTTGCCATGTGAATTGCTGTTGGTTTAACTTTGATGTGTTATTTTATTTAGTACCTTTAATGCAAATTCAGTTAACGAAAATGTATTCAATTAACTTGGCACGAAAAAAACATAGTTTAGTCGTAGTTTAGTAACTACGTACCTAGTCGTGGTTTTCTTCCAAATGCTTGTTTAGATTAAAAAAAAAAAAAAAATTGGGAATACTTTATGTTTCACTCAAGCTACGAAATACCCTACGGCGACCTACCCTGTTGCAGGCTGCTGCATAGCCCTAAAGACAAGTTTCAAAAGCACTTATAATATTGCGCTTGAAATAGTTTAGTAAACCCAGCGCGACAGATATAAAATGGGTATACTTTATGACTGTTTTGGGAACATGTATATGCTAGTATATGCGGTACTTGTGGTATGTGTACTTAAACTATTTTCCCGACTTCTAATAGTTTTTCTTTGCGGCCCCCCAGGAGAATGGTGCAAGTGCCGTATTGTAAAAGTAGAAAATAGTCGTCCATAAACTTATTTGTACAACAGCATGCCTGTTAGGTGTGTTTTAGTCTTGGGCATATTTGCCCACCTACACCCGATATATGTTGCCGTCTAAAATTGTACTAATTTAGTGCAATATGGTGTCCCTGTTCAGGAGAATATATATATATATATATATTACTGCGTGTACATATGGGAGCCCTCCATGTCTTACTTGATCGTTAAAAAAAGTATGCAAAAAAACTTAGTTTTTGCATATTTTTTTTAAATAGAGGGCTAACTGCAAAACGCGGTACGGATACACGACCACCACTGCGGGACACTCGTCCGCAGGCGTCGCTCGGTAGTGTAAGGCTCGAGCCCACTAAAAACCGGTCATGTCCTCATCCTCACAAGACGATCGGGAACTGCATAAACATCACGTCAGGCGATTGGAGGAGGATCTACGGAGGAGGAATAGTTTAAGATCCTAGTCTGTCTTGGTACGCCCCGCGGCACCTTGTCATGCAAAAACGGTTCTCGTTTTCTTGGCGCGCGGCTGGTTATCAGTAGCACGAGTAACAGTGGTCCAGTCGCCACGCGACTTTATGATACGTTGCATCAGCGTTTTAAGTGCGCCGGCGCTTGCCCGCACGCTGGAAGGTTCTCGCATATTCTAAGATAATGATTTGTGTTGCGGCATTTTCACGGCAGTTGTTGATATTTACCTAACACAAGTGAATAATAATAATAACAATAATAATAATAATATGATTTGTTCACACGCACACACAAAACAAATCGTGTGAGCTTAATTAAGATTGATATTAGAGAGTAAACATATTTTTGATTTTCCTTTATATACAGACGTTTACGGTACCATACCTACAATCTATTAGAGACAGTGCGTATAAATAGAAGTATACGAGTATATATATTTATATATACTTCAAAAGCCAGTGAAATTGAGAATCATCATCAAATTATATTTGTTCACCTTTCCTGGGTAGATATCAACAACTTCAAAAAAACGCACGTGATTTGACAACACGTGTTCCTTTTGGAATCATCTTTTTTTATAATGTGACTCAGGTCCTGACAACATGAAAACAGAGAATAGACAACATCAATTTCGGGCGAATCAAGAATATAGTGCAAACATAATTGTCTTTGTCAGAAGCTATAAAAAAATTGGACGCATTTTTTGCTCCTTCCTGACATTGTGACGGGCATGTTTGAACCAAATCACTGTTCTAGTGCACACGAGGCAAACGCTTCTAAACTCGCGTAGATAACACACGGTTTGCACTGGTCAAGATCGACTACTAATTGTTGTTGTCGTCGTCCCCTGAAGGTATACTTGCGTATCTATGTATTACGCAAGTGGATACACTGCTCATAAATGAACATTCATGCTGTTATCACGGTATGCAAGTGTAGACTTTGTGAAAATGACTATAGCAACTCTCCTTTCCAAAGGTGTCTTAGTGCAGTCGTTAGCCAAGACAGGACAACCTACGTTAGAAGGTTAAATCTGACGGCTTACAGTATCTATATTGTGAGCCGTACAGTGTTATTTTACCAAATATGTAAATGTGGACACTTGTGTAACCCTGTGCTGCTTGCGCAGCAATTTTTTCACCGTGTTCAAACTGCGGCTAGGCAAAGTGTGATTGGACTCCTTAGTTAGGTGTTGAAATGAATGGCGTGAACATGCATGAGTAGAATAATAATAATAATAATAAGAATAAGAATAAGCACTGGTAGAGGTGGAACATCCTACCTTGAGATCGCTGTTCTTGTAGAGGCTGCGTACGGGCATTGTTCGCTTCCGATAGCGCCGTTTCGGCAACAAGGCGAGCTCCCTGTCATCCTTTTCGTAGACTACCACCTAGCGGCAGAGAAAAAATGAGCATTAGCGCATCATATAAATATATATATATATATATTTTTACAAGGTTATTCTATATTAACATACAACATTCCGATTTCTGGCATAGATGTAACACACTATTCCAATCGGGCATAAAAAAATACATGTCGATGCGAATAACGTTGACAACAATCGCCAACGAGTTAGAAAAATATCGTGCAGGTGTTTAATGCTAACTACGCACTGGAAACCTAACTTAGCACAACAACCACGTAGCTTGAACTTAAACAAACAGTCTGGCCGTTCTACACAACTTAGGTGTGTCGTAACTGCGTGGACTAGAAATCCATTACTCAGTCCAAAACATATACTAAGAGTCACTGTGTGCTTTTATGGGACTCCACCCCCCCCCCCGCCCCATTCTTTACCGTCACTTCCGGCACGTTTTTTACACTTTCTCACAAGGTAAACCAATAAAACAAACGGGTCGCCCCAGACTGCGTATAAACGCGCCCCCGGTCTGGTTAAAGTTCCCCCTCTCTATTTCCAATTGCAGGAACGACATGTTTGCGGTTCGGCAGTGAGTGGACGGTCAATGCGAGAGATGGGCCTTACGGCGCCAAATCTGAAAAGTCTGAAGTTCGCAGCTGTTATGAAAAAAAAACAGCGTCATCCAGAATAACTCTCCTAAACACTCTAAACGCAGGCAAGGCATTGTTTACCCAGTTAATATCCCTTAGCGGCAAAAACTTAAAGTCATGAAACACTTACGAAACGAAGCGCTACGGCTATTTTGGATAATGTGTAGATGCAATTACCGCATAGAATTTAAGCGTAATGAAATGCAAGTGGTCATGCTATTTAGGCGTCTCATGTAAGATTAAGCCCAGACAATTGCTAGCAGGGGAGAAAGTCGCTTTCTTTCCATTGAATTTTAGCATCTGAAGTTGCGTAGCCTTTTTGGGACAAAACAAAACAACATGAGTCGAATTTTGGTGGCATTTATTCCCAGACCAAACAAACGCAAAAACAGCACACTTTACTGTATGGCAGCACCGATAATTTTGCGTTCAGCATTCAGGCCTACAACGATTTGAGGTCTAGTACTTCAGGAACATCTATGCATCGGATGCACGTACCGTCGAATATCATCGTTTGTGTTGGCAAGTTATGAGCAGCTTAGACCAAATTTCCCACGAACATCGCGTGTTTAACATACGCCATTTTCCAATAATCTTTACTGTCATATGCGCTGCATTGAGCGTAGAATCTCGTGCAAGACTAAACCGCGTAGATTGTGAATACCGAAACTGTCCGAAACCAGGCACACTGTTTGACTGCCGGTCAGTCCTCAAGCTCGCGCTGTGTTACTGCAAAACTAAAACTATTCTGTGGTTGGTCAATTTCAAAAACCCGTGAGTTGTGACGACACTCTTGTTCTCTCGCTGTTGTCGTCTTTATGGCGACAACCCCTATTTCCAAACACAAGTGGATGACAATTTTAAGGCAGCCCCGGGCCTCTACTCCCTAATCCTTAGTTCTCAATGTTGTTGTTACTTTAGCAATCCGGCAGTTAATATCTATGCAGCTTTTGTTGTTGTTGTGTTGCGGTTGCATGCTCATCACAATTCACTTCGTTTTGGGCAGCATGTTTCGAAAGACGTTTGCTTATTATTCAGAATAACTGTTTTTGCCTACGTTCACTTACGAGCCGCTCGAAAACAGCACAAACACAGCAGGAACATTCTTGGTACAAGGCTGGCGCTGACAGGAGACTGTCGATTAGGGCTGAATCGACGAAACTCGGCTGGCCAGCTATGATTATGCGTGTATGTCGGCACAGCAATCTCATACGGCGTAGAATGGCTATAAATATTTGATCCATGTATGTTGGTGTGTTTGTGTGGTGCAGCAAGCAGAAGATGCATTCAAACGAAATCATTTTCTCTTTCTATTTGATAGAAAATGATCTCTATAGATATTTTCCCTATGTATATATACATGTATATGGACCTAGTTTCGTTTTCTATATATATATATATATATATATATATTATGAAAACAAAGTCTATAGATACTTGTTTTATTTATACAAAAGCTTAGTTTCGTTTTCTATATATATATATATATTTATATATATATATATATATATATATATATATATATATATATATATATATATATATATATATACAGGGTGTTCCTATTTGTGTGTCCAAAACGCTAGGGTATGGTCAAACTCGGTGAGAAAATCATTTTTGCCAATGGGTGGAAAACGTTTTGTTTAGGAGTGAGGATGAAATTTATAAAAGCAGTTATTCTGTCTTTTTTCTCCTACATAGTTGTGCAAAATCTACGTTTGCGGGGAACCAGTCAACGCACAAAGGAACCGATCATACCGGCGTGTTTGGCGGAAAATTCTGCACAATAAAGTATACATTACCATCTTGCGTAGCAAAAAGCGAATATCCAGATTAAGGAAAGTCATAAAAAGTCAAAATGTTACGTTAACGCTTTTTTGTGCAACATCGTAATTTTTTCCATTACGACCAAAAATGCACGTCCAAAAGACTACTCTCAGGCAATAGCAGATTTAATGCCCACTACATTCGTACCAGAGTGATGGTGCTGCGTTACGTAGTTGCCAAGTAACTAAGCTTTTTCGACAGTCATATCGAAAGCGAAGGCATGCATACTTGCATAGGGTGTATGAGAAAGTTAGGTACATATTTTGAGGTTTGGTAGAACTCAGCAAGAGAATAATTTCTTGGCATATGCTACGGTTCTGGACGTGAAAACTTCAACGTGAAACATAACAACTATGACTGTCGAAAAAGCTTAGTCACTTGGCAACTACGTAACGCAGCACCATCACTTTGGTACGAGTGTAGTGGGCATTAAATCTGCTATTGCCTGAGAGTAGTCTTTTGGACGTGCATTTTTGGTCGTAATGGAAAAAATTACGATGTTGCACAAAAAAGCGTTAACGTAACATTTTGACTTTTTATGACAACACCCCTTTGACGAGCTCTTGTTTTTGCTGTTTGTCCATGGCCTTCGCAGCTAGCTGATTGATCAGTGAACGACAGCACACGACGTCCGTCTAGCGCTCAGCGCAGCAAAGAATGATCCAGTTATATATATATATATATATATATATATATATATACATATATTTACACACGCGGGTGCATCTCTGCGCTTTTGCGTATCGATCTACTGAGGTTCACTTACAATTTTCGGAGTTCCTGTTAGAATGAGCCCGATCATTTTCACTTTGCCTCGAGATTCCTTACTGTCGGTCATCGCGACTAATCCTAACAAACATCGCGTACATTTGCCAATTCCATATTTGTCGTCGAGCGGTCAAGCTTACATACGTGGTCGGGGTGTATGTTCAGTGCGCCCAACTAATGCCGCTCTTTGCGGTTCTGTGTGGCTCAAAGGCGAATGTATATATTTGGAGGAGGTCGTTGCCATCACAACGCCCGTTGCTCTGACAACGCCCCCGTTGGCCTTCCTGAACAGCCCTATCCTAAACACTAACAACATCACCCCTGGCCGATAACAGCGCGACATTGTTGCGCTTGAACACTACTGTCTAGGACTAATGGAAGATTCGATATTATGATAAATCCGTGTATATATATATATATATATATATATATATTTTTTTTTTTGGTTGACGTTAAGCTATTCCTGCACTTTGACTTCATGCTTATCTGTCATTATTCCAATGAGATCCAAGCTGCCTCTTTCTGAAATAAAAGCCACATTAGCGCTTTAACAAGCTAACCTTTAGCGACATAAATAAGGGAGTTGTAATTGAATACTTGATAAGAGGGACAGGGCTGGCCACTTGTCTAATTTCTCGTCTGAATACTCGTCTGTCGTTACAAATATTTGGCAAACCAACGGTAACAACTATTATTATTATTATTTCGACACACGCTATCTAGTGTTAAAGAAATACAGACATGTTACAACCAAGTGAATGGATCGGCACCGACAGAGGCATACGTGACTGATACAGATATACGAGCATAGTACAAAGTTTCGATGTGATTAACCTAAACACAAGTACAGTAATGAGAAGTCCAGAGCTTATCGTTTGTTTTCTGCGGAATCGCACTTGCTCGGTTCTATTAGGCTTTTACTTGGTATACGCGGCAGTGTTAAAATGCGAATAAATATGCCAACTTTCTTGTTCACATAAGTAGCTAGGTGATATGTATATATATATATATATATATATATATATATATAGAATACGCGCTTTATTTACATAAAGGATAAGAATTTGTTTTAGCATGTATACGAGGTGTGTTCAATCGTTATCGCGACTTTTGAATTTTCGCGGGTTACGTATATTCGAATTTCGATTTTTTGTGGCGTTATGTTGGTACTCATGTCTCTCACTTATGCCGACAAGCTCGGCCATTTTGAATGTTCACTTAATTGTTGACAGCTGCTTTGCTTGCACGTGTTTTGGATCGTCTTCGATTTTTACCTATTTGAAAAAATGGATCAAAGAACCTGTATCAAATTTTGTGTGAAAAACGAAATTAAGTGCGCGGATGCATTCCGAATGTTGACTGTGGCATACGGAGAAGCTACCTTGGACCGAAGCAACGTTTATCGGTGGTACAAAATGTTCTCAGAAGGCCGAGAAGATGTGAACGACGAAGAGCGTGCCGGACGCCCGAGCACTTCAACAACAGACGAAAAAATTAATGAAGTGGAGAAAATGGTATTGGCCAATCGTCAAATCACCGTTAGAGAAGTTGCTGAGGACCTAAACATATCGATTGGCTCGTGCCATTCGATTTTTATCAATGATTTGGGCATGAGACGGGTCGCCGCGAAATTCGTACCAAAATTGCTCAATTGCGACCAAAAACAGCATCGCATGAACATTGCTAATGAGATGTTGGACTCTGTCCGCGACGACCCAAATTTGCTCCAGGGGGTCATAACTGGTGACGAATCGTGGGTTTATGGTTATGACGTGGAAACCAAAGCTCAATCATCTCAATGGAAGCTGCCGCACGAACCAAGACCGAAAAAAGCGCGCCAAGTTCGGTCGAATGTGAAAGTTTTGCTGACAGTTTTCTTCGATTGCAGGGGCGTGGTGCATCATGAGTTCCTGCCACAGGGTAGAACGGTCAATAAGGAATATTACCTGCAAGTTATGCGCAATTTGCACGAAGCAATCCGCCAGAAACGCCCGGATTTGTGGAAGAACAAAAATTGGCTTTTGCACCACGATAACGCCCCTGCTCACACATCGTTGCTTGTGGGCGAGTTTTTGGCCAAAAACAACACACTAATGATGCCGCAGCCACCGTATTCCCCAGATCTTGCCCCCTGTGACTTTTTCTTGTTCCCTAAACTGAAGAGGCCCATGAAAGGACGACGTTACGCTACGCTTGACGAGATAAAGACGGCATCGAAGGAGGAGCTGAACAAGATAAAAAAAAATGTTTTTTTGAAGTGCTTCGAAGATTGGAAAAACCGTTGGCACAAGTGTATAATATCTCATGGGGATTACTTTGAAGGGGACAAAATAGATATTCATGAATAAATGAATAATTTTTGAAAAAACACAAAAGTCGCGATACGTTTTGAACACCATATGTATATATATATATTATTGTTTGAAGAAGTGTTTTGCCCTTCTACTTAGTCTAGTATTTTGCGGCTGCGGATTAATGTTGTCATCTCTTTCTCTCTCTCTCTCTCTCTCTCTCTATATATATATATATATATATATATATATATATATATGTAGAGCTTCGGCAAGTAAGAAGTCTTTACTCAACCACTGACAATATTAACCAGCAACCGCGAAACGCGACCGAATTTTGCTTGACCAATAATATCCCACGCACAATTAACTACTTAGCCAGCGCTATGTCTTGAGATTAGTTGTTACGATTAGAGTGAGTTTGCCATGTGACGCACCTTCACATCAGACTTATTAAGCTTTGCTATTTAGCAAATGTAGAATTAAGCTCGCGCTGGAGCTGGTAACTGCCACTAACTGTTGCACGACATCATAAGTTTCGTTAAGGCCACTTTCGCATATGTGCTTAGCACATACATGTACGTATTTATGTGTAGTATACATGTGTGTATGCATATAGGCGGACGTCCCTATTTAAGTTAAAGGAAAAATATAGTACGTTTCTCGAAGGGAGGCGGCATTTCCCCACGTTGTATGCCAAGATCCAGGCGTTGTTTAAAGAAGGACGGCGACCTGCGCCAGGACCATCCAGGGTTTCGAACGCGAGGGGGCACAATTCGTTGGGATACTTGATTGATAAGTATTTTCTCAGCTCACTGGTCTCTGCAAGGTGAACTGCATAACCAGCTTCGGATGCGCCGCCTCTGACCATAGAGAGCGCTAGATAATCGATAACGGTTGCATCCCAAACCAGCATGTTGCCTTGCTTGAAGGGTGTATGTGTCATCCAGTCTGGACGCCTGCCGTCCTCCACACGCATAAGCCCGTCGGTTCTAGGATGCACGGAAATAATATTTTAATTTTAAAAAATTAAAACCCTTTTGAGCCAAACAAGCGTTTATTTTGTTTTATTTAAATAAGTAAACAGAACGAGGTTGGTAGTTGTTACCAATCATTGGGGAGCGACGAATCCGCAGTTTGGTGTTATAAACCCAATTACGTGTTCGAAAGTGGTGAACATGTTACGAAATACTTATTATAGTAAGACAAGTGTGCCGAAACACTGTGTGTTTCGGCACACTGTCTTACCACAATAAATATTTCGTACCACAATTGGCGCCGTCAATTTCGCGACGGACGTAAAGCAACTGAAGATTCGGAAAGGTTCGGAAAGACCTGCGAGGTCATTACCAGAAAAAAATGAAAAAAGTTTGTAGTATCAAGCTCAACAATCGCCGACTTACTGTAAGAGAAATTGCTGAAAGTGGAGATATCTTATGGATCAGTTTTTATAGTCTTGACCGATATTTTATGCATCAAAAACCTGCAGCAAAGTGTGTTTCAAAAATATGTAATTTTTAGCTAATAAACGCCCGTCGGGAAATGTCCAAATCGAACTTTAGGTGGCAACAGAAGGCCGTGGATTGCTTTAGACACGAATCACGGTTACAACATCAAGACTAAACCCAAATCCATTTCGTGGTGCTTCCACCACGGGGGAATCGATCAGGGAATCGATCGAAAAAATGCGGACAAAGCAGATCCAATACCAAGGTTTGTCTTTGACTGTTTTTTTTTTCAATAACCAGAAGAGATAAGAGTTTTTGTTACCTGGAAGTCCAACTATTAAAGAATACTACCACTAAGTGTTAAGAAGATTACGCGAGCACGTCTAACGCAAAAGGCTTGAACTCGGGGCAAAAAATCATTGGACCGTCCATCACAAAACCGCACCGGCGCAATCGTCATTACTGATTTTGGATTACTCGATTCCGAAGAAGGCGTTCAAAACCGTATATATATATATATATATATATATATATATATATATATATATATATATATATATATATATATATATATATTTCTTTTACGAAGCTACGAAGTACAAATTAAATTAGTAATACCGTTTCAAACATATTATATATGCGCAGATCGGGTTACCTGTTACGTATATATGCATATATTGTATTTGCATAAAAACTAGTTCCAGGCATTGTTGACAAATTGTCAATAGAGTCTACGCGTCATTTTTATTTCGCTCGCATTGTATTTACACTATATCGTCTAACACTTGGCGATCACACTCTATACACGTATAGTACACGTATAGTAGCGATCTATTATTTACTTTTCCTACTTTGTTAATTTACTTTTAGTCTATATATATATATATATAGGATCTCTAGTCCGTACACAGATGACGTCGGTGATTTGTTTTCAGTCGACGCGTACTTGGCAGTAGGGTTCGCGCAGCCAGCCGTCGCGCAGAATCTCATCCAGCCACGCCCGGAAGTCTTGCGTCTCGAGCGTCTGTAGGAGCTCACCGTACAACGTGGACGCACCAAAGCGAAATCTGTGCTCCCGGATCTCATCGAAGAGCGCCCGCGCTTCATCCGCAGGACTCGTAGGGCGCCAGTTCGCCGCCGCGAGCTCATCTCGCACTCGGGGAGCAGGTCCTGTACAGCTGCCGCTGTGGGCGGCTGTGGCGGCGTTGGGGTCGACAGAACCGTGGGCGGAACCGTGTTGGTGCTGCAGAGCTGCCGAACCAGCCCGACGCCGACGGCGCAGGTCGGCCTTGGCCGACTTGAACCACGAATCGAGTTCGACGGCATTCGACAGCGACGCGACAATCTGAGGCACGGCCGCCTGTATGGCTCGGGCGCGCGCTTCGACGGCGTCGCTACGTGACGTGATCTCGACCGTGAAGCCGGTCGTGTCTCCACGGCACGACCTCGGCAAACAGCAGGTCGACGCCGAGTGGTCGTGGACGTGCAGCTGACGCTCGACGAGGTGCACCAGTAGATCAACCAACACCTCAGCACCACCAGGATTGTCGCATTCGTAGTGGTAGTACAGAAGGATGGTACCGAGGGCGGCGGACCTGGCCGGCGTCTCGCCAATTGTGCGCCGCAGATTTTGACGCTGGACGGGCTTCGGATCTACGCTCGATCCGGCCACCTGCCGCACAGTGCGCTGGTGGCTTCTAGCCGCGCTCGTGATTGTCTTGATCTTGTTCGTGAGGTCGATCGCTTTTTGCGCGGTACAGTTTCCATAGACGAAGCACTCGGTAAAGCTGTCCTCTTGCGTATCGGCGAAAACGCGCCGTACAGACTCAATTGACGCGTCGTTAAGAGCAGCACGACACTCGGTTAGATCTAGCTGATCGCCGTACATCTGCGCGAACACGTTTTCGGCGTAAGCTGCGGTGCAGTTTCGGAGTTCGTAGCTGTCGGCCAACGCGTCGCGACTTTCTCGAAACAGCTCCGGACTGAGGGGGAAGTTCACTATCAAGCTGGTTACGTGGTCGAGGAAGACCGGAAAGGTGTCGTTGAATCCGGAAATCATCAAAGAGATTCCTGACGACTTGACAGACGCAGCAAAGCTGAAACCCGCCTCGATACAGTTGCGCTTACAAAGTAGGTTTTCTAACACTGAGCAGGCAATTTCCGCGCGCGCAAAGCCTTCGGGCGAATTAACTAGACTAGTGAAAATGTGTAAATAGTAGTAGGTCTTTGGCAAGCCAAGAGATCGAAACTGATACCAGAGCCTGTATGAGTTTTCTTTCTCAATCACGTTTGGGTAGTCTTCTAGAAAGATCTGCTCTTTGCAAACCTCAAGATGTTGGGGCATAAATGAGTTCGCGCCGTACATCGCAAAGCCAACCGATGTGTGGCTGCTATTGAATTGAGGTAGTGCCGATACCAGTCCGAAGTCTTCTTCAGACATTACGTCGGAAAAACTCGTGGCGTCGAAATCTCCCTCGAGAATCACGTTAAAGCATCCGCTCAGAAGTTCCGATACGGCCTGTCGAATAGACTGTTCATCGTAGGCTAGCATCAATCGTTCTCCCAAGAGACAATCGTCCGAAGCGAAACGCTGCACAGCAACGCTCATCGTAGTAACGCCATCTTTGATCGGGGCTTCGGCGAATTCATACTTTAGTCGCAAACTCATTGCGGCCTCGTCATAAATCCATCTCTGCTGGATTTCCTTCTCTTGGATATGACGAAGATAATGTAATAACGTGGCCACAATATCGATCCGTTTATCGACTCCCAACGGCGTCAGCATAAAGACCACTCGATAGAGCTTCCAACTGCGGTTTGCCTCGAAATCATTTTCTGGAACGTTTACCTGCGACCAAATCAGACCGATAAAACATTGATTACATAGTTGCTTCTTCGGCTGCTGCTGCTGCTAAAGTAGTCATTTCTGTCTTCATGTTACATGTCCGAGCGTCGGCTTGTCATACTCATGCGAAGACGCAGTTTTCGCAACCGCTGTTGGTCGAGACAATCTTTTGCTATGCCCGGCTATTGTTGGGCGACGCATGGAAGCCAAACTGCGTCTATCTTTTACAGAGCTTCTGTTTGTCTGCCCAGTGCTCGAAGACTACAGCTAGAAAATCAGAGATGCGCGAATCTCAAATAAAACGGTGGTTGTTTAATCGTACCTGTATGTCGTTGATGAGTCCCTCCACCTTTAGGCGATTAAGGAGCCCTCCGGGGCCATCGTATTGAAGCAGGTACGCTATAAAGTGTAACGGTTTACAGCGATAGTCGTGAGCCGAGGGCGAAGTGAGTGGCCAGGTCACTACGAGTTTGCTTGACACATCAGAGTTCACAACGACAAGTTTGTACAACGCGTCGCGATGAAAGTCCACTGCGCGAAGTGATGCGCGAGCTTCGACTGGCATGAGTTGCTTGTTCAAAGGTCCGCCATCAGGTGCGCTCGTACGTAGATTCGCACTGGGCGCGGAACAGTTTCGTCTTGGCGACGAAAAAACGCGCGCAAACTTCTCGGCGATTGTGACCAGTTCGTCGACGCTCTGGTTGCCGCTCAGCGCTAGTGAGGCGTACGGCGAGCTGTAGAATAGGCTAAAGCTGTTCTCGAGGTTGTTCTGATAGCCACCGAGGACGATCGCGCTCTGGTAGACGGCCAGCAGCCGGCTAAACGCATGATCGTGTCCTAGCAGACCGGCCAGAACTTCGTTCTCCGCTGAGCTGTGAGCGTACACGTTGTTGAGCGTGAGCTTTTTACCGACCACGTCCGCCAGCTCACCGGCGGCCAGCACCTCGGCGAACTTGACGGTTGCCAACGTTAGCGCCGATGGGTGAACTTCGAACCCGTACACCGTGTAGTCGACGCGCACGTCGGCCGGGTACACCGCTCCGTTGTTCAGCCGGATGAAGTCCGCGAAGCGAGCGAACTTGTCGGAGGCCCGAAGCGCCTCGTGAAGTGCGGGCGCGACCATCCTCTGCGGCCCACCAGTATCGTCGTCGTCGTCGTTGAGTAGTCCGCACGCTACGCACAGCGAGAAGCTTGCCAGTCGTTGGCTTTCGTCCGACACGACGAGACATCGAACGCCGTGCAGATCCGTCCGCTGCACTTCACGCGTGTCGCAGATTGGCCGGCGAACAGCTTCGAGCTTGAGGTCACAAAACACCACAGCCTGTTGTGAAGTACTCGCAACGTCGTCAGTGTCGGATGCAGCACCAGCAGCAGCCGCAGTAGCAGCAGCAGCGAGGCTCGAGCGAGGGTCATCAGTTGGCATCTTCATCGCATCCATAGCTGTTTGTACTTTTGTCGCAGTCATCATTCGCGGCGTGTTCGGGACGTGTTCGTTCAGCACTGAACTGACCAGACCGGGCTCGGTTATCGAATGATCGAGCGGTTATTGAATCCTCACACACAGAGCGCGGCCGGAACTATGGCCGGTCCGGTCGTCCATACGCGCACGATCTCTGTGGCAAGGACGCAAATACACCGGTATGCTACGGCGTGGCCGCCGCGTAACTTCAATCAGAGCGCTGAGGAGTGATGATGATCTGGTTCTGATGAAGTGGGTTGTTCGAACTCGCTGGGGTATTGGCTACATCTGTATTGATGTACACAACACAAGCAGTGTGTTACACACTGCAAGAGTAGCACAGCAACAGCATCAGCAAAGGCAGTAGCAGCAGCAGCACCACCACCAACAACAACGACAACCAGAACAATAATAGTATTATTACTACTTCTACCAGCAAGCACAATCACAACTACCAGCGGAACAATAATATTATTAGTACCACCAGCCATGGACAATTACCACTACCAACAGGACAATAATAGTATTATTACTACCAGCAAGCACAATAGCAACAACACACAACAACAATACACAATAACAACAAGAATACGCAGCAACAACAACAACAACAACAACAACAACAACGGTAGCAACACTAGCACCAACAATACCGCTACTGCTGCAAAAAGGATGGGTGTGGTCAGAGGTTGGTTAAGCAAAAACAACGAGTAGGTAGCTCCCCGGCCGCGTCTATGAGTGTGTTTGGGCCATTTGCAAGAACAACACCTGACTGCTCCACGAGTAGACGATTGTTGAGGACGATTATGACATTCGTCGTCGTCGTCGTCGTCGTCGTTGTAGTCCTCCTGTCTGGCTGCTTATCTGTCGGGCTGTCGGGCTGTCTGGCTGGCTGTCTGTTTATGTGACTGACTCATTCACTGTCTCCGAGTCAGTATGACTTTGCGTTCGCCCGCAAGCTCACCACTGCCGATCAATGTCGGCTGGCCGATTTGAGTGAGCTGCAGCACTGCCCGTCCGCCAGCCCCCCGCCCGCCTGGGAGCAGCGCGCTCTTTCTGCTGATGCTGCTGCTGCTGCTGCCGTTGACGTTGGCGTTGCCGTTGCTACCGCTGTCGCGGCGAGAGCTGCTCTAGTTCGATTCGACGAGGCAACCGCTACGGGCTGGACTAGTCTCTGCTATCACTAGTCTCGGCTACGACTTCGTTGTTGTTGTTGTTGTTGTTGTCGTCGTCGTCGTCGTCGTTGTTGTTGTTGTTGTTGTTGTTGTTGTTGTTGTTGTTGTTGGGGTTGTTCCCGTCGTTGTTGTTGTCGTTGTTGTTGTTCCCGCTGTTGTTGTTCCCGTCGTTGTTGTTGTTCCCGTTGTTTTTGTTGCTGTTACTCTGTTGTTATTACTGCTGATGTTATTATTATTATTATTATTGCTGTTGTTGTTATTACTGCTGTTTTTACTGTTGCTGTTTTTATCATTGTCATCGCCGTCGTCGTCGTCATCATCGTCGCTTCGACGCGCGGTCACAGTCGCGACCGACCGGGTCTCTGTCGCTGCCGCCACCGGGTCACTATTTTTTGTTCGCCGCTGAGACTTGACTACAGGCGCATGATCCAAGCTACGGTGATACGACCATTGGCATCAACCATTGACATCAGCGTCTTCGTCATCATCATTATCATCGTTGATGCTATTCTCGTTGTTGTTGTTGTTGTTATTATTATTATCCTCGCCGTCGCAGTTATTCTTGCCACAACAACAACAACAACAACAACTACAATAGTAAAATCATCAACAACAACAGCAAAAGCAAAGTAACGATTTCAGTGGCCGCCAATACGACGACTCAGAACACAGCCCCACAGTCGGCGGCAGTGCAAATGACAGCAATGATGAGCCATCAACAGCCGCAGCAGCAGCAGCAGCAAAAGAATCCTTCAATCGTTCCTCTCCTCTTAAGGCTGTCTTTGTTGCATGGCGATGGTGACCGTGTCACTGAACATCATATGCTGCTTTTCCTGCTGAAGCTTCTGCTGCCGCTGATGATGATGATGATGATGATGATAAGGACAATGACGATTTAGCAGCAGCAGCAGCAACAGTAGCAACAGTGGCAGCCTGTGCTGAGCCAATACGAGATCGCGGCGCGCCGACGCCTGTCTATGTCTGGTGTCTCTGACCGGCTTCGCCGGCACGTATTCCTTCTCCCCCCCATCTCTCTTCTCCCCCCACCCCGTCTCAGTCTTTAGCCCGCTCCTTGTCTCCTTCCCCCCCCTCTCTCTATCTCTCTCTCTCTCTCTATATATATATATATATAAAAAGAAAAAAACATATATATATATATATATATATATATATTTCGCTCTTTGTCAATTCTCTGTAGCTCTGTGTCTGTAAGTGAGTGAGTGAGTGAGAGCGTGCCTGGACGTCTGTGTGTGTGTGTATGTGTGTCTGTGTCAGTCTGTCGCTGTATCGCGATCTGTGTAGGACACCTATGCTCTTTGCTTGCAATATCATTCCGTTTGTAGATCTCTCGCCGTTCAATACACGAGGTCGCCGCGACGTCACTACCAGCATCATCGTCATCATCATCACCATTAGCACCATCATCATCATCAACAACAACATGAGACTATTGTGGCCAACCGCTGAACGTTTTGTTGTAGTAACAGCATTTGTTATTGTTACCGACTGCGATTTCTTAACCGTTAACTCTGTCTCATGTCACACACACACATACACATACAGATACACACAGACGACCGGCCCATTCCCTTTACCCTTCTCTCCCTCCGGGGAGCTCCTTCCGCACTCCCCACGGACCCCTTCCCCATTTCCCACAGACCCTTCCCCACTCCCCACGGACTCCCTATTCCCTACATACCCCCCCCCCATCAAACTTATATACGCACCCATCCACATACACGCCCAGACATGTATACACGTGCATCGGACATTCAAAACATTGGTCGATTCCGTTCATGTAAACTGTTCGTCTAGTGGTCTCGGCACCGCAATCATATGCTACCGCCTTTGCCGCGCTATGTTCGTTACTATTTCGACGACTGCTTCGACTGTTAGGGTTCTTACTGCTTTTACTACGAAATCCTTCCCAACTAAACACGGTTGGACCCCCGCCCCCTCCCGATGGGCGTGTCTTGTCTCTATATGTGTGTTGGGGGAAGGGGGCTGTGTGTCTGTGACAATCGCCGGAGCTGCAATTCAGACAACTACTATCGAGGGTCGGAGAGAAAGAAAGATAATATTTTAGTTTTTCTGTGTTGCCTATATAAAACTCTTCAAACGATTTAGTTTGCAAGTCCGATGGGTTTCTTTTCCAATGGGGCCTTTATTTTGGGCGGGTACTGTTTTGTGCAATCTTCCTTTCGGCTTTGTTCGAAAATGCTGCACTTTTATGTAGTTTTTGATCTTTAACAGCAGCTACACCATCATCATCATCATCATCATCAATAACAGCGTGGAATGTACTCTTCAAAGCAGAGGAGGCTAAGTCCGCCACCTAAGCGTGTTATCTTTTCTTGGATGCTAGTCTACATGTACAGTACTCGTGACTCCTGACTTCATGCTCCAACATCAAATAAGGAGGTGGCGTAGATCGTAACGTAGCATCTCTTTTACTCAAACACCTGTGCTCTCCGGTTTTTTTTCGTTGTCCGATCATGGGCGATTATATAATTTGGTCTGACATTCACATTTCTAAATGGTGCACTATGAAGACAAATTTGCCTAATCAAAACACAAAAGTGACCGGTCTGGGTCTAGAACACGAACTTCCAAATGCAGAGTACTGGCGTTGCCACTGAGCCACTTTGCTCGATAGAGAAACAGATCAAATACATAAATCCTCGGTATATTCGCTATTGTGCCGTCTACCACAGAGTGGAGCAGCTCGTGTTTCTCAGTGTGTTTATTTGCACCTGTATCTTTATGTATATCTGTATATTTATATGACTGGATGCGTATTTATGTACAGCTCTTCCCTCATGCTGCTAATTCGTGTAATTTGTCTTTGCTCATCAGTTGTTGTTGTTGTTGTTGTTCTTCGTCTTTGTTACTGTTGTTGTTGTTCTTCTTCTTCTTCTTCGTCTTTGTTATTGTTGTTGTTCTTTGTTGTTGTTGTTGTTCTTCGTCTTTGTTATTGTTGTTGTTGTTGTTGTTGCTGTCCGTCAGTCCTGTGTTACTCTTCGTTTGTGCTTTTTGTGTGACTCATTCCTTTTTCCTGTTATTTTTTGTTCCTCACGTTCCTCGTTGCATTTACACAGCTCGACACCAAATGGGCGGATGGGGGGGGGGGGGGGGGGCAATGGAAAGACGGAATGACATGGACAGACGCCGACATTGCCGAATGAGTCGATGGATGGACGAACAGTGACGCTCGGTCGCTGAACTGTCTTCGCGTCCGGCCACACCGAGCAGCCGTCGAGCGAACGTTGAGACAAGCACACCTCAACCAACGGCCTGCTTGCTCCTCGGCAGATGTATATGCACGCTTCGGCATATGAACAGCGCAGATTGATACAGTGCTACATGTACATGCATTCATGCATGTCTGAACACGTACGCTGACTGCAGACACAGCATTTGCTTAGCCGGCAGCTATGACAATCAGGTGCTGATCATTTAGCCAGCCATTTGGCCATTACGCAACTACGCAACTGGCCATCGGTCTGACGTGCATTTTATTATTATTACTATTATTATAACCAATATTAGCATCAACTTCACCTACCTACTTTGTTTATTGGAATATGCATGCTTCTGCGGGTGTCAGTTGGGAGGGAGAGAGAGCAGTTGAGGGATAAAAAAGGCGAAGCATCGTTGCTGCTAGACACCAGCCTAAATAAGCGCGACTAAGTCAGCGCATGCACAATCGACGAAACAGTTACATTGTTCAAGACGGTGGCTGGTAAGGATGATAGTCATGATGAAAATGATATCAACAATGAGGATGACGTACGACTAATCCATATCAACAAAAACAACAACAATGACAACAACTATGACATGAACAACAACAACAAGTCACTACAATGACATGAACAACAGCAACTGAGAGAATAACCACGGCAACCAACCGCACAGCAAAGAATCCACTAGACGAACGACTCACGAATACAATGGCACACCCATAGATACCTACACACAAAGACGCACACAGACTCACCTCGCACACGGACATTCACATTCGCTCATAGTCTGTCTTGGTTAGCAACCGTTTTCTCTTCTCCTTCCTCTTTTCCTTTTTCTTCGTCTTCTGCTTCTTCGCCTGCGTGAGTACCAGCAGCAGCATCAGCAGTAGTTGAAGTAGCAGTGCACGAAAGTCTACTACAAGTACTCGATGTGCTCAGACGACTTTTACTGTGACAAAAAGAGAACGAACAAGTTGCTGCTTGATCGCGTGTTCGCGACGAGGTGCGCTCGAGTACATACGACGCTTCGACGTCTCGAACTTGACTACTGTCCGAAGCAGCCAAACTCGAGGAAGAAAGCCGAGAGCGCGGCTGGGAGGGATGAAGGGAAGAGGGAGGGCAAGAGAGAGAGACATATATATATATATATATATATATATAGAACGGTGTAGAGGACATATGTATACGTAACGATTGATGAACGTAAGCTAAATGGCCAAGCTTTTGGCACATTCACAAGGTTAGTGAGAGCAGGAGTAAAGAGATAGAGCTAGAGAGCGTCTACCGAGCAGACCTGGCCTAAGGCGGCGCTTGTGCTGATGTTTTTGACGTCGTCTCCTTAGAGACGGCACAGCAGCCGCCGGCAGCGGCGGTAGCGGCGACGACGACCCCAACCCCAACCAGTACTGCCACTTATTAGGTCTCCCTAGGACACAGGTCCCCGCACAGTTTGAAGTCGCCCGTGGGGCCTAAGCTAGGTCCTTCACCTTCGCTTGCTCTCGTTGTTTTCGGCTTTGTTCCTTTTCTATCCTCTCGATGTCTCACCCCCCTCTCGCGCTCCCCCTTCTCTCTCTCTCTCTCTATTTATCTACCCCTGTTTCCCTTTCTTATTCCCCCCCCCCCCCCCCCAGCAAGCGAGTTCGTTTAGTCCTGACCTGTCCCAGTGTAAACACACGACGCCGCACGCACGCACACCTTGTTTGACCATCCACCCGTCCAGCTATCCACAGGTTGGTGGCGTGCACGACCTCATTCGCAAACGACCAGTCGGGGAACTAAGTACGGTGACAACTGCCGTCAATTGAATCATCCGCCATCCCGTGTAGTCTACCTTGGTGAGTGAAACTTTTATATATATATATATATATATATATATATATATGAGGTGTATCCAAACGTTCGTAGCATGGAGTTCAAGCAATAGACGAACCATGAAACGTATATTTATTAGTATAGTCGTCGCTCCCCCGAAGTTCAACAGTTTAGTATAGCGACACTTAATAGCTTCTTTACAACAAGCAAAATATTACGAATCTTTAAAATAGTCGTCTACGGCGCATATCAATTCGTTGTTGCTCTGATATCTTCTTTCGCACAGATACTCTTTGAGGTTTTTTGATAATAGTCGCACAGAGCCAGGGCCGGAGAATATTGGAGACATTCTCGATAACTTCGAACGGCGGTGGTTCGCGTAAAGTGGCCATAGCAAGAAAAACGTGTGGTCGGGCGCATTGTCGTTGTGAGACAGTATATGTTGTCCTCTTCTGCGTCGCGGGCCGTAATGCTGTGATGCGTTCCTTCAGATGGGTCAAGACTATAATGCAGTTCCCCAGTTATCTCTCTTCCTGTAGAAAAGTAATCGCTAATAGAATACATTTCGCATCCCAGACAATGATCGGCAAAAGCTTTCCGGTCGAGATGTGCCGCTTGGCTAAGCGGATTTCCTCTCAAAAGTGTAAAATTGCCCTCCGAAATTGACACGTGTGTCAGTGTTTGCTCAATTGTTAGCCTGCGCGATATCCACTTCGCTGTAATTACTTTTATGCAAAAACGCTAATGCAGTAATTGATGTACTGCACGATAACTAATGTTTATCTTCTTCGCTATTTCGCGAAGCCTATCTCTCATCCAAAGCTGCTTTTGGCGGTCCGGAACGTGGTGCGTCCTCGGCGTCCGTACTACCTCGTTTAAATGAGGAAATCAATTTGATAATGATACTGTACGGTGGCGCATTAATTCCGTAAACTGCACCTAATTGAGATCTAATTTAATTAAGGCAAAATGTTTCTTTTTTTTTATCGCAGCGCAATACTCATTCAACAACTATTGACACTGGAGGGTCTGAGGATTTACAGTAGCGCGACCTGCTACAATTCGAAACCAATCCACATTATACTTATTCTAATTAGTAGGCACAGGCTTTTTAAAATTGTAGGCGAATACTACAAAATTGTTTATTCATCTAGAATATTTCTATAGACATATGTATGGTTTGTCCAAATAAAATATTAATATCAGATCTACGCAGCCCAGGTCAAACATATACTGTCATCGACATTGAATCCATTGCTGTTTTTAGTGACACTATTATTCATAATCGAAAAGTCACGAGTTGTAAAATAATTTGGGCAACCAATATACTTCTATATATATATATATATATATATAAGGCTGCATGCGTATCCATTTGTCAGTTGCCAACTTGAAACCCAAAGCCAATTTATAACGAGAGCGAGAACTATTTAACGCTTCACACTTCAGCAGCGCTGAACGGCGATGAACGCTACTTATTGACACGGGAGCAACATCTGCTGTCGTCATTCACTGAGCTGAGTGAAGTGTGCGATACCTTTATAGCTATCAGCTTTTTATTGGCCTTCGTAACGGACTACCGAGTCGCATAATCGTAACCTCACCAGAGAAAAAGAATACTAAAAGAAGAAAAAGGGAAAAAACACTGAGACGCATATATACCTCTATTTAGTGTCGGTGTTGGGCACTTTGACAGCACTCGAAGTGAAAGCGATGCCAGGCTACAGACCTCAGGGCGGAGCGTGAAAAAGCTTCGTACCTTCTGCGTTGCGCTCTATCCATAGCCGGCAGCTTGAGCGGTCAGTTTTTTGCCAATCTTACTGCAGCACGCACAAAGTGTTTCTACGAAATGTATATATATATATATATATATATGCATACATGTTTGAAGTCCGAATGTACATTCGCATATCATGTATAAATAAAAAACAACATAGAGTCAAATCATCTACGCCTTAGGAGTAAACGCCCTGTTTGAGAAGCAGCACTCGCGACAGTGTATATATATATATATATATATATGTATATTGCAAGTTTTGTCGTGATTATCTGGGTGTCATATATATATATATATATATATATATATATATATATATATATATATATAGGGTAACCGAGAACCCTCACGTAGTTCACGAATAGCTGTGCTGTCACACGCTCCATATGTGGAAGTCTGATGCAGCTTCTGATCTAAGTGAATCTTTGAACTCTATTTTTTTCATCCTATGGTGAATGGCGAGCAATATTTGTATGCTATATTTAATAAGCGGGATTTATTATTACCTTCGTTCCAACCAATTCGTAAGAGTAGGGTGTACGCAAATAATCCCACAATCGCCAACGAACTAAAGGTCAACATTGAAGCGTACATTAATGTAGTTGAGTCTGATTTATCTAAACAGATGCTAAAAATTAGGCGTCTCATGTATACTTTGCAAAAACCAAAAAAAGTCACCACCTCACTGATATTGTATTTTATTAGAAATTATATTATATCTATATTAAAACAAATTTTCAATTATCTCAAACAGTCTAGTTTTGACTGTAAGTACAGCCTATTTTATAAACACCATATATATATATATATATATATATATATATATATATATATATATATATATATATATATATATATATATTGATGTGAATAAATGAAATTTTGTTTTTGACGCACTTTTTAATGATTGGGCCATATCATGTGTATGTATGACAAACTGTACTCAAATCTGTCGCGGCGCCAAACCTCAGTAGCCTTTTTTAGGGCGATATGAGCATTCCAAATAAGACAAACCCTATAGAATAAATCATGTAACCATCATACGTGGTTTAGTTTCGCTCTAAACGAAATAAACAAGCTGGCATGCTCAAAAGCATATTTTTCTAATTAGCAACATAGGTGCACTGTAGACTTTCCAAGCCAGATCTTCGAGTTTTCGCCAGTGGGACTAGAGTTTCATTCAGAACATTCGCCTTAGGTGCGTATTATGCCTGTGGGTGTACCGCAACAGTATATAACATGTTTTCTAAGATGCTATAAATTGTCTGTGGAAAATCGATCAAGATCAAAAGCGTTGACGTTGAAATTCTCACAAAGAACACTTTACATCTAGCAAATCTATTCTTGCAACAAACTCCAAGTGAAAAATGTTGTCGTAATAGTGGTGCTTTAGTCACTCAGTGTAGGGTTGGTGTCGACCGTTTCAATGGGTCGTGGCGACACCTTCTTATCTAGTTAGGTGTTTTCGACGGACAAATAGCATGTCCGCGTTTATACAGTCAGCGAAATCTAAACATCTATAGCGGATCTGCTTGGAATTTGCCAAAAATACTCAGTTATCGGAATTATTAAGTAAAATTTATATGTATATATAACTTGGGAAATTAATTGAAATATATTTAATGAAGCTATCTTTTAAAATATTGTAGGCACCATTCGTACATCCCTTTTTATAGGAGGTTTCGGCAGTGCATGATGCACATGCGTCACTAGCAGCCTGCGTGACTAGAGTGGGACTCACATACCCACTAAATCCGGGTCCCCCTCGGCTCTGTAGTACTTTGGCTTCGAAGCCGTGGGAGAGGCGCCTCTGCCGTTCTCCCTCACTCAGCTTTATCCCTGTCTCTCATCCCGCATGTTTATCTGCGTTGCATAGGGGGATACTGCCATTTCGTAAACCGCCCTGTGAGAGTGCGTCGAGACCATGAGGTGCCGGGTGCTCCCCCAGGCCGGCCTCTCATCGCGGTTGGTCCTGTTTCCTACGCGTCCTTGAGTGCATCGCTGTTGGCCTTTTTAATGATTGGCATGTAACTCTGGAACTGGCCGTGTTCGATCAGTTTTAGAGTTACCTGAGTCGTCCAGTAGAAAAGTTCCCTGTGGCGGCGGTCGTACCACAACTTGAGGTCCGGTATAAGACTCTTGGTTCAGCTCTGGTTACACCGGGTGTACCTGCGCCCATTCCTCGTGCCAGGCCGATATTGTGGCAGTCCTGGCCCTGGTGGGATCCAGATATTCATCTAGATACATTTTACTTATTTCATTTATTAGGAGGTTCCATGGCAGCATATTGGCTAGAATCAGGAAAGCTTCAGTAGAGACCGTCCGATATGCCCGGTCCAAAACTTTGTTTTTCAGCGTTCCCTGGGTCGACCTTAGTGCTCCCCTATTTTTAGCTGTGTGCAGTGCCATGTCATCCAAAGGGGCCTGCGTGTAGCGCCGTTAAGTCGGCCACCGAAGGACGTATATCACTTATACGTCAGTCATCGGCCGGGCCCAATCTAGGGCCTGCTGATTTTGCCAACGACCCTACAATCAATCAAATAAGCATCTTGGCTGATCTCTTGTCTCCCGTGACGTTACTCGGCTTAGCACAAATGTTTACCGTCATGGCATGAAGGCTACAGGCCCTAACGTCTCAAAGGCGAATCATGTGAGGTTGTACGCGTTCCCAACATTTGAACACGTTTGAATACGTACGACATTTCCTTTTTTAGCGTTCCCTGCTTCGTACGCCGTTTGAAATGTGTGTCAGAAGGCTGATAGATTAGAGTCGCCCTTGAAACTATCTTGGTCGATGCAGGCGGTACATGCAGCCTATTCGTCTGGCTTTGTTCACATAACGTCGCATCGGATAAAAAGAGATGCTGGAAATCTTACCGCTGCCTTCTTACATGATTTAGTCGTTGCCAGAGAACAAGACAATATCACACACACAATGTACTTGCCGATTGTTTTACTAAAAACGCGTACAGTAATGAGTGGTATAGAAAGGTATTACGTTCCAAATAGGTCCCTGCATTTAAGCAAGGGGTTGGCAGAAACGACAGTCGATGGTCAGTGTGCTGAATAGCTGACACTGATCTATTGGGTACAATCCTGAAACGGGCAGTGGGGTTACAGTTTTGTACATAAAGTAAGACACAATGTATAGCTAGAGTTAAACATCTTTAAAGAAAATTATTTTTAAGTTTAGACTATCCTCCGTCCCCAACGGCTTGGAGCTCACCGTGAGGTATATCTTCAATGCACCGAGGGCCTAACATGTTGAGATATCTAGGGTTTCCCCAACAGCCCTTGTGGCAGCATAGCCGCTGACTCCCAGCGGTATGGTTTATCATCTATTTTCAATGAGCATCGCTCAAAGAAAATTCGATCAACAACAGGGACCGAGCCGGCGACACCCCGGCAGATGACAACCATAACTAGCGCACTAGTCCCAAAGATCACGCCGCCACGCACAATGTAGGGCTTTTTTTTTTTATAACCTGAGGTTGAAGGTAAATCTTGCATAAGACACCGGGCGATACGTTGGGTATTCGCCGCGGTAGTGTCAGATTCTTACAGACTAAACCCCCAACCGGTAAGTATCTTGGGGATGCCATTCCGTACTAAAGTTGAATATTTCTTCGAATAGCACCCTTGCAGGGACCAGCAGTCGGCGCTTATCGCCAACCTTGTCTTATCCCGCGGTTAGTCCTCAGGTTTGCTGGGCCGCCGTGGCGGCCAGCCGGGCGATCCTTGCCCGCTCCAGGTGGTCTTTGCGTTTCAGCAGCTCTTCCTCAAGCTGGGCTCCTTTGTGCCAGTGCTCCTCCGACGCGCAGATATACCTGACGAAGCCTCTCATTCCGTGTGCGCCGAGCTCTCGGGCTAGTTGTTGATCCATCCGCTCCGCTCGGACGTCCTGCAGCGCATTGCATAGTAGCAGGGTGTGCAGTGGGGAGTCCACGTCGCAGGCGGGGCACAGTGTACAGCTTTCAGCAATATCCTTAAACCTGGCCAGGTACTGTTTGAAGTCGCCGTGGCCAGTCAGGAACTGCGTCATAAAGTACGTCGTGCCGCCACCTGGTCTGTTGATCCATTCTCCTATGTCCGGAATGATTTTGCGTGTGGAGGCGCCGGGTCGGTTTCCGACTACCGTGTCCCACCGGGCCTGCCACGCGAGCAATGTTTCGGCCTTCTGCTGCTCTGCGGCGAGTGTCGGGTCCGCTCATTTCCTTCTCCTCTCCTCGGCCTTGAGGTCCCACGGGGTTGTGCCCGCAAGGACACACGCCGCCTCTCCGTTAACGTCCCGGTAGGCCTGGACCGTCCGGAGAGCAAGTATGCGCAGGGCCTTCATCATCGTGTTTCTATTGCACTCGGTCCGGAGCGTAGATTCCGCCCAGACCGGTGCTCCAAAAAGCATGATTGATTCGCCGACGCTTGCCAGCAGGCGGCGTTTGCCCTCCTTGGGTCCTCGGATGTTAGGCATGATCCTGGCTAGCTGTCCGGCAGCCTTCGTCGTTTTCGCCGCCGCGATCCGTATATGAGGTGACCCTCGCAGTCCACGGTCCAGGTGCATGCCAAGGTATCGTACAACTTTGAACGTCTTTATCGCCGTACCATCAAGTCGGAATTCTAGGTCGCGGCAGGCTTTTTTGCCGACGAGGAGGGCGGCCTCCGTCTTCTCCGGGGCGAGTTCGAGCCCGTTTTGTCTCATCCACAGCGAAATTTCCCACAAGGCCAGGTTGGCCTTGGTTTCCAGTTCGACGGGACTTCGCGCTTGGACTGTCACCGCAACGTCGTCTGCATAGGCCAGCAGGTCAACTCCGGGGGGGAGGTCTCTGAGCCGCAGAACTCCGTCGTACGCCAGATTCCACCGCAGTGGACCAAGGATCGATCCCTGTGGCATCCCCGCCGTCATAGTTAGCTCTGTCCCGGCGCTGGTTAGGTCCCTCTCCTTTAGGTAGTCCGAGATCATCCTGGTCAGGTACTGTGGGACTCTCCTGGCTCTCAGCGTTCGCAGAATCACCTTCCATGGAAGGGAGTTGAACGCGTTACGTACGTCGAGTAGTATGACCAGATACAGTTCCCGGGTTTTACGCGTTGCTTTCCGGAGGGTTTCCGCCTTGGACAGGACCCTGTGGATAGGAGAGAGGACAGACCGGTTTTTCCGGAAGCCAAACTGCCCATCCGACAGGAGTCCAAATTCCTCGGCGTGCCGCCGTAGCCGTGCCTCGATCACCGCTTCAAAGGCCTTCGCGAGTGTGCCTAGTAAGCAGATGGGCCTGAACGACCCATTGCCTTTCGGCAGCAACACCACCTCGGCGCGTTTCCACGACGTCGGGAAGGCTCCTCTCCGAATCAGCCCCGTGAACACCTCGGCGACCATGTCAGGGAATTCCTTTAGGAGCACCCTGGTGGTCGCCGGTGGTACCCCATCTTCGCCAGGAGCCTTGCCAGGTTTTATTCTCTCAGCAGCCAGGATGATCTCGGAGCGTGTTACCGGGGGTACTTCCTCGTCGGGAGTCAGAGGTCTCTCGTACGGGGTTCGATCAAATTCGGGCTGCCTCGGGAATAGTTGCTCGAGGGCTGCTTTCCTTTCGTCGGTAGTTAACGTTGTCTCGCACCTTCCCTTGATTTTCCCCCGAACGAGCTTGTACGGCTTGCCCCATGTGTCTTGTTCCACGCTATCCAGGAACTCTTTCCATGCGCGTTCCCTACTTTTAGCGATTTCTCGCCGTAGCAAGGCACGGCACTTCCGGAGCTCCCCGATAGCTCTCGCCATCCGGTCATCGTTATCCCCCACTAGCGAACGTAGCGTCTTGACCTCGCGGCGGGCTCGGAGGCAGTCCCTTCTCCTTCCGGCGATCACTTCCGTCCACCAGTGTTTCGGGGACACCTGGTGGTGCCGTTTTGGGTGGACCCTGGCAGTTGCGCAGGCCGACTCCAGGAGCCGTTGCAGTCCCTCGGCGTCAGCGGGGGCGCCTGAACGAGCGAGCTCGGTCCGTATGGCCTCAATCGTCGAAACGCGCCCCTGAAAACGTAGTTTATCCCGGGGGCGGGGTCGGGGTGGCAGGGGTGCGTCCACGTAAAACTCGATCGTTTGATGGTCCGACAGAGTGATCTCGTTGGTTAGCACTTGCCACCCGCTGATCCGTGTCGCTTGCGTGGTCTGAGCCATTGTAAGATCGACAAAAGAGGAACCTCGCGTCTCTACGAATGTCGGCTCAACGCCGTCGTTCACTGTCGTGAGGTCCAGCTCAGCCATCCACTCGAGGAGTTTGTGGCCCCTTCCGTCGATCACCGTCGAACCCCACTCCGTGCTAGCTGCGTTAAAGTCTCCGCACACGTACACCGGGAGGTTTACGGCCCCCCTGATCGAGCTTCGCAGCTCGCTCAGAAAGGCCTCCAGTTCCTCGATGGGGGCGTTTGGGCTTGCGTAGCAGGAGTAAAACCTGCCCGCCTTGCCCACCTCCGCCCATGAGAATCCCTTCCCGCTTCCGTGTCTAGTGATGATTCCGGTGCAGTCGATGATGGCCGTGTCGGCATCCGCATCTGTCACCCATGCGACTTTCGATCGCGCCAGATTTGGCGACTTTCGATCGCGGTTTGGTTCGCTCAATAGGAGCAAGTCCGCCCCGCGTCTGGTCGCGATTTCTTCGAGCAGGGAGTGCGGCGCGCGGCTTCGGTTACAGTTTACCACAGCGCTGGTACCTTGGTAGTGCTCGCCTCAGGCGTAATGCACGTTTTTGAATAGCCTCAAAATAACAAGACTGAGCTGCAGGAAAAATACTCCAATTAAGAATGCTATGGAAACCAAATGGCACAATGTGGCCAGTAATGAGTGTTTCTAAAGGCAGCTTCACATCTCTTAACCGTGTGGCCGCGTTCATCGATTAACTGTGTGTGGCAAATATATTAAAATATTTAGGTGTAGCAAACCAGAGAGAGAGAGGCAAATGTGTGAGATGTTTAGCACGAAGTAAAGCACAGGCAAAAGTGCATTTTGACCGATCTTTGGACTTTAAGCTCCATATTTGATGCGTCATTGCGATTTATTGGCCGAATCTTTTAGGAGGACCTCAGATATGATATCGTGGTCAGATAAAATCGATCTGAGGCCAATAAAGCAAACAGACTTGCTGGATGTGCTCATAGGTTCTCCCACGAAGCACAAAGCAGCAGGCCGTGTTTAATTATTATGTGACGAGAAGATACATCATCATACACACAAGTCACTCGGCAAACTGACCGTTGGCTGCCCACGCCTGAAAGATGTCTTTATCGAAGAGCAAATTTCCATTTTATGTGCATACATTGAGTATGGTGTATAGCGAAGAAGATATTTAAGATATTTCTAAGAAAACCAAGTAGTGACATAGGCAGTTTGGCTGCATTCTACAAATTATTGTAGAACCGTGAATAAATCATATCTCTAATGGTTTGCACTACATGCTTAAACAGGACGGCGCACCGGCTCAAACTAGCTGTTTAGTGCAAGGGTGTCTGGCGGAATTGCCAATGAATGCGGGCGGGACACGACGCACCTTTATCAAGCGTTTACTGTCCAAATGCACGCTCGAGGCGAACGCTACCCTACTCGGCGTATCTTACTCTTTATTAAGCAGGAATGTAAAATGCCCTCGATTTTTGTCGCCACCCATTACCTTTATCAGGACGCTTTACCTAGCGTGATAGAACATCATGGCGCTACGCTCATAGCCGCTGACTGATCTGATGAGGTAACGCTTTGACTACTTGCCCATGGGTCAGACCCTGGTGTGGGAGACCATCGTAACCAACAGTGGCGTCACTCACACCCTTTCTAGTTGATTGCAGCGCTTCCCGTACCAGCGCAGCGGCGGGGTGCAGGCAGAGCAAGCCAACCTTTAGTGACTATAGCAAAAGCATGTCGTGTCTGGACTGTGGCTTTTGACCAATAATGCTAATGGTGAACTGCTAAACTTTGGAGGGACACGTATTCGATACTCTGGCCTTAGCAAGCTGAGAAAAAGCCTTCTTCATTAACTTTCCGTTAGGTTTGAGCGCCATTATTCAACTGGTTTCAAGGCAGGACCAGTGTTATCACGAGTGCAACGACGTCGAAGGCGATTGAGTCCATGACATTCCCGCCTGAAAGAGATTAATATAAAGCAAGCAGGTTTAAGAAAATCTCTATCTTTGGATAGAAAACGCGTCGTCGTAGGCGTCGTAGGTAAGCGGAACGTTTGCAAATGAGGGGACTGCTAAATCGACATCATTTTCATGTAGTACTGAAGTGAATTTAGTTTATCTAGAATTAAAAACATTTTTAAAGAGGTTGTTTTTAATTCTAGAGTATCATCCGTCCCCTACGGGCTTGGAACTTAGCCTGAGGTATATCTTCAATGCACCGAAGGCCGGACATGTTGTATTTGTTGACTTTGCTGGTGCTTAATGAAAACTCTTCTATTCGTGAAACGAGGGTCGTATGTAAAACGCGAAATTATTCCGCCCAGACAGATAAATGGTCACTAGACCTGCTAGTTTCATACGCGAGTATATCTCAACTGTTGTGGGCTTGCCGATACAATATTGTAGTGACCAAGGCAGACTCCAGACTCATACCGGGTAATTCTACATTTAGATATAAAAACGGATAAATATTCTAGTGACATTTTTTTGTAGCGGCGGTGGCTTAGGCGGCTAACGCACCGTTCGAAACGAGGCGTTGCCATGGCAACCATGGTTGGCAAAACAATCGCAAGTTCGAGCCCCGGCCTGGCTGGTTGTATTTGCTGGACGTGGTTGTCATAGCCCTGCTGCTACATACCTCTGCTAGAGAAGGCCTATATAAATCCAGTACGAGAACGCAATGACGATAGATGCATTTAGACGATATCGTGCCACAGGCAACTTAGCCCATTACGAGCGTCTAAAATGTAGCTGGCAAAGCGTTAAAAGACATTTTGTCGGGCACTAGAATGCTGATGTACTGTCACCAACTAGTGGAACCATTATTGGAGCACAACCCAATAAGCGTAGTGAATGTTTAGTTGCGGCTCAGCCGCACGGCTTCCTCAGAATTAAGCGATTTAAATTGAATTATCTTACAGCGTTTGTGAATAAAAAGTGACATACTATTTTGCCGCTTCTTAAGTGCGCATTGCCCTCAAGGTCATACACGGCAATGTCATGCTCAGAGAAACTGTTTCGGTTACGCTTGTAGTATATATCGTACTGAGCTGAGCGAAATCGTCACGCTCTTGTCAGCTTATTGTAACGCAAAACAAGCAAAACGTATTGTCAGCTTTTGAATTGCGAGCATTCATACATAGTAGTTTCACATGACCGAACACAGTCGGGATACCATCGTCAGTACAGATCCCAGTATACAAGGTGTGGCCCCGCAGACTAACGTATGATCACGAATACGAGCAGACATCGTAATCCTTGCTGTGCCAGGCTACTAGCTCTGATCTGACTGAGGACTCGTAACAATTTGCGCTTTCTCCGAGAACAACCTGAATCGTTTTTTCTGCTCTGTCTGGGATGCTTGCTATCGTGACGCTGCATCTCTGCTGCCCGCTGTTGCAAGCGGCAGATGCGTGAGATGTGAGGTACATCACTGCTAGCTAGCTAGGAGACTTCCACGTCGCTCCCTCCTGTCGCTTGCTCTCGCACTGCACGTTCCAGACTCTGTATTTGCACAAGCGACGTCAGGCTAGACGACAGTTACTTTTGACGTGCAAGCACCGCCATGGGTTTGGCCGTGACGCAAACGTGCATATGACTGCAATTAACGACATAGCAGCCCGACGCCAATGAGTCGTCTGCTTATCGCCTATGAGCGATGAAACGTTGACGATAACGACAACAACGTCGTTTCGGAGCGAGATGATTTCAGGGCATTCGGGCACTTCTGGCTCAAGCCAGGTAACTGTCGAAGGCCTTGGCACGACAGTAGCAGCAGCAGCATGGCAGTGTCTAGCAGCCTCTAGACTTTCGAACGTCTCACGCGTTCCAATGTTGGTTCAGTGCGCGTTCCCACTCTAGGCACGCAACGCTGCAGTCGGCCGCCCCATGAACAAAAAGAAAACTTACAGACCGTATAGTGCAGTGTTTCGCCGTCAACAAAGACGTGATGTGACGTGACCAGGCTGCAGACAACGCCTACATTCTTTGACAACGACTTTGCAAGCGAATCCACACGAAAGAGAGCCGCGATACGCAGTAGCGATAGCGTTCGGCACGGGATGTGACGTTTCCGAATCAACACGAATCGGATTCTTGTGTTGAATAATATCAGCCTGTCAGGCTACACTACCTCGTCAGTCATCTTTGTAACGTATCCAAAGCGCAGCGCTTGCAGGTGCTGTTTGATACTGTTTGGTACCGCTACGGGAAGGTAGGAAACACTAAGTCTTTTTAGCTTAAATTCGAGTAACCTGCATGGCAATTTCGTGTCCGAAATGCGTGACACGGAGCCCGTGTTCAGCTAAGACGATACTGTTCGGTACATGTTGCAGAATACAAGTACGTGAACACACATATATATATATATATATATATATATATATATATATATATATATATATATATATATGTATATGTTTAGATATATAAACCCAGCTTTGAAATCGAAATCTAAACCTAGAAAACTTCGCTTTACTTTTAACGCCTCCACGGCCTTTTCTAAGAAAATAGTGCATTTTACTCAGAGAAGGCTCTTGAAGCATTAACAGGGTGTTGTTAATGCTTCAAGAGCCTTCTCTGAGTAAAATGCACAATTTTCTTAGAAAAAATGCAGTATATAAAATGCAACTATACCTAAAAGAAGGACTGATTTTTATTTAACGCGATCCCAGTTCTAGAATTGCTTATCGAATAGTGCACACCGGGCTTATCCCAGGTCGAAGGTGAACATGTTTACTTAGGCAACATTGTAACATAAATTGATAAATAAATTATACTTTAGTATTTATTTAACTCAGTATATCATCGTTTAGTACAGAACTACATATACAACCAGGAGACATGGATAAATGGACAGTTACAAACCGATCGAGGCAATTACTACTGCCAAACACGTTTGTTATTAGAGATTAGTCTAAATGTTTCTAATAAGCGTTTTTTTCCAAAAAAATACTATTTTTTACGCCAAAGCCGACTGAAGGGCGATATGTTGAACAACATGACATGGGTCCCATCAAAATACGCCCATTCTCGCGGACTGCTGGCATCCAAAGTGAGGCTACAAATCATAAGATATATATATATATATATATATATCCGGGAACATCGTTATAAATGTTGCCGGATATATATATATCCGGCAACATTTCAATGCTCGAAAACATTTACGCACAAATTAAAATATTACGAAACAATGACAACGCTAGCTTTAACGTAAAAATGCGAACTAATTAGCCTACATATATTGTGCGAGTAGCAAAAGGAAAGTTAGGGGTAAAGATATTACGCACCAGTGAGAAAAGGATCTAAATATTTTCAAGTTACGTCATCTACGGGATGGGGTCGTCTGCAATTTTGGCCATGTGTATACAAGGTGTGTCGTACGCGGCCACCCACCACTTGGTTGGTGTGAATACTGAGTTCCCCAAAGGCTGTAGTGCGTGCATCTGTCGTTGTTATTGTTGTTGCTGTTGCTGCTCTCAGCAGTGTGTTACATACCTAGCCGTCGACTGTCTAGCGCTTACAACGTGTTTGCTTTATTATGCCTCTCGCTGGAGCGGTAAACAGTGCCGTGCAGGCGACAACAAATAATTGGCCTGTATACACTGCATACACAAATGAGTAAGCGTAGTATTAATAATAATAATAATGGCTCCATGGACTGAGGAGCAGGGGTGAGCCTAGGCGGGTACACGTTTAGATCCCACAATTGTAGGGAAACACCAAAATAATAATAATAATAATAATAATAATAATAATCGAGCACACTAAATGCATTGTATGCGGGGCCATACATACTTAGGGCGTTTCAGTAACAGAGTGAAAAAGTGTGCTTTAATAGCACCGTATCATCCTTCAACCCGGCAGTGATTCCCTTCTAGTAACAGAAAAAGAACACGTGGGGGCCAAGAGGCTACAAGACGCCATGCCAACAAGCACATTGAAAGCCTCAAAACAGTGCGCTACGTGATGACGATTATTAAGCTAACGGTGATGGTGGTGATGATAGCGATGATAATGACACATTGAAAAAAACCTTCGGCACGTCGAAATATTATCCACCAGACATAATGATATCAAGAGAAAGACAGAGAGAGAGAAGAACAAGATGAAAATGAGGGAACTATTTGTTTCGAACCAAACATGGGGTCGTCTGATGAATTCCGAAATCGAAGTCGACCAAGGAAGACTTTTGCGCTGCTCCTGCGCATTGCTACGGATACGTCCGCGCTTGACAGCTCAACTGGCATCAAGTACGAACGAACCCCCCCCCTCATTCCCCCCGAGAGAAAGAGCGAAAGAAAGACATTTCAGTTGTCGATCTGAGCACGTGAGCCACGACTATCACGACTCGCTATGATGCTAAACCTTTGCCTCTTTTGTGAATGCTATCAGCCGATCCTATCTCCGTTGTTCCCCCTTCCTTCTGCCTCTTCCCCCCACCTCTATCATATATCTCCTAATATATACATATTCCTCGGTCGCTCTCGCTCTCTCTCAATCTCTCTCTCTCTCTCTATATATATATATATATATATATATATATATATATATACATATATATATATATATATATATGTACATACATATGTTTCACTATCTCTCTCTATCTCTTGCACTCTCTCTCACGTTTTCCGTGAGGCGAAATGAGCACGTAGCCGCGCGCTGACGAACGCCGGACACAGTCAAACTGAATCTTTAGCCGTACCGTTCTCTGGCAGTCAAAAAGCAAATGATGTGCCCGTCTAACGCTTATAGCTTTCTGATGATTGTGCCAGTTCGTCCAAGATAATAGTGGATAGTTTTATATATATATATATATATATATATATATATGTATATACATATATTTACATATATATATATATATACATACATACATATATTAATATATATATATATATATATACATATATTAATATATATACATCCTTTGGCGTAAAGACGAACGGTCGTGTGCGTACTAAAGGCACTCCCATTCCGGGCCGAACGTGAGATGAAACACTTAATAAGTAATGTGCCAACTTACGTCTGAAACAAACGTATTTGGTCGATACTCGTCTCACTCCATCTTTAGCTTATCGATATCCTTGTACGGGTCAATTGAGTGGCTCGCTTACAATCGGCGGGAGCTTCCGCGAACGCGGCTGCTGCCTCTCAAATCAATCATTAAATCAATCGGGAATTATTGACGCGCCAAAAAAAGTATATATATATATATATATATATATATATATATATTGCTTGCTTATGTGCTGTGCTTGCTTGGGTACTCAGCACAGTGGTCTTAGGCGACGATGTGCTGTGGACACGGCGCGCCATATCGTTAGATAGATCACGCCGCCTTACATTCAACTAAGTGAGTTGTTTAGACGGCTTCAAGTCGCGCACCTATCGCATTGTTCGTATACTTTTTTTAAGTGACTTAGTTTTGCCGTTGTTGTTATTGTTGTTGTAATTGATCACGACTTGTTCATTGTCGTCGTTTTTGTTGTTTTTGAGGCTGTTGTCGCTGTTTATGATGTTGTTGTTCTTGTTGTTGTCGCTGAAGCTCTTGTTGGTTGTGGTTGCGGTGCTGTTGCTGCTGGTAAAACCGCTTCTGTTACTATCTCGCTATTGCCGTTGTATCTTTTATCTAACAATCTGGGTCTCTTAAAATGTAGCAGCCCTAATGATGACTACTTTTGCACTATATATATATATATATATAAATATATATATGGTATCACCTTGTTGGACGACAATGACTCTCCGTCTTTGAATCAATCTCATGAAGTTGCGGCTGCATGCTTCGCGTTCGTCGCATGTGGCTTGATACTCTGGCTACTACGACTTGCACGGTAAACCGTCTTTGCATTTCGTACCCTTGTACTATCTATCCGTCCACCTGTCCTTGTTCATTATTTATCCACCTATCAACTTATCTATCTATATATCTATCTAGACAAATACACAAGTACGTAGTCGTGCGTAATGATCCCGCGTCTTCTTGTCGCGTCTTGTTGTTGTTATAGCTATCATTGTTGTTGTTGTTGTTTTCGTCGACATCATTTAAACCCACCGACGAGATCCAGACGACGACGACGACGACAACAACGCGCATCCCGTCATGAATCGGGCCAATCACCTTTCTAGCGGTGCTTTCGAACTCTTCGTTTTTCATTTACCTTTCTTTCTCTTCCTCTCTCTCTCTCTCTTCGTTTTCCCCTCGCTCTGTTCTCTGCTTTTTTTCCATTGGTTCGACTGTGTCTTCTGCTCGCACCGATACATTCGCGCATCGATAGCAGCTATGATGATGATGATGACAAAGATCCAAGACTGAAGCTTGTTGAGCTCCTCCTCTTCCACCCAGACCCCTCGTGCTTCTTTCTTCTGTATGTCATGACTACCAGCAAAAAACAACGAAAGTAGCAGCTGAGCCAACAACAACAACAACAGACTCAACAAATGCTACTATTACAACAACAACAACCACAACAGCAGTAAGGCAGACCAACAACGACAACGACGCCTTCAACCGCAACAGTACAACAGCAGCGTCACCAGGCCAACTCAACCCTGGTTGAGCATCTCGACCTGCACGCAAATCACCAAAA
>QVRM01003295.1:0-67904 GCA_003439945.1 Dermanyssus gallinae | reverse complement strand
TTTTTATTAAAGCGAGCACTGCCGAGTGTGCAAACGTATTGTAAATAATTAATAAATCATCACAATATTTTCTATACATCGGCTCCCGCACACTTCAAATACGGTTTGAGGTCTGTCTCTTATTCGTATTTTTGCATTCTCAAGCGTCCCGATCTTTAAAAGAATTTGTTACTTCAATTCTTGATTCTTGATTGTGCTCACACATGGCACACCGTGCGGTTGCACCAGGTATAATTCTAGAAATCTGAACCTGATTAGAGGGTTCCTTTGGGTCGCCGTACTGGCCCATTTGTGCGGCGTGTGTCAACGCACAAATGAGCAACGAGCTTGATCACAGTTTAACTCATCAAGATGATGCGCTGTTACAATTTACCCGATTAAACGATTCTATGGAACAGAAGGGGAAGAAGAAAATCAGAAAACAGTATATATATATATATATATATATACAAAAATGGAACTTGCAAATTCTATTTGAGCCACAAAAACGGTTTGTTGAATGTATTGCCTAGTAATACGAAGTCCATTTTTATTGAAATATTTGACCATATAATTATATGACAGAAAGCTGCGAAGAAGAATATAAGTTTTATTTCAATAAACTCTCTCTAAATCATCCCCAGCAAACCAAGCAGCATCCAAAGAAGCCAGGGTAATCTGACACACTTAAGTGCTGCTATCTAAGCTAAGTCGTCGCGGTTTTTATGTCCGTGATGGCACATAATTATCTTTAGGGTTTCAGACTTCTTATCAAACCATGATTTGTGAAATGTCGTATATTTATTTCGCAACTGCGGTCGTTTGTTCTGACTACCACAGGTCATTGCTTTCAATCTCATTTGCCGGCGGCATAGGCTCTAGGACGTGTCTTAGTTTGTGTCTATTTATACTGCATCTTTTATTGCGTAGTAGGTCTAATGTATTAAAATCGGTAATATTGTGTTTTTAAGATAGACCATCACATTTAGGTGCTTTTGAAAGTATAGTAATTGCGAAGCTCTCTACCAATGCTAGTCTGAAGGTTGCTTTTACCAATTTTGATCATTTATTGGTCTGTACTGCAATGGCCACTCCTCGTTTCGGTCTGCCCCTGTCTGTAGGTTTGTCCGCTAGTCCGTGGTATATTTGTTAGGATGCAAGCACAATAGTCGTAGGTTTTGGAAAGACAGTGTCGTACAAATTTTACGCCTACAACTTTGTTGACAAGATCAGTGATATTTGTTTCCGTAAGTCAGAGGTCAAGACGACTCACATGGAGTGCCTCGGGACGGGGTCGTGGACCACTATCCGGCCAAGGCTCCCAGCCAGTAATATTTTGAGTAATATTTTTTTAACCTCTTTGTACTAACTTTAAAGGCATCAACAATTTTGTGCTCACAGAGACATGAACAACCTCTCCGTTTAGGGTGCCTGACCTCTACATGGTCCATGACCTGACTTCTCCCTCGCCGGGCCGTGGCGACATAGTGGAAAATCATACAACCAACGGTTAGGTGATACAACGACGGTGGTCGCCGAAAAGAATATGTTTGTAATCTATAGGCGGCGTCTCATGATGATAGCAGAACGCGTCCGTCTCTCACCGAAAGAGAACATTGCTGGTAGAAGAACGGACATGCTGTCTATGCATTATAGACAACAACACGATCATTTTAGATAATATAACATTTCATTGTACCGGCGCGACACCCAGCGTACGAGAATCTTACTGAATACGTTTGCCAAGCTTGGATGCTGGATCATCACAGACCCAAACGTTCAAAGGACACATGGGATTGTGCGCAATTGACGCGTTTTTTGTGAATTTGAAACCGGAGCAAATGATGTACCTAGTTGATGCCGATCCCGGAGCTCACCGTTGAGCTCATTTTAGTAACTACCTTTCAATCGAGACCGTCAGCCCCGAATGTCGAAACAAAACTCACGTAAACTAACATATGTCTTGCAGTACGTCGTGGGATCATGCAAACTGGAAAAGGCGAATGCTTGGTTCAACGATATTCGTAGAGCCGAGTATTACCATAGATGACTGTGCGTTTTCCGGCCCTAATCTACCCCGATATGCGGTATCTTCTATCTAATTTTAGGGATTCGCAGGGTTTGCAAGTGTGCAACATCCGAGCAAATGGGCCTAGCAGTCAGAATATGCATCGTGTCCTCTCGGTTCATCTACTTTTATTACCTACTCCAGCAATATCCTTGCGTTTGCAAACATGCCTTGCACAAGCAAACGACACGATACCATGGTGAACTTGCCGGCGAATCTACTCTGGCGGAAATAATCACAGTCATTAAAATATTTTATTTAAACGACGTGTGATGAGCACTTTAAGAACGCAATCATGCTAGTGCTATGTTGTACTTGGCTCTTTAACACGTTCTCAAAAAGCGGTCGGACTCTCGATGACTCCCAAAGCGCCCTGCTATCAGTTTTCCCAAAGGCCAAAAAAAATCCACGTGCGCCCAGCTAGTGGTGAATAGCCTAAAATAGTTGCTGTTACAAACTCATTGCTCATTTCAAGGTTAAGTCTAGCACCAATAAGATCATAGCCATGAAATTGGCACCGCTTGATGAACTGATGTTGTACTCCACACCTTGTGAGTACACGAACAACTTTTTATACCTTGGCTTTTTCTTTCTGTCTTCATTGGCTCTAGTAGCCAGCATCGCAATTGAAAAGCTGGCGCTTCTCTTTCTTCCCTAAGTACAGCCCTTCGTATATTTGCGTTGAGAATTACACCAATAGCTTAGATGGCATGCAACCTACTTGAGATAAACTCAGTGCAGTTCAACTGCTGAAGCTCGATAAAGTCAAACTTTTTTTTTTGAGAGAGTAACTGGAAAATGCGGTTATGCACACACGGACACCACGGCAGGAAAGCTCACTGCAAATGTGGGCCAGTAGTGTGGGGCTCCAACCCACTAAAAACCAGTCTTGTCCCCATCCCCACACTCAACTGGGAACTGCGCAAGCAATACTTCACACAATTGAGGGGGGTAAATAGTAGCGTCCTTATCTTAGCTGCCCTGAAGTGCCTCACGGGGCCTTGTCAAGTAAAAACGATTCTTCTCTTCTTTGGCGTGCATAATACGTTCGATTGTTCGAGCTAGAAGATTCCAGTCGTCACGTGAGTTCATAAGAAGGTGTGCCAGCTTCTTAAGACTGCCGTCACTTGCTGTGGTTAAGTCCCTGCGTAATGGAGCCCACGCCGGGCACAGCAGTATTGTGTGTCCCGGCGTGTCCTCTGTTGTTCCTTTACAGTGCTTGTAGAGTGGCGTATCTGCTTTTCCTATTCTAAAGAGGTAACTCTCGAAGTTGCTATGCTCTGTAAGCACTTGAGTCACGTGGTGTGTCAACTCGCCGCCGGGCCGGTTAATCCACGCCTTAATGTCAGGGATCAGAGCCTTTATACGGGCCCCAAACGTCCCATTCATTTTGCCAAGTCAAACCTGATAAAGTCAAACCTGCACTCCCTAAGGGAGCCTTAAGTCTATTCACGACCGCCCAGAACCGTTTTGTCTACTTACTTGCCAAAACATCGCTACTTGTTGACGTCAATTTATTCTGCCTAAAACGTTGACCTACACAGCTTTTAATTTTAAATCTAAAAAAAAGATGGCCGAGGTAGACCCCAACTTTTTCTGCACCGGAGCCTAGACAAACGAAGCCTGGAAGAGCCCGAGTTGTTTGCACGAATATATATATAAATATATATACTACATTTAGGGCGAATAAATATAAATTTAGACATATACAAGGCTCTAAGAGTTTATAAACATTACGACGTTTATGGAAAACAGTCTGATGAAAACGATGTGACGTGGTCAACGCGTTTTATACATTTCATTTTCGAACGAGTACGCTCGACGATGTGTATTACTTTATTCGTATCTTAACGAAACTGTTGACTTTATGTGTATGCACCTAGTCATGCTGTTTTTAGCGACCATTTTGGTCATCTTGATCCCATCTATCCACGTGTCATTGCAGACTACGGTGTCCAGTTCATTACTGCAAAGCAATTTCGTTTAATTTGTTGTTAAATTTATCTGCGATCAATGATTGGTTTTGGTGGATACGGACTCACTATGGGCGAGATGGTATGTGGAACGCAATTCCACCAGGTTGGAATTGGAACTTCATTTAGCCGAGTTATTGAGTCGCTTAAATGTCTAGTATAGAATAGAACCAGGCAGAACGTTTTTAGTGCATTTGCAAATACTCAACAACTATGTAATTACTTCATTAATTTACCCCGGAAAGTCCAAAACTGCATACGAGGCAGATGTTGTACGCATTGAGGCACCAGCGGTGAGCTGTAGCGCTGCATGCATTCCGAACGCCGTCACTAAGCTTTCCGAAGATCCGACTGCATATACGCAAAAGCAGCGGGATATATATATATATATATATATATATAATAAAAAATTAAAAAAAGTATGATTAATCTAATAAAAAGGATAATAATAAAAAGTCTTGGGTGCAGGTACAACACCCTGGGTAGCCTTCCTTGCCGGTAACGTGGCGGCGCGCATGCCCGCAAGCAGGCCCGGGTAATTCAAGAGTATTATTCTAATACGATATTTATTTTCCTCGCACTTCAGTTACACATGTAAGTTATACTAATCTAAATATATAAATAATTATACAATTTATACGACTAGAAGTGTCAACAATACTATTAACTGCACATTTTCGGTGTGAGGAAAGCGCCCCGCTCGTGGCGCCCTCTACGACCGAGCAAACAATTAAAAGGCACACGTCCGGTGCGACGTCACTCTATGCGCGAACGTCGGCGGTGACGTCATACTTCCGTCGGGAGCGAGGGTGCGTGTGCGACATTCACTTAAGGCGGTGCTCCCATCGCTTCTTGTTTTGTCCTGGAGCGAGTTCGAACGTTCCATATATACCGTGTTTGTTGTTTGTTTTAGGTATATCTATATGTGCATAACTGTACTCAAATATATGTTTTTTGATAACATTATTATTGTTATAATTTTTTTTTGAGATTGTGTTAGTTAGCTTCTAGCTTGTATAAAAATTCTATGGAGCACTTTAAAATTTGGCATGTAGCAATTTTGTTCGTGCAGGATCTCTGAGATCCGATCTCCTCCCCCCCCCCGCCCGAGAAAGAGCAATAACCCGGCAGAGAGCTTTCGAAGAGAGAAATCCTGTGGAATACATATATTACCTATTTTCAGGGGCGAACTGATAGCTGAAACTCTCTCCGATGAGCCGACCGAAGGTGTTGTAGATATTCTACTTTGAAGCACTCCCAAAAGAAGTTTAGTATAGATTGTTTATGCTTCGAACGCTTGCCAAAAACGATTGCAGAGTTGTTGATTGAGTAGTCTAAGGGGAGACTGGCGGTTTTTGACAGGGGCATTTTGTTCTTGTAGCTGTACATAAAATCCGCTGGGCTGAGGACCCTTACGTCCCCTAGACTGGCTGGGACTGCTGAAAGGGGTCTATTACTATCATGCTCTCGATGTCCATAAGAATGGTTGTTAATTATCTGTAAGTTGGGACGTTGATGCCTAGCACCTTACGAAGTGGTTCTAATAGCTTCGCGAGCGCGCAAAATCAGGAACGTAGATTAGATTTGATTCAGAGTGGCAAGTACTCCTCGAGAGTGTAAGCAGTTTTTCCCGTAGAAATGATCGATCAGTAATCTAACAAACCGGTCATTTCCAGGGATAGTTATGGGATAGTTTTTATCGTATGAGATATCTTCTGATTTGTCTTACCTCGAACGGCAACGAATTAGTCCGTTAGCATCGATAAAGGGGTTATACTGGTAGATTCGGCTAGACTTTGGGAGGTTAGTGCATTGAGTCAGAACTCAGCTCTTCTTTAAAGTGAGCGCGCTGGATATATTGTAGAAAAGTTGTTTCAGCT
Organism: Dermanyssus gallinae; assembly: GCA_003439945.1. Lineage (NCBI taxonomy): Eukaryota > Metazoa > Arthropoda > Arachnida > Mesostigmata > Dermanyssidae > Dermanyssus > Dermanyssus gallinae. The sequence goes on along the minus strand of QVRM01003295.1, from coordinate 62,004 downwards.
ATACTATAATCCTGCGAGCTAATGTTCTCGCCAACAACTTGTCTTGAGTTTTGGCGCAACTTTGGCATGAACCTTCTGACGTAAGCGAGAGAACGAACTGCTTTGGATCTACAAAGAAAATCTCCCTGCATCTAAAATGCTTTGTGTCGGGGTGAGGTGGGCAGGGCAGATGCTGTAAGGCAAACTGAGGTCCTTTCTTTTGCTGTTGAACGAGGGGCTAGGCTGCGTATTAAGCGTATTATCATTAAGCTTGTACGGAGGGCGGCCTGGTGACGCAGGCCAATTTGGCAAAAATCCCGAGTCCCGTCAAGGGCGAGAGGATAGCCTCTGCTGAGGATATCTGCGGGATTAACGGACGATTTGACGTAGTACCACTTAGCGGAGAAAGACATAATCATTTTTAATCCATTTGCGACAAAAGGCTTCCACATTTCAGGAGTATCGTTGACCCAGCCAGAAGCTGAAGAACTGTCGCATCAGAAGTTGTACGAGTCATTTGGAGAGGGTGGATACTTTTAATCTTGGACATGATCCTAACTGCGATAAGAGCTCCCAAAAGCTCGAGTCTGTGAATTGACCAGTCACCCTTGAGGGGTGTGACCCTTTTTTTTATATTTTGCGGCGACATACGTCGCAGCCGTAAGCTACGCGACTTGCGTCGCAAAACGCGTGCAATTTTTTCTTTAGTTTATTCGAGTTTCCGATATTTCCTAAAGTTCTTTTAGTTCGGAAGAGACCGTTAGACTTGAGACTGTCAAGAAAGGACTGCAAAAGTGTGAGTTTCTTTGCAAAAGTTTAGTATCTTAATCTACAATTTGTTGCGAAGTCTTCTGGAGTAGTATTTTTGAGTTTATGGTAACTGGGGAACCCAGCGTGTCAAAATCAGGGCTAGATTCCTTAATAATGACCGTATACTAGGGTTGCCCTTTTCTAGGCAGCCAATAGCGTTCTCCAGAAAGACGCCGATATCGTCAAAAACTTGGTTCCATAGGATATCCAGAAATTTGAACTTTTTGTCCCTGAACGATACTGGCGTATCAGGGAGAGGGGCTGATTTCTCTATGAAGGTTCCCAGGTCCCGACAGTTAGTAGCACATGTTTATATATATATATATATATATATTAATGTGTGTAAGTATGTAAGTATATATCTATAGGTGGGCACCATCATGTAATATTTATATGCTCTACCATTAGGCAGATGAACGCCGCCAAGGTATAACTGTCGCACCTAGCACTTCATACTCATTTAGTGAGTGGATCTGTTATGCGTGCAAGCACGCTCATACATGCACACACACACGCCAATTGGCGCTCATAGATACATCACGGCTGCGCGGAAGGCTGACTAATGCACCGATCAAAGAAGTCGTGACAAGTCGTATTGGTGGCCTTTAGCCGTAGGGTAATTTTCGTCGAACCAGCCTCGTTGGCGTACGTAACGTTCGTATGTACGCAAGCATGCCTTTGTACAGATAGGCCGTTTGGCCTTCCCCTACCTTGTCACACAAGAGCACTTGTTACGGCAAATTCGCTTGCGGCGGAAATTGCTACTTATGGCCTCTGTTGAGTATGTGGCGGCCAGACGAAAAGGCACATGTTTTAAACGTTAATAGAGCTCTCTTCTGACTATATATCGTCGCTCCATCAGTAATCTTAATAAATCAAAGCCTTATATATACGTTTGTATATAGAGGTACGTGATGCGTATATGGCCCTTGGTTTTAGGGAAAAATAGGTAATGCCTTTTTTACAGGATAAAGGTGGAAGGAAGCCGGGATGCAGGAAGGTCTGCAAAGCCCTCGTGTTTTGCGATTTCTGGCTACGCGTCAGGCCAACATATGATTAATAATTTCAAATCTTGCGGTATAATTAGGTATGTGTATTAATTGGCTCCTACGGTTGTTCAGTCGCACATCAAGAAAGCGATAACAAGGTTTGAGCTCACAGGCCTATAGGAAAGTCTTTGTTTCTAAATGAAGCTGACAGCGACGAAAGATTTTGAGCATTCGACTCAATATCAAATCTTCCACAGCTCTTTCAGTCTTCTCGTACAATCTTTTCTGAACACCCTCATACCATATCTGGGTGTTTGCACAACTATGGGCTCCAGACGGGTGAGCAATACAAAAGTCTAGATAACACAATTGATTTAGGCAGAATACACATCATTAGAAGGACTCATGTAATATGAAAAGCATAATCTAAGTGTACTTATAAATAAAAAAACAATCCAAGCTATTGTCAGGATAGCAAACGCATTGATAGCGTTTGTACCGGCTATATATAATTCTAATATTCTATTAAGATGAATCTTGAGAAAAGGCCATTTTCAATGGTAGAACAGGTAGTGATCGATCGCTTGTAGTGTCAAGCTGTAAGTTCGCCATTCAACGAAGAAAGAAAAACGATGATAGTGACCCAAAAATAGGCCCTTAATTTACTACAGTAGTTCTAAAAATATGATTATATTCGTTAATGAGTGCGATATAACTACCGTTCGTGCAGAATTAATTCTAAGACATTAATATATCTTAACCATTACCGCAAAAAATCGACGGCTAAAACAGCTTTAGGCGCAATACACTGACAAAGTTGGGTACTCACCAGACAAATGCCATGACCTCATTTCTCTCCATTTGCAATATTTAGCTACAAACCAGCAATTATAGGAATTATTCAAATATAGCGAAACCTCGTAAGTTAATCATTGGTTCTGCTTTTTTGGTGTTTCCTCAAAAATTAGCGAGTGCCACCAAAGTAGCATGCACTTACCTGGCTGCTAAATTTTACTTGTCGAACGTTGTCCCCTGTCTGCCTTAAAGTCTTAATGTGACAGGTTTACTGCAAAAACGTATATATAAAAGTATAGCTAGTTTGCTAACTATTTTGCTAACCACGTATTCGTGAACTGAATAAAAATTTGCATGCAAGAAGATGTGTTTCTAAAGTGGATTGCGGCGCTTCGCCGTATCAAAACGGCTACATACGCATATGGTGTCTGAACTGAGAAGAAGAATGAAGATTTACCTCTTTCCGGGCATTACGCTTTCGGATTGTTACCCTCCTGCTGCGGTCGCACAAATGTCTCTACTCCCGACACTTAAGTTTTGAGCATGCCGAGTATGAAGTGTCAGCACATTCATTCAATTCTAGTGACACCCTTCCCAGAAGAGCATTAAGCAGGTATACCGCGAATCGCCCTGCCCCTTCCACATGTAATCTCACAACGATGCTTTTACTGCAGGTGCACATACGCATAGTTGATCAAGGTACATACAAAAGTTTCTTGGAGCAAATAACAAATGCACGGACAATCGCTAAAGCGTGTACAATATACATATAGAACGATTATTTATCAACGTAATAAAGAGCGAGAGGGGGGCAGAGGCACAGTCTAACATGTTAGTTTAACTCCGTAAAGAAATACAATACTAATAATTTGTTTTCTCACCACTCAACTGGCAGAAGAAACAACTCTGTCTTCTGCGTCAACTACTTCTGTTGCTGCTGCTGCTGCACACTTTATCAACTTGGCTCTAACCGCCCTTAAATCAGTGGCTGTAACGACCCATAAACGCAGAATCAAGCTGACAGCTTGTGGTGAACGCGAGCCGCTACATAGCACCGCAAAATGCTGTGCGTGTGAAATATGAAAGGTTTTTATTTCCAGAGGTAATATTAAGGAATGAAGGTAACAACGATTCGTGTTGTCTCACCCGTGCAGTGACACCAGCGGCTGCGGCTGTACGAGACTCGTAAGACGTAAACTCGCGGCAACTGCCGGAATGAATGTTTATCATCGTTATGAAATGATAGCTAACTGCATTCTAAATTATGTGTATATATATATATATATATATATATATATTCCTGCTGCTCCACGTAAATAAAGGCGTGAAATTTTACGTATAATTGTGATTGATATTTTATCGTTGATTTTAATAAGAGTAAGGAATTAATTATATATATATATATATATATATATATATATATATAGATATGGGGATCTAGATACATATGACTACAGAAATAATAGGTAAACATAGCACACACACACGCTAGTAAGGCCTAAACTCTGTATATGGGGTGCTTGTTGGAACCTTATGTACGAGGTTTTGGCCTTACTAGCGAAGCGTTGAACTTGTTGATTAGGCCACGTCCGTTCCATTGTATAAGGTGGCACACCTTCGCACTTGGTGCATTCTTCCATGGAATGGCAGTAAGCTGCGGAAACTAAATGCGGTTCTGCTACTGGCATTTTGCCAAACGTATACATGATTGACATCGTTGTCATCCTACAAACGTCAATAAAGTCAAGGAGGAGCTTTGAACGGGTATCACATATGGCTTCAAGCAGCCAGTGTCGAGTCCCACACTACCCCCCAGTAAGATTAGTTGGGTGTGCGTAAATTAATGTTGTCATCTCTAGTGAAATAACAAGCAAACAAGCACTATAATATGATGACATACTTGGCAGTGAGGTACAGAAAGCTAGAAAAAGATGCAAGAACAGCAAGATCGAAATGGAGAATGAAGAGTAATGCATAGAGAAAAAAGAGAGCAGAGAAGGTGAGTTATATTTAAAAGCCGCCTGCTCTCAGGAACCCGATACTCGCCTATCTTACTCAAATGCTTTCATGCAGAATATCCATACAGATCCGTGCGCATCTGAGCGGACGTGAAATACACGATCGCGACCAGGTGTTCGGCTGGATGACCACGAAACGCGCGTATAGAAGCAAAGCGTATGCATGCACAGATACATATACGTAAATATAACGCTTTTATGCAATGGAATGCCCATGATCTCACCTCACCCGATGCGGACAAAATCCCGAAAAGCAATTTCGTTTCAACCTTCTTCTACAACTTCTACAACATTTTTAGTTCACAACTGCGTTTCACTATCCTTGACGACAATTTGTCCAGAAAGCCTTGTAAAATGTTTTGTGGTCCTCCTTGTGCGCTGCTCAAACTAGATAGCTCTTCATTTGTGTTTTTATTAAGAGCTATCTCTGGAAGTGCATGTATGGCCGCCCCCTTGTGTGCATAGGCAGCCCATCACTGCTGCGCCGTTGCATTGTTACAGCTTAATAGAAAGCCTCTGTTCAAAAACTCTCTAGCTCGATCTTCTCGTGTGTACACTACAATAGGTCTTCGCGAACGTTCGTGTAGAATCATTCATGTCGACACGTCGATATTTCTCAGGGTTGCTATTACTACGGATTGACCTTGATTCTGGATCACTGGAATTTCTGACGTAGTCATTCAAAGCGGCAGTCTTCTATAAGATGCCACCAGAGTGTCTCAGACAGTTGCGTTCCGTACAGAACCATTTTCCTGAATTCCATGTAGTAACAAGTACGCCGCCTGACGCTAACCCGATGGACTTCGTTCTCTAGCGTATGCGCGTTGACTGCAGAGCTCAACGAACTCTGTCCTTTTTTGTCAGCTGAGTGGCGGCCGCTCTCACCCGCACCATAGGCCGTTTAGGCTGTGTTCGTATGTCTCGGTAACCGGCTTGCTACACAACATACATTTCCTGTCTGATTGGTCTAATGTCTCTGTAATTAGTGCTTTGCATTATGTCTCGTGTTCGGTAGAAAAGACGACATTGTTTAACCCCGATCACTATCCGGTTCACGGAAACTGTATAACTTTGTCTGGTAGGGCACCGTAAGATAATGCGGTTTTCTCAGGTCTGCAACGATTAGCTCAGCCTAACGGATCTAATCTTCGGCTGAGGAAATAGCCTCCCACCTAGGAGAAATAGGAAACATATTTCTTCTATTTCCTCTATATAATATAGGGCTACAAAAGGCGATAAGAAGAAGCCATATGTCACGTCCCGAATGTCGTGGACCCGTAATTCACTGTCAAATACGAGTGAGCAATATACCTGGCACTTTCAGATATCTTGAATTTTATCGATAAATTAAACCAATCTGAACTCTTCGAGCCGCGGATTTATTACGATTCAAGAAGTTTACAGACTCGCTCATGGTAATTGTAACGTTTCGTAAGAGTCCTGCAACAACACCCTCAGGCAACATCGCTCAAGGTGATCGCTTCCTTTCACAAGGCTGACTTCCAAGGTTAGAGTCGTTAAAGGAGCACTCGGCAAATCTTTAGGGGTCAGAGCTTTTGCGTTTGGAATCGAGGATTTGACCTATGACTGGGATCATAGCTGAAACAATAAAATTCAATGTTTTCTAAGGTTAAACAGATCATAAGTGTAACGTCGTTAAGAAAAAAGCCCGAACATTTAATGCGGAACCGCATCGAGAGACCCTTCGTCTAAACGCCAATGCTTCATTTAGTTTGGAGTTTAAAGCCATCAGAAATCAGTGCACTGCGCCACAGAAGAGCGTATGCCCACAAAGGTTCCCCTATTGAACCCTGCGAATCGACAGTAAGAACTCCGTAACACGCATCCACTTTGGCCAGTTTTCGGAACATAACGGGGAATAATATGTATAGACGTTTTGCCAATCATCCATAAGGCAATATAGTTTTTCCGATCACTCATTACTTAAGAAAAGCCCACGACGTGTGAACGGCAGTTTTGCTGCCGCACCCATTCTATAGCCAAGCTGCATTAGAGCGATAATAACATATTCAAATGTATTCAACAATGATTGATAGGCATAACGCCGTACATAAACAACATTATTACAACGGGTTGATGGTGGTGCTCATGGCAGGTATAAAGCAGTAAACAATGATAGAGTGAGGGGACCACAAACGGACACCACATAGGAACTACACGACTCTTCAAGAGCTCTTTATATATATACAAGCTATGATGAACAACTCGTGAAAGAATGCCCAATATGAAACTCGCCATCTTATTATGCGTCATGCAACGCACGGCTTCCATCATGCAGTGTGCACAAAAGTTGGCTTCCATGAGGCAGACGAGCACTGCAGCTATCGACCCTGTGGAATAACGTGCTCAACCCATCATCTATTGCATCGCCAAAACTCATGAACACTCCGGCAGGTTCATATTTAAAATACACTCGACTTGATTAATAAATTATTGTTTATTATATATATATATATATATATATATATATATATATATATATATATATATATATATATATATATATATATATATGTTCAACAAACCGACACTCCCCACATTAATGAATGTTAATTCAGCGGCTAAGAAAAAGCATAATTTCAGAGTTACAACCTTTAAAACACCTTTGTGCTAGCTCTTCAGGACGGTTCCAACAATCTTGCCCCCTGTACTAATTCCGCAGTTCTACTTAGCTATCAGCTAGATTTCTCTGCACAGCCTAAAATAAATAATCATCCATCAGCGATAGCGCATAATGGGTAACATGTGGTAATAGGTAAACCCAAACTTTTTGCTGGACATTTTTTCCGTACGTAAATAAACCCACAAAGCATGCGCTGTCGGTATGGTAGACCTATATATGCGGTCAGTTTTGTACTTATGAGAAAATTACATGGCTGTTTTCAAAGGTACAACCCATAATTTAAAGGAGATAATGCATATGTAGATCATAAAGACACTCGCTGTAATAACACAGATGGACGAAACCGATTGCTTAAGGGTTCCTGATGCTTGATAACATCATGACGAACCTAGCCACCGTTAGAAAAAGAGAGGTTCTCATACTGCTAATTAATATACACCTGAGAGCGCCGCGCTTAGAAAGGCTTTTACAGAAACAGACGCCTCTATGCCTGATTTTGAAAATAAACATATGAAGTAAACTATAGTTGTTTCTTTCGTTAGGTCCCTACGGGGAACAACTGTTCACCGCACTACACACAGACGTCTCGTTTCTGGCTCTGTGTGTTTGACAGCTTTCTGGTTGTGAAATCAAGTGTTCAAGCGATTTGTCTGCTTAAACGCAGCTAACTTACCTAGATTATTTACTTCCGCTCATTTTAGATCGGCAAACCATGTTGTAACGCCAATCGATGATCATCTGTTAGTCGCGTACTTTTTTTTCTCGAGCCCCGAGTCTTGTCCCATCCATATAATAAAAAATATATAGAACACTTTTTTTGCATTTATTTGGGTTGCCCTAATCGCTTGTATGTCCTGAGTGACAAGCAGAAATGTTCCTCTGATGCGCAAGGAAATGCGTTAAGGCCGCACTTCTGACCTAGCCAACATTGTGCAGCTCGTGAAGAGATTGCCTTGTACTTATATCCGACAGTGACGTGCGGCTGGATCGTTTTTTTCAGATGTGGCATGTCCTTTAGCATACCCTCGCAAATCTTCCTGACAAAGCCAGCTAGCTGTGTTGTCCGGCAGCCCCTGCTACGTCAACCGTTCTGCGTCTTGTCGGGTCAACAGCGATGGCACGTGGATATCGTGCACAGGGAATAAGTCTCGCTTAACGAAGCGCATACAAAGTTCCAGTAGGCGATGTGAAGCCACCATTGCCATAGCTGATTCCTCAGGCCCTCCTAGGCCTTAACACAACTGACAACAAAAATACTTTGGCAAAACTAGTAAAAAAGTGAGTGTTTATGTCATCATACCGCAGCCATATGCAGGACAGTGAAATAAAACCTAAGCCTAATTAATTGATGGCTTTCTGGCGTCTCAGCACTACACTACTTATTTTCTGGTCCTGCATGTTTGCCAATTAAAAGGAAAAACCACTGCACATAAAAGCTTAGGCACATGACACGGTCAAAAGGCTCCAACTTAAAGCGTGTTTCACATGACAAAATGGAACCGGAGTTTGACGGTGACGGCGATGTGATCATGCCTTCTGTTTTATACATATTTATTCACCATAATATTTGTAGTAAGTACACATCGGTTGTATATTGCGATGCCGACTCTTAACGTGCGTTATCTCACATTTGGAGACCACGAAGTACGGCCTTGCCGTCTAATATAGTGTGTAGTGAGCGATTGAATGTTTTGTAAAGTCGTTGTCTGTTTACGCCCCTCTATTATGTGAAACGTGGCTTCATGCTGGTACACGACGCTGGCTTAACAAGTTTACGACGAATTATTAAGTGTTTTTAAATTATAGAGACTCGCATGGTAGTGTCAGTCCTGTACAGCTTTCACAGACTCTCTGTGTATCACAAGAATTAGCCTTGGGTTGGTAGGTTAATATATTTTTTTTATTTACTTAGTGGACAACGGGTGATATATATCGCTAGTCTCTGCGCTGTTAGAGTTAAGCTTTGTCTCATATATTGCCTCTATATCAGTCACAAATTATAAAGTTAAAAAAATAAACAAAATGGCTGTCTCGAACTAGGTTCTCAAACGTAATCGAAGCTAAATGGTTGGTGTACTGATTAAATAATAGCTTAGCTCAGCACATCTGCATGCCTATCCATAGGCCCGTGGTCTGTACGTGATCTTGTCCTTATTGTCGACTTTAACACGAAAAAGCATCACACACTAACATTGTTACTACACGACAGACATTTTTCTCATTCGTTGACAATAAGCAAAGGAAAATGGCATACAGCTGTCGCTCAAGAGTCGTAGAATGGGTACTGATACAAGACTTACTGAGAAACGGTGGTCGTTTACGACGAGACGGCAGACGCGTGTACTGACTGACGACCCTGTCTCCTTAGTGATGTGTCTATTGGATTGGTGAGCGCTCACCGAGAAAATAACACCGAGGAAAGTGACGTGCGTTCAGTTAACAATCGTTCTTGCGTCGGGTCGGTTGGGCTCCGCTTAAGCTGTTTAGACACATACCGAGCATGATGGAGGATGCCGCCGCATGGGCGGCAGGCGTCTATTTCTTAGCCGCTATTATGCGCGAGAATACGCGGCAAGGAAGCGCTCACCGCACGCTACGGAGGCACGTAGGTGCCATTAAGTGGTCAAGATGAGAATGCCATGCAAGGGGCTATGGCAACCCAGCCCTCCGTAGGACGGCTCGACGCATCCCCTCGGGTTCGTGAGCTAAGGACACGACGAGATCCATAAGACGCGGTAGAGCACGAGGTCCCTTTCTCACGGTTTCGAAGTAGTGCCACACAATTCCAAACTCTGGGGGGGGGGGATTGAGGTTTTTAGTGGGTGAAAGTATTACACTAGGTGGTGCTGGTTGCCAGTACCGATAGTGCACTAGCTTTTCCAAACCTCCTATATCAAAACCAAAAAAACACATACCGATGCGGCCGGTGTCACCTATATTTATGAACATAATCGACATCCAACAACAAAGCAGCCAATCACCTAACGCGTTGCCTTTTTCAATATGGGCCGGGCCGGCGGCGCCGACGGCTTGAACAGGTCAGTCCAGCCTGACCAGCCAACAGAGACGGTGCACAAGCAGGCAGGTAGGCAGAATAATCTTTCCAGCTATCTAGACTCGTTAGCAGAACCTCGATTAGTGTTTTATTACCAATTAATGACAATATTAGTAATACCCATCATAGTCACATTAATATGAGAATAAAGAAGCACAAGGATGACTAGCAGAAGAAGAAGCAGAAGAAAAAGACGCAGAAGCCGAAGGGTGGTGGTGTTCGTTTTTATGATGCGACATAAAAGCAAGACGACGTGAACAGTTTACGACGAAATCCATTTATACGTGAAGCAACAGCTAGTGATGGTGGCAAGTGAGCGGCTAGCAGTATCCTTGTATGGTACGCGTTGGCGCCCACCCCAACACCCCTCAACCACGTCGTGGATTAGGAACGCCTGCGGCTGCTGCTGAGCGCGGCATTCTGTTGTTGTATTCATCTCTCTACCGCTCGCTAGCCCACTGTCCTCTCTCTCATCTCTCAGTGTCCCCTCTCTCTATCTCTTAGTTCCCCCCCTCTCCATATCTTAGTTCCCCCTCTCTCCATCTCTCAGTTCATTCCTTCTCTCCATCTCTCAGTTTTCCCCTCTTCATGTTTCCCCACACTCCATCTCTCAGTTCATCTCCTCTCTCCATCTCTCAGTTCCCCCCCCCTCTGCATTCCCCCCACTCCATCTCTCAGTTCTCCTCCTCCCCCTCTCTCCATCTATCAGTTCTCTTCGCCCTCTCTCCATCTCTCAGTTCTCCTCCTCCTTCCCCATCTCCGAGTTCTCCTCCCCTCTCTCCATCTTCCAGTTCGTCTCCCCCTCCCCATCGCCCAGTCCTCCCCCTCCCCATCGCCCAGTCCTCCCCCCCATCGCCCAGTCTCATCGCCAGTTCTCCCCCTCTCGCTCACACTTCTCTCTCTCCGTCTCTCAGTTCTTCCACATCTCTCGTTTTACTTTGTCTCTCTCTTCCTCTGTATCCCTCTCTCTTTTTCCCCTTTCCCACTCACTCGTTAATTTCACAGTCTGAATCTTAATTGCGCCTAAGTGCGCTCCGCTCCGCAGCAGAGTGTAGCTGCTAGGATAACGAGCTTACTTTTGACCCGTCCAGTTTTATAGCCTCCGCCTCTCGGAAACTGCTACGGCTGGCTGATGCATACAGTTGCTGCTGCCGCCGCCGCCAGTGCTGCCCTGCTTCCGCCGCTGTCATTGCAGTCATAGCTGCTGGCCAGTTATGCCTGGAAAGGCGGAAAGACAACGACGACGACCCACACCGGCCGCTCGTCTTTTCTAGTCCAGGAGGAGCAAAGAGCCGAAGTTTGGTTACGTCCCACTAGAACGACGATGAACAGAGGGAGAAATTGAAAGAGGACCATCCGAACGGATTACCTATCCAACGATGAAGTTAAGCGGCGCGGCCGTTGTGCGCACAGTTTCGCTTTGAGGCGGCGGCAAGAAAATCGGCTATGGCAAAGTACAGATATGTATATATATATATATATATATATATATATATTGCTCATGCACATGTCCTGCACGAGAAGGCCACATCCGCCGACAATTTTATTTTTACTCGCGGACAAAACAGCTTAGCAGCTTGGCGTGATAGGCTTTTGTGTGGGCTATGCAGGAGGTGTCGTCGAAGTGAACAAATAATAATAATAATAATAATAATTGCAACACTTGAAGTATAGATATGGTAAAATCTAGTACAACTTGCTGTAAATAATAATAACAATTATTGCTATTCCCACCAATGGTGTTAGTACAACTTGTCTTATGGGACGTATGTTACAATTTTTTTATAAAAACTTCATCTGATTTATTTCGTGTAAATTAGGTTCATTTCTACTCGCCTCTTTTAAGGCGATTAGCAGTAAGCGATTAAGTCGAGGGTCATCTTATCTTGTTGTCTGTTTACTTCAGCTCATTATCTGTTTAGCTGATTCTTCCTCCTAAGTATCCTTTCCACCAGCACGACTTGCTCCTACTTTGCATGCACCTTTAGGTAATGTTAGAGCACCTCGGACTCAATTCGACTCGTCTTTCAACACGCCCGACTACACATGGGCCTGGACCTTTCAGTTTTTTAAAACTCAATAGAGGCTTTACCTGACAAGGGCCGTCTGTATATTGTGCCAACTTGCTATTGCTGCCAGCGGCTGGGTCATTGAAGCCGAGGGCTGCAAGGTGAAGCTATCGCTAGAGTATGCCATCGTACAGGTCGACTAAACATACCTACCAAGCCTGCAATGCTTTGTCTCCACACTGCAACACTTGCGATATAAACGGCAACCAAACGGGCAGTCTAAGCTGTCGTGTGTTGCGCGCAGGCGAAGCGGGCTTCTGTCCAGCTCACCAACGCGCTTAACGCCGACGCTCCTGGAGCCAACGGAGCACAGGCTAACCCCACGTCTCGCTACTGGAGGCACTTTAACAGACATCGGTTTCTTTAGGCTAACTTGAACAAGTGCTGTGCACCCCTCGCTCTTCTTGAGGCGTTTACGCGCTAGCTAACTGTAGCCAATCATAGGTAAAACCCAGGCGTTGCCTGCGGACCTATCCGCTGCTTCTCTGATTGTACAATCTTACTATTTCTCTCGAATTAGTATTCCTTAACGACATATGCCTCTACCTCGTTTCAGACTGGCATTCTCTATTGACGAATATTTTTTAAGCACCTAATTCTCGTAAAATGGGATTTCAATGTGCTCCACACTATGGGAAGCGCCTTTCAGTTTAATTAACCACGAAATAAGGTACTAACGCTCAGGTGCCGAACGCTAATTTCCAGATTAGCTTTCGCTACCGTCATATGTCTCTCTCTCGTTTCCGACTAGAAGGTCCACGCCTTTGCGGGGTTGAGGCTCACGCCTTGTAAAGCCGTGGTGACCCTGACAGTCAAAGGGTCGCTCAGACACCGTATAAAGGTCAACGGGTGCTAACTCGAGCTTCTTCATAGATTGCCTGCAGTAGAGCTTAGCGTAGGTAGTTTGGATTGGAAGGAAAGACCTGGGTTCTCCACTAATCATATGCTTCTGCTAGGCGCCCATCAAGGGTTATTGAGGCCAAGCTTCCCAACAACTCGTCTTCTCACTTGCTTAGAGGAGCCAACAACGAATTCTGACAAAAAGGTACTACGCCAGAAGGGCCGCTTAGATCGTTTTGCTCTAATTTGGCTATAGTCAACGTTCGGTAGCTCGTTAACTTAATATAAGCCAATCCACGTTTTGCAAGGTCTACCAGTAGCATCAACTCATGGGCAGCTTCCACCTGTAATAAGGTCTTTTTAACTGTTTCCAATTTTTTTAATGAGCTATATCTATTTAGGACAGCCTTTTATTGATCGCCGATTCACTGCTGTAAACGTAGCCAACGGCTCTATATTCCTTATATTATATTGCTCTCCGAGTATTGGTGCATGCACTGTTGAAGACCGTATTTGGGCTTTTTCCTGCGGAGATATGTAACAGCGGGGCAGCAGGACAGTAGGGCTCGATTCGACTTAGCAATCAAGAAAGAACACATAATTCTACTCAAGCAGGATTTTTTCATGGCATATTCTCTATATGCCATGCCCAGGATCTCCCAGAAAGATTTAAACAGGATAATAATTTCAACATGTATAAGAAATTGTAGAGCTCGTTAGGTAAATATTTTTGCCAATGTAACGTTGTCTCTAAGAAGTATTGTTCCAAAAAGAATGTGATATTACTAAATTCCGTGGTACTAGTGTTGTTGCTCGACATCGGAGCACAAAATGTACACTTGCCAAATAACCAGTCCTCCCATACAGGAACTAAGTACATCGTCGTGTTTGAGAAAAAAATTCTGTTTTTTCTGAAGAACATATAACGCTGGTTAGAACATGCGACGGGGTACTTAAGAAGGTAATTCGCAGAAAATAAAGTGATTTTATTAGCTTTTAGGTCCAATATTTTAAAAAGCGTAACTCTACGACATTTCACAGCGCTCAAAACTACCACATTCACGCAAGTGCGCATTTCATGAAATCATTTTCATAATTCTGCTCTGTCTGAATTTCTGCGATCGATTCTGTCCCTGGAAACACCATTTAGATGATTTCGTTTTGGTCTCGATATCGCAACCATATAAGACTAGAAGGGCTGTGAGGGGGATTTTGTGCTTCCGTGTCGGACAACAACAGTGTCACGGATTTTTAGTAATATCACTCTCACTCCGAAACATTGCTGTTCAAATCTGTCTGGGAATCCCTGTATAACGAGCGTTAGAAAGCTAAGCCATTACTGCTACAATATATGGGAGGATGTACGAAGGCGGATCGAAAAAATCTATTTTTTCTCCGTAGGAATAGGAAAAGTCGCGAATAGCCACGTCCGAGTATAAGGAATATAGAAATAAAAAAGTAATTCTTCATTTAACAATGCAAATTTAGTGAAGGCGCGTTAGCGTGACGGAGATTCCAAGAGCTGTTTTTCCTAGAGTTTAGGCCTCTTACGTCAGACGTTCCATGGCGGCAGTGGTTCTTACTGACCATAAAACCAAGAGGCAATAATGAGTGAAAGATAAGTCCTTTGTAACCGAAAAAAGAAACAATTAAAATAACCTTGTTATTAAATCTGCTCTGTCTGAATCTCTTTGATCGATTCTGTCTCTGGAAGCACCATTGAGATGATTTGATCTGATATCGCAACTATATAAATTCATGACCTCTCTTCTGTATTTACACTGTGATGCACTCCAGGGTTTTCTGCTACCGCCTTAAAGTTTAATTTTAATACTTCCCTACAAACTGGAAATTCAAAACATTATTAGTACTTGACAGGATACCGTTCAGCTCACAAATTATGGAAGTCTCCAAATAATTTAGAGAAAACCACAATACAGCACAAGGAGGCAAAACGCCCAGTATAAAGAATATTATGAAATAAGCTGCAGCTCAGGCCAAACGTCCAGGCAAGTTTACATCTCGTGTGAAGAAGCAGAAGAGAGCAGTAAAATATTTTTACTCTCAGTGGTAAACTTGGTAGTTATGTGCGTCGTGTGGTCTGGGGCAGGGCGGTCCTGAACAGTGGAGCCCGGATGCGGTGCCCGCATCGGAACACTCAAAGATTATGATGATGACATAAGAATGAGTCGATAGGACAGTGGCAACAACTACGCTTTGGCCAATGAATTGGCAAGAAAAATAAGGCTTTTGTACTTTAAAATAAAGCGATATGTTAACCTCAGGCAGATTACCTAAGTGTGTGTAGTGTGTGACAATGAAGCAGGTAAGACGGCATAACACGGTGTTCAGAACTCATTGCTTTAATTACGCTAGCGTTAAAGGCTAAGAGGAGTTTTTTTTGGTAAATATTACACATAACACTAAACAGCCTTTTCTCCTCTCTAATAAAATGCCCAGTGATATATATATATATATATATATATATATATATATATATCACTGCGCATATATATTTATATATATATAAATATATATATATATATATATATATATATATATATATATTTATATCACTGCGCATATATATATATATATATATATATATATATATATATATATATATATATATATATATATGAATACATGCAGAATATAACTATCACAAGAACGGGTGTGACCAGAACTAGTTTTGCCGCTGCAATGATGTATCTCTTATGAGACAATTCGCGAACGTTGTGTGAGCTATTTGCCTCATCGCTAGGTCAAAGTGCTCTCTAAGGAGCCTTCGAGAGCAACTCGAATATAAGAGGGCTTCGTTCCTCCTGAGACAGACCGACAGAATCATGTGGGACGTGTACTTACTGCGACGGCGACTCCGCTGCCGTTGCACGATTCGATGTCTATGCATAATATCATGTAGGCACGCGGTCTATCCATCCCGACCCATCCATGTATATACTCTGCACGTCCTTGCCATCGTCTCGTCGCAAATCTATAAAACAGTTTCTCCTCTACACTCATAACCGTCGCACCCTTGGGAGATATACATAAATATGTATATAAATATATAATATATATACACATTTCCTCTATAACTCGTAACTATCGTACCCCGTAATATATATATATATATATATATATATATATACAATATATATATATATATATATATATATATATATATATATATATATATATATATATATATATATATATATATATATATATATATATAACGCAATGGCTATATTTCCTAACCCGTTGGCGGGGCAAGGTGTCAGAAATAGACGCCCGCTTTCATATAAGAGCATGTCTATGGGACCGACTTCGGTGTATTACACTAACAGAGTACCTAGTAAGAGCTATTTACGTAATCCATCAATTATTGCTATATCATGTTTAAGAGATGCATATATAGATCTACATATGATGAATTGATACTCTGTCCTTACCTGTTATATTCAGTTAGAACTGAGGCCAAGTATACAGCATCAACTTTATCTTAAACACGATAGCCAGTTGTGGTTAGAACGTTTATATTGATTGGTTTACTATTCGCTTGAAATGTATACCTAAATACGCATGCCACTATTTTATGTCAGACCGCTTAGAGCGGCAACCAGTGTGTTACCTAATCATCCGTAGCACCGCTGTATCACCACTGTACCTTCACTACATGATTGGAAGATTAAAGTTGGAAATATCGACCTGGTCCTATCATAACATTTGGTCTTAAAGTGCCTCCGATAGATCGATATCTCTAACTTCTCCGAATACTCATCTTTAATCCCTTATTATTATGCGTAATTTTACAATATGTTCGATTGATTTACTTCCTAATCCACAAATCCGACATTCTATACAGCTCGCTCCTTTACCTTTATAAAACATTCCTATCCTGGCGTTTGCTAATAGCTCATTCCCTATTGGATCATTATATCTGCACATTCTTATCCTCACAATGCTACTCCCCTATTTTCCTGTTATATGTTGGAAAATGTTATTATTTCCCTGCTTAGTTCCTGCTTTTTCTACACAGGTAGGTTAGTCATGGCCCTCGGTGCATTGATGATATACCTCAGGTTAAGTGTCAAGCCAGTAGAGGACGGAGGATAGTCTAGAATTATAAAACAATCCTCTTTAAAAATGTTTTTTAATTCTAGGTCAGTCATGAAAAATAATGCTTGTAATGCGATGTCCGTTACTTTTACTGTGCATGTTTATTTCTGCTCGTTATTTGACATCTTCGATTTATCCCTGCCTGACATGTTTCCAAACTTATTTTACTCGCTGAATCCTTGTTTTTCACAGAGGCCAAAAACAAAAATGCATTATGCAAACTCTTTGGTCTGAGCAGTGTGTGACTCTTAAGCCACTAAAAACATGATGACCCCTAACCTACATGACCGGGATATTTGTGGTATTACTTCAGTGGGCTACTCTAGAGTCATTTTAATCAAATTCTAGTCTAAATTTTAATTTTATTTTGTATTTGACCTTCATGTAATTGATTTAATACTCGTTTGCCTTATCTATCTATATCTGTACCTTCCTACTACATTTTTATGTTTGCTTCTCTACTTTCTCCTCTCTAATATTATCCCATGTATTTGTCCCACATATATCACTCTACCACCCTCATTCCTCTTTCCTTTCGAAATAATGTCCTTATCTTAAAGCAATTATCATGCGCGTCATTAACTTGTCTATGCATCTTGTTTACCTGACATTCCCAACTTGCCGCTAAGAGCTGTTTTGTGTTCTTATTTTTGTGTTCCTATCCAGACATTTTATATAAATACGCCCCCCCCCCGTCCCAGAGCATTGTGGAAATGCTCGCGTGTTGTGCGCTCTTATTATAACTTCTAATATTAAGTACTTAGAATATCTATTAGATTAGATCTCCTAGGTCTGTCTATTAGATTATCCGGATTTCCTCTACATATTTATCTTATTTGCCCTTTGTCAGTACATAACCCACGCGAATAACTCTCTATCTCCGTGTTTGTAGGTTTATCCCCCGTCTACTCGCGGGTCTAAGTTTTAAAATTGGAAACTCTGCTAGTTGTCTTAGCCGCATGCCAGCTCTGTTTTCTCTTTCATCCGGCACTTCTGTATGCGCATTTCTATATCAAAAACATGCCCCTCACCATCTGTTGATATTCTTAAACTACTTTATGTACTTTTTAAGCAGCTATTTAACTTTAAGTTTCGTCTTCTTGCATATTGGTTGGCGCTCTATGCAGCTCTTCAACTGCCTATAATAACCACCACATTCTTCATTTTGACAGTACCTTTTTTTGCACAAAAATCTTATCACTGGTTAGTATTGGAGCGCCGTCATTTTTTTTCAGTAAGGCTAATGCCCGTGTACGGTTTTTTAGGTCATGGCTAATTTTTAATCCACTCCAGCATTATATTTGGCATGACAATCCGTTCGAAAATCAAGGTATTCTCACATTGTTGTTTACCTTTACCTGCAGCTCTCGATGCCGCTGATCGGCATCCATCTGGTGACATTTTGCAGCATCGTCCTTCTCCTATCTGTTTCGTTTTTCTCAGAAGAGACCTGTTGTTGTTCCCATCATCCGTGTACCTGTGGTCCCTACGGCTGTCCGACCCTTCCGTTCATTTGTATGTTTTCTGTTGTCCTGTTTCGCTCTCCCGTGTCTGCTACTCAACGATTCTCCCTCGTTCAAGTACCCACTCTTCTGCCTGAAAAATTCCCAGGGCTTGCATTTCAGATGCACTGATCGTAGGTTCCATGTGTGTCTCGACCTCTAGTTTTCTGTTCCCCCATTTGCCACTTGCGTATCGCTTGCTCTAAATTTAGTCGGCCTAACACCGCGTCAATCATTTTTGCCAATGGCGTTGTGAGCCACTAGTTCGGCACCTACCCCCCGATTATATACCATCACAGTGCACTCCATCAGAGGCCATGGCCCTAGGATTGTCCTGAGCGCATTTCAGAGACAGTTACCCGAAATTCGCTCGAATTAAATCAATTAGATCTACTCCTGCACTCGTGCTCCGATGTCATTCACAGCAGCCTCCATATTCCGGACTTACTATATATATAAACACACCCAACTGATCCCCTATTAAGTCTGTGTACTTCTACAATATCCGACGTGTCAACGTCTTATTTAGTTGCCGTTATAATATCTCTCTCCCTCGGACCTTCATCGAAATAACATAATTCCCCCCCCCCCCGCGTATTAGCAGTTAGCTGACGATGAATCTGTCCTTCTGTTCTGCCTACGTTTAAATCTCGAGCTATTATAACTCGTTTTTCCACTGGTTGAATAAACACCGTCGCATCGTCTGGTCGATCGGATACACTTAGCCAAAATCTCAGTCTTTTTACGGTTGCAGGGATTGTCCTCCCGTCGCTAACTCTTCTTCCACGTTTTCTTGTCGTCCTTTCGCGGTCCTGTTGTTGTTGCTTCTGTCACCTGCTATTGCCGCTTGGCTCCGCCGCTCCATCCTCTTTTGCTCGGCCTTCTTCGCCACTATAGCTTAAATCCAACACAACTGCCTTCTCTCGTCAACAGCTGTACTTCTCATCCTCTTTTTCCCACGAATCAATTTTTCTATCTCTTCGACATCAGCCACTACCGCCGACGCTGTCCCCGCTCTCTGTCTCTCTCTCTCTCTCTCTCTCTGTGTCTCCAAGTCCATTAACTTTTAATACTTTTTGCTTTATTTAGTCGAGTTTTACGAACAACTCTTGCTGTAGCACCATTAGCGATCTCCTTTTCTTCCTTAGCTTGGTCTTCTGTCTCTTCTCGATTATCTTTAAAGTTTGCCGGACATCCACAATAATGCTTTGTCAGCGATCTTGCCTGACCTGAACCACGTCGCGTTTTCTTCGTAAGCCCATCTCCACTGTCAGCCGCCTTTTCATCTCACAGGCGGCACAGCCAGTAGATGGAGGGTTGCGCTTAGTCACCTTCCTCTTCTCTAGCACACCTTCACAATTACATACCGATAGTGAACCGGCATGTATCTTAAGCTACCACTGCGCGTGGAGCATGAGAGATCTATTATTAAATTAATTGGGTTGGGCGTCGCTGCCCGCTTCCGCACGGCAACGATTCCGTATATATTTATATAGGTTTAGGAGAGAGAGTAAAATGTATAAAAGTAGTTATTCTGCTTTCTTGTCTCCTACATGGTTGTCCGATTATACCGGAAAAAATTCTGCACAACGAAAGACACTCCACAAGCTTGCGCAGCGAAAAGCCAGATTGAGGAAAGTCATGAAAGGCCGATATGTTACGTTAACGCTTTTTTCATAAAAATCGTAAAATGTTTCTATTATGACCAAAAATGTATGTCCAAAAGACCAGGTTCGCGCAATAGCAAATTTAATGCCCACCATTTTCGTACCAAAGCGATGGATACTGCGTATATATGCCCAATGCGGAATCTCTAACAACTGGATCGCAATGTATTAAGAAATGCCAAATTATTAGCAATATAACGCGTAAATTGAAACAACAAAGTCGCATAATCTACAAGTTTCACATGCACATGCGTTAGCATTTTTAAGCAGTACTAGAACGCCCCACAAAGACTTTGCGACATGCCCAATGTCAATAATTACCATTATCCCTGAATATATTAGGCGTCATCTGAAGCTATTGAACTGGACCAGTCAGTGTAAGGATGTTAAGCTTAACCGGAACAAATTGACATTAGACTCCAGTCAAAATGTAGGCTTTCCCTTCCACTAGAGTCATCAACCCAGGTTATAATGAGCTAACGAATTGATATGGTTTTTGTGAAATGTATGTGAAGTTAGAATGTTTCGCTGAATAAACTAACTAATTTTGCTGATCAAGACGCATAGCAGAACTGGGACGAGTAATTTACGCGCTTTATGTTAAATATAGCAGAAAATAAGTGTATTAAATGTTAAAATAAAATTAACGCGATAAGCTAGAAATTACAAATGCTGATTAATGAGATAAATGATTAAAATGAATTTTAACCCCCAAAAGGCTGGTGCACTTAAAAAACTCAGTCGTTCTAAGGAGTATAACCTATTATGTCGTGATAGAATACTATGCAGTATTAAAGAGAATGTAATCAAATTATGTCCTGATGTACGGCTATTTGATAGACTGTCTAGGCGCTGAACAGCTTCTGCATTGGCCTTTTAAGGGCAAACATTAATCACTACCAGTTGTAGAATTTGCTATAACGCAAAACTTGTGAGTATAGGATTTGCGGGTTGCTCTGCGCAAATGTAGAATGGCTATGACGAAGTCCTTAGTACCCGTCAAAGCTAGTGTACTACGTGTGGTTGAAATGCCAACAAAATATAGCAGGGAATTTATAGAAATTATTTGTATAACGTGTAGAAAACATACTAGTGAAAGAGTAACAACCAGAAGGAGAAAGAGGAACGGAACCTACGCAATGAAATCTGTCCAGTAGAAATGGTAATACCAAACGGAAAAAGGGAAGGACAGGCAATAGTGCGGCCCGCAAACATAGACCCTCAAAGCCTAAATTAGAAGGTTCATTGGCACGTTCCGATTTACGTGTCGAGTTCACAGAAGCAACGGACAGTACAAATCTTTGTTCGGAGAGCCTACCTAAGATAGCAAACTCGACCGGCCACCATGAGCCAACAATCTGAATGACGTCCCGCTACTTATCCTGCCAGCTTGTAGTACCGAATATTAAAAGCCGTGTTGGTACAAATGAAAGCTTAAGGGCAAACCGTCAAGTTCCATACTGCCCTGGTTAGCACATACCGTCGGCAGTGCGGTATTTCTCAACATGTTCCTCCAAATGATTGTTTGTAGTCTTTCTTTAAAAATGTATCCATTTTCATTTCATTTATTTCCACACCATGTTGGGTAAAACAATACCTAATCTATACCTACATACAAACAAACACGTTGGCAACAAATAAGCCGTAACACACATATTTACAGCGGTAAGTTACTAGAAGCATTCGCCAATCGTGATAACGAGATGAAATATATACAGTGAGTGGCGCGATACTTTGAACATGGATTGCTACAATTTTTACAAACACAAGATTCATTCGGCTCATGGAATCCCACTGTGCCACACACGACGTGGTGATACCCGTGCACTGCAAATCGCGTAACATCGCGTTAAAAATGTATTCTTAATAGAAAATTTTGCTAGAAAATACTAAGTGAGAAATGACACGAACACTACAGAGAAAACTTGTCTGCAAGTATAGGCTGATAGTGTGGGACTCTAACTCACTAAAAATGCTTATAGCCGCGCCCGATCGGAAACTGCGTAAGCATAGCTTCAAATGATCGAATTGGGAAATGTAGTTTAAACCTAGCTGTTCCGCAACACCCCACATATTCTTAATGGTACGAGCAATACTGGTTCAGCCGTCACGGACAACGGACTCGCCCTCGACATCAACAGCAGCAGCAATAGCCACATTATCGTCGTCTTCGATACCAACCAAGTTCCTCATTAGTTCTGCCCCGCACGTTCTCGACACAACCCCTGAGATGTTTGATAGGGGATATTTTGCGTTATCGTGCCTTCATCGCTCAGTTTGATAACTGGGTATCTCGCAGCACAGCCGCCTCGGCCACCGATCGTCTTGTAGCTCTCCGAAAGCTACTGCGTGGCCCTCCAAAGCAACTAGTTGACTCATTGCCGGTGAACGATGTCAGCTACAAGGTGGCTCTTAAGTTGCTGGAAGACAACTACGGAAGGCTGGACATCGTCAGGCAGCAATTGATTGCGTCGTTACAGAACTGCCTAGAGTAAAATCGCAGTTTGATACTGCGGGTTTACGCCAGCTCCTCAACTTCGTACAGTCCACAGTGCAGTCGCTAGATGGACTCGGGAGTCCGTCGTTTAAAGCTACACTCCGGGTAGCTATCCCGTGGAGGATTGTGTTTGACTTCACCGAGAGTAGGCGACTGTCGTCTATGCATTCCGCGTCAGACAGTTCTGCTGACAATGAGTTGGTGACAGGCGGTGTCGATAAATTTGCCGCTGAGGCCGCTGATGAGATCCGCCAGTTGATTGATTATGTCACCCGGTATACGTCACTGCGCGAAGAGACAGCGATACTCGGTCAACTAACCGACGACAATCAAGAGCAACGGCTGCCCGAGGCATCGCAGAAGCAAAGGAAAACGGACTACCATGCTGGCAACCGTTTAAAGTCGACAGTGTCAGCAGTAGCAGTGCCACAGCCACGCAAGTTCGCATCGTGTTTTTTCTGCAATGACGCTGAACATTCGTCGTCACGCGGTGCTGCCGACTTATCGATCGAGCAACGGATGAAGATCCTTCTTGAACAAAACAGGTGTCATGTGTGTTTCCGCCATCGCCACGTCAAGCTGTCACAGTGTGCTGGTCCCAAAGTTGGCTGCCGAGTGTGTAACTCAAGAGATCATTATACCTCGATGCATAGCGCAACTAGCAGCAGTAGTCATTCAGTCGCTGCTGCGAGTGATCTTCACAAGCGCGGCGCTAACGAACATTCTCTGGTGTACGTGGCAGCTGCGTTCCTGACGAATGCAGGAGGTTGCATTCCGGTGCGCGTCTTAATGGATCTGCGAAGTAGTTTGACCTTTGTCACCCCAGACGCGCTCAAACACTTACCAGACGCTCAGCCAGTTCATCATGCCAACCTCAACATCCAAGCGTTTGCCAGTACTCACAAGATATCATCGGCTCGCTATAAACTCACCCTGCAGAGTACGTATGACAACACACGCGTCGACATACTGGCGTACAGGCATGATTGTGCCGTAAACCCGACAAATGATTGCACTCCGGATGTACTTGAGGCGATCAAGAGATTCTCAGCAGACCATTCCCTTGCGGACCGATCGCTCCTTGGCGAGCAGCCGGCCTCAACTCCTGCCGTACTAGTTGGAATTGATCAGTTTTACAAACTGGCGTTCCTTGGTCGCGAAAAACGTTGATGGTCTTGTAGCGAAACAGACACGGTTGGGGTAAATCATTGGTGGGCCAACAACGTCGGCCAGCGTTAAAGCTGATGTAGCGAACGTCATCACTCACTGCTGCGCAGCCGCGCTATCGAAGCCCTACGCGCGATATCAAGCGTCACCGGGACTCTCATCACGAATCACCGGGCCTCTCATCTGACGACGCAGCCGCCGTTTGCCAATTCGAAGAGAGTGTGTCGTACGATGGCAAAGAGTACACTGTCTTATTACCAGGCAAATACAGCATATCGCAACTATAGAACAACAAAAGGAAAGCTCTAGCCGGCCTGGAAAGTCTCATCACCAGGTCACTACGTCAAAGTTCTGGATTGTCTTTGACCGCTCATCATCAGCGCCAGGGAAGACATCACTAAACCACCATCCCCTCGTCGGACCCAACCTTAACCCAGGCCTAGTCAAGCTCTTAATCCACTTGCGCCTTCATCGCGTCGCAATCTCTGCCGATATCACCAAGGATACATGCGGATAAACCTCACTAACCACAATCGTCGTCTATTCCGGTTTCTTTGGCGAGGACTTCACGACGACAAAGTCACTTGTTTCCAGATGAAACGTGTGACCTGGGATGCCGCTCCGAGCGATTTTCTCCTCACGGGTACAATCCGGAGACATTTGAAGCACATAGATCCTGACTCAACGTTGCGTATACCTGACTCGCTGTATCACGACAATATACTCTGCAGCTTCGCTATAGATTCGGACGCAGACCAGCCCGTGGATTCCGATATTGCGGCTCAGTTCACGAGGTGGACGAACGAGATTGCTGCACAGCTGAAGTTAAAAATACCTTGCTGTTGCACGACGGACACATGCGACGTAACCTACTATTTGCATCCCTTCCCGCCGTGCAGGACATTCTCCGCGACCGCCGTATCGAATAAGAGTTCATATGTCCGAGAGCCCCATGGCATGATGGCTTCTACGAACGTTTAGTTGGGCCCGTCAAGTCGACCCTTGCGAAAACTCTCGGCCAAAGCTTGATCACGTTCGAGGAGCTTCGAACGATTATATCTTCACTGACTACAGTGATATTTTAATACAGTCACCAGAAATCCAGTTACCATGGAAACAGGCTTGTCAACCTGTTTGAGGTGGACTGTCAGATATTCTTTGAATAGTGCAAATATTATAAGCCTGTGTGACCTACACTGCGGAAGCGGTAGCTACAACTCGTACTGCCTCAGAAGCTTCTCTCATTGACGTCATGCTCTGTGAGGAGAGGGAGGCAAAGATTCAAACATGCCGCTCCCGCTGCCGGCCGTCTGCTACGAATGTAAGATATATGAAATAAACGGACTTACTAGTCGTTGTACTTAACCGCCAAGAACGACTTACTCACTCCCGTAAATAGCAAATAGAAATCCACTAAATTCGCTTAAACATAGGCTCCCCCGAAACTCTACACTATATATATATATATATATATATATATATATATGTGTGTATTTACCTTAATGCGGATTGCAGTATTTGACAAAACGCACCAAGAAAATGTGCAATTCGTTATATATATATATATATATATATATATATAGAAGGCGAGCACTGCCGAGTGAGCAAACGTATTGTAAATGATTATTAAATCATCATAATCTTCTCTCTCTCTCTATATGTATATATAGTTCGCCTTCTAGACGTCGAAAAATGACACGCGCTTGTTAGCAGAAATTATACACTCAAACCTCGGGGACTTTGAAAACGGTCTCGGACTTGAAGGATTGGCTGGCCGACTCCATCACCAGAAACGCAGGAAGGTTGGCACTTCTGAGGAAGACTTGAAGAGGAGAGTAATCGCAAAGTTAGCCGATGGTGATATTTATGAGCAAGACTTATGAGTTCGTGCGACACGTTCAGTGTCGAGTCCGACCACGTGGATCCTCTACGTGACATACATCCCTACTCACAATGGACTTGAGATGGACTGATCCTCCTGTTGAAGCTTTCTCTGCGAAAAGCTTTTACGTATCAGGAGAAGATATATACCGCGCAGTGAAAAGCTTTTTGAGCTTTTTTCTCCATCTATTATTTCGCCTTTATTAAGCCAATGCTCCTTCAAGATTTACTTTCGCGAGCAATGGGTAAAAGAGCGGAGGCTTTGGCCGATGCACTTGCCAAACTCATCGAAATTTCAATACGAGGGGAGCCGCCAACGAATCTCTTGTCAATAATATTTGGAGTGAGGTTATTTGTTTTAAAAAAATGTATGGCACAACCCAATCACATGCTCATCTTCACTCAGTAGGATAGCAGCAAAGGCTGCCTGCTGGAGGAATGCGTCGCCAACTGGCCAAGCACTAGACGAACAGCAGCTCGGCTTTGCTTCTGGAAGTGGCACAGAAGTGGCGATTAAGGCCGCACTAGCCTATCCTTAACCTAGGTCTTAAGACATGGTCATGGTCAAAAATGCGAACTCTTTGTGTCGAGATCCTTAATTCCGACTTTTCTGTCAGACTGGTAAGCGACCTTCTTCCAAATTGTATCAGGACAATTCAGACCAATCTCACCTTACTGATGACGGGAAGAAATATCGTATATCTGATTGGCTGGTTATAATTGTAGTCAAGTCGCTTGGGTCTCTTGGGTGTACACAGGCAATTTTTTCTATTAGGATCCTGCTTTTTGACAGCACGGGGGAACCACCTGCTCTGTGGGATTGACTTAACGGAATATAAAATTGTTTAAGAACAATTAAACGCCTACACGTTGAAGTCCGTGTCTTCCCTACTTAACCTAAGTTTACCAGAGGCAGCTTGCGAACAAGCCCTTCGGCCCGTAGCAACAGGAAACTTAGGCATTCTAGACGCTATCTCTATTCTCTTGAGCATTCTAGAGCGAATACAGATACTTGCGTTCACTGCACCACAGGCGCACCTGAATACACAACGCACACCGTAGAGGACTGCGAGGCCCTTGCGGCCTACCGCACGGGTTTCTGGGAGAAGTGATATTTAGTGGGTAGCACGCGCGGATTATCAAAAGAGTATTATACTCTTTATTTTATTATACCCCCGGCGTTTAGTCCCACACTACCCTCCATTGACATCGGATGGTGTGCGTAAAGCATTTTCCACCTCTACAAAAAAAAACGCTGTCTCAGTCGCTATTCCAGAGACGGCCGCGGTCTAGTGCCTTAGCAGAGGGCGTCAAGATAGATTACCCAGCTGTCGAACGGTTACGTATTGTACTAGAAAATTCCAACGATTGTCTCGTAGCACGCACTGGAGCACCCCCTCCTGAGGACCCAACTATTCAGGCAAGCGGAACCGCGCCGTTAGAGGATATACGATCTTCTTAATTCGGCAGAACACGAGGTGGAAAAAGCATGGCTTCGAGCAGTTTTGTCTAGTGGTGCTGGTGCTCCCGTTAGAACCTCTTAGATGACTTTGTCGTCAGGATCTACGTTGGTCTTTGCCTTGGGATTACACTTGTCGAGGACATGAGTGCAGTTTGTAGCGAGAGGTCTCATCGCTAGATCATCATGGCTTAGGCCGTTAAATGAGCTGCTTTAAATAATGCACTGGCCCGTGCTCTATGGTTTGGCTACCCTTGTGTTCTCGAAGCTGCAGGTTTGTAAACAGACGACTTCCGTCGACCTGGCGGAATGAGCCAACAACCTTTGAGGGTGGAAGAACATTCATGTGGGACGTTACCGTGGCTGACTCTTTAGCACCTTCAATGGTCAGTCACGGCGCTGCCCAGGCTGGTTATGCTGTTTCGCAGGCGAAGATAAATAAGTGTCGGGAATATGTATCAGTCTCATCTATCGGAGACTCTCTGCAGTTTCTACCTTTTGCTTTTGAGACCTTAGGGTATGCTGGTAAATTTACTAAGTGAGTTAGCAACAAGAGACCTATCGGCTAGTAAATTTTCCCGCAGAAGCTGTCAACGGTTATACAACGTGGTAACGCCACAGCGGTGCTTGGCATTGTCCAGGTGATCGACACCAGGCCTGGACGAAAGGCTTATGTAGTTTATCGTCACTCTCACTGGAGAACTATTACT
This sequence comes from Dermanyssus gallinae, assembly GCA_003439945.1. Lineage (NCBI taxonomy): Eukaryota > Metazoa > Arthropoda > Arachnida > Mesostigmata > Dermanyssidae > Dermanyssus > Dermanyssus gallinae. The sequence continues at coordinate 33,800 of QVRM01003295.1, read as the reverse complement.
TACACCCCTATGCATATCACAATCTCTATATGTATATATATATATATATATATATATATATATATATATATATATATATATATATATATATATATATATATATATATATATATATATACATATATATGCTTCGAACTGGAGAGGTTATACTGCAACTCAATGCAAGGTAACATCGTTAGCTCCACTAATAGAACTGCACACACTCGCTCGCATACTTCTTATAATTAATATCCTTATTGTTATAAAGTAAAAACATATTATTTTTCCCAGACTAATCAGCGAAGGCTGCTGGTCGTTTTTCTGCAAATGCACCGAAACCCCTCTAAAAAGTTAGTTAGACTCGATCTTGATGACTAAAATACATACGTGCGCGCGCATTCAAAGATGAAACCAGCAGAGATAGAGTATGATAGCGAGGGGGTGCAAAAAAGACGAGGCGTTCAATGTGGCGTCTCGAGCAGCTGTTGGTAGACCGTCACCGAAGGCAGTGTTAGCGGCTCGTCGCCGCTGGCTTTGCGGCAGCCCCGGTCGGGCCGCCGGGGGCCTCGAATCAGTCATAGCCTGCTCAGCCAACGCGCTCGACTGCGCAGGCCGCTGCTGTTGATGGAGTGCCGTGGCATAGTAGTCAGTTTTACTTATAGTCGTTTTCTCGCGCTGCTTTTTCTGCTCCTATTTCCAACTCTCTCTCTCGCTCTCAAACCTTCACCCTCCGTGACCATCGGTGCCTTCACGGGAACCTATCTTGGTAGCTGGGTGCAGGAACGTGTGCTTATCTCCGTAGCTAATCCCGTATGTGCATACCTATGAGCATATCCATACACGTGGGCGGATCAACATGTTCTAGTACTTTAAATTTACAAAATGTAACTGAACCTACCAAGGTTCTCCGATTTGTTTTGTTAATCTGCTAGTCGGTGGCGGCGTTTATTGTTTAGGTTTGGCTCAAATAAGTAAAGAAAACGGGATCCGGCGATTTTTAAGAAGCCAAAAATGGAGGAGCATCGCAATTACTTCAAGTCCTATGTCAGAAATCAAATAATTTGTTTGAAAGTGGTGGATTATTATAAACTGCATGTGGTGATAAAGCAGTGTCCTGGGGCACTGTGCATACGGGATGCCATCGAGTTCGTGAGGGAGGTTTTTTAGAGGACTAACTGGAAAATGCGGTTGCACACACGGACACCATTGCAGGGACTCCCTGCCTGTGTAGACCGGTAGTGTGGAGCTCCAACCCACTAAAAACCAGTCATGTGCCCGTCCCCCAACTGACCGGGAACTGCTTACGCATGCATCAAACAGTCAGAGGGGGCGAGTCTTCTTACTCCTGGCGAAAGTTGTCCCTGGGAGCCGCAGGGAATCGCAAAAGTCGCAGCTTGTTGGCCGCTGTCTTAGCTTGTAAAATCTTATTAAAAGCCACTGTTGTCAAGTTCCAGTGTTCCAGGGATTCTGTCGTCTTCAGAACGACGTTGCGTAGATTAAAAATGCGCGTATTCATTAGAGTCTTCAAGGGGTGACGCTGTTTCGCTCATGCGGGACACGCCAGAGCTGTGTGCTCTGGAGTGTCCTCGAGTCCATTGCCGCAGTTGACGCACGTGGGGCCGGGGGCCTTCCCGATCCTGAATAGGTACGACTGAAAGTCGCCGTGCCCCGTCAAATTCTGGGTGGTCTGGAAGGTGAGCTCCCCACCGGGCCGGTACAGCCAGTCCTTGATGTTAGGGACCAACTTGCGGAGACTGGCACCTGGGTCCCCCTCCGCTAGGCCATCCCACTCCCCCTACCATAGCTGCAATGTGTGTTGCCGTGCCTCTTCCTTTTTAGGGCTCTGGTCACCCCACAGGCGGCGGCGCTCGTCTGCCTTTAGGTCCCATGGAATAGTGCTCGCGAGCACGAGCGCCGCCGCTGTGATAACCGTGCGGTACGCCATGGTGACCCTAAGGGCTCCGACCCTGTTGAGCCCGTCGTAAGCGAGCTCTATTTGCCTTAGTCTTTAGAGCGTTGGTAGACCAGACCGGAGCCCCGTATAGGGCGACTGACTCGGCCGCGGACATAATAATCCTTCTTCTTGTTTGTTTAGAGCCGTAGGTGTTTAGCATAAGGCGCACAAAACTATTGACGATCTTCAATGCCCTCTCTGACGCTCGCCGTAGGTGTTTAGTACTCCGGAGGCCCCGGTCCAGGTACGTTGTAGTATTGACTACAGAAATCTTCTGGTCCTCTAGGACAAGGTGCGGCGGGGTCAAGCCCCTCCAACCCACCAGGAGAATAGCTTTGCTTTTAGCGGGGGCCAGGGTAAGCCCCGTTATTTGCATCCAGTGCGCAATGTCGAAGAGGGCTTCATTCGCACGCGCCTCAAGCTGGCCCATTGTCCGGGCCTGGACAGTGAGGAACAGGTAGACGAGGAGTTCGACCCCGGGTGGGAGATCCCCCAGCCACAGCACGTCATCGTACGTGATGGTCCATAGCAAGGGGGCCTAGTATTGAGCCCTGCGGCACCCCTGCGGTCATCTTAAAAGTTTGGTCGTGTGAATAGACAATCCTGTCATGTAGGTAGCTCGATAAAATCCGTTTTAAGTAAAAGCGCACCCTTTGCCTGTGGAGAAGCCCATATTGGGCCTTTGATGGGAGGCCGTTCTCCTCCGCGAACTCTCGGAGTCGTGCCTCGACGATGGACTCGAAGGCCGTGGCCAGGGAGCCGAGAAGGCATATGGGCCGGTACGAGTCGGGGCCCTTAGGTATTAGCACGAGGTCTGCGGCCTTCCATGCGATAGGGAACAAGGCCGTCCGAAGCATCTCCGTCGCCGCGGCGGCCACCGCCTCTGGGTATTGCCTTCAGCAGGAGCTTAACCGCGAAGACGGGGATCCCGTCTGGGCCCGGTGCCTTTCCCGGCTTGAGGCGTTCCCCCGCTGCGAGCACTTCGTGCGGGGTTACCTCTGGTATGCTGTCCTCAGACTCCCCTGTGTCTTCTACGTACGGGGTTCGGTCAAAGGGCGGGTGCCGCGGCAAGAGTGCCATGACTGCTTCCCGGGTTTTCTCCCACGTAAGCTCCACCCTTCGTTTGAAGGGGGGAAAACCCCGCACCATCTTATACGGGCGGCCCCATAGGGTCGTCCTCCAGCTCTTCGAGAAAGGCTCTCCAGGAGCGTTCCTTGCTCTGGAGATTTCCCTACGCAGGCAGGCTTGCAGCCTTTTATATTCCGCGCCGTAGTTGCAGGGCGGCATGCCCCTTAGGCGCGGCTCGCCGAGCGCGGGTGAGGAGACGCCGTCCACCAGTTCTTCGGGGTCCTTCGATGCAACCGGTGCGTCCTAAGGCCGCCTGGTTGGAGACAAAGCGTTGTGGACGGCGTGTCCTCTTCGGTTGGTGGCCGTAGAGCTCTATGTAGTGAAAGCTGCGTTAAAATCTCCGGTTAAGACTAGAAGTGGCACGTCGTTTCGGTTAAAAGACTCTGCCAAATTGTTTAAAAACCTATGAAAGTTTTCGAGAGGGGCGTTGGGACTGCAGTAGCAGGAGTAAAACCGCCTAACGCCCGTTAGATCCACCAAACTCCGGGGTGCAGTTTTTCGCCCACCGGACGTTGGGCTCACTGAGAAGTAGCAGATCTGTCCCAAACATGCTACTAATTTCCTGGAGCATGTTGTGGGCACCCATGCTCTGGTTGCAGTTCAGCTGCAGTGCTTTAAGAGTAGTTGTCATATACGTTGTTTGAGATTCGCCCGTGTTTGACTGCCTTGTGGATCGGGAGTCTATGGGAGGAGATGGTTGCCCCCTCTTTCGACTCCTTTGCGTTACCAGAGTGAACCCGTCCTGGTCCTGAGCGCCTCTGGGGTGGTCTCCGTGGAGAGCACCGTGCTTTGGTTGGGCGCAGACCCTGTCGAGGCGGGCGGCAGCCTGCCTTGGTTGCCAGACTGGTTGCTCTGAAAGTTGGGTTCTGTACGTAGGGGAAGCAGCGGCGCTGGTCACGTGCCCCTCCTCGCCGCAGTTGTAGCAATTGGCATTTTGAGTGCATTCCTTCGACAGGTGCCCCAGTACCCCGCATTTGTGGCAGTGCCTGGAGGTCGCCGCTTCAAATGTGCACGAAGTGGTTGTGTGCCCTATTCGCTGGCACTTCTGGCACGTGGGGACGGTGATCCATTCCACAATGGGGCAGGATAGCCATCCCAGTTGGACCCGCTTCAGGTCCAGCGCTCGACGGGCATCGGGCGGAGCCACACGGACAAGCGCCGTTGTTCCCTTCATTATGTCTCTGACAATCAGACGCTTGAGGAAGGACCGGTCGAGGCTCGCCTCGCCCTTCCCGGCCGCCTGTAGGGCATTAAGGAATGCGCTGGCCTCTCCTGGCGCCGCCTCCGTCACTACAAGTCTCACGTCCCCGCTGGGGAGGTGTTGTGTCCGTTTGACCGAGACCTTGCAAGAGCAGGGTACCACCTTGGCCCTAAGATCCCTAATGGTTTCTGCGTAGGTCTTCCCTTCCTTCTTTTTAAGTAGAACGGTAGTCGTTGGCATGGACGTGGAACTTTTCGAAGCCTCGGCAACCCATTTTCCTGCTACGGGGGTAACTGCTAGGCGCAGCTCGTGAGTGCGGGCACTCGAGGAGCTTGTCGACTCCCGTCCGTTCTCCCTCGCTGGTCATGTAGCAAGCGATCGCCGGTAGGTCCTCTGGGCCCATGAGGGCCTTTGCCTTTATTAGTGCTTGCTCCAAAAGATTCGTTTGCTGGAGCAGCGTCGCGTTTCTGCGTAGGTCTTCCCTTCCTTCTTTTTAAGTAGAACGGTAGTCGTTGGCATGGACGTGAAACTTTTCGAAGCCTCGGCAACCCATTTTCCCGCTACAGGGGTAACTGCTAGGCGCAGCTCGTGAGTGCGGGCACTCGAGGAGCTTGTCGACTCCCGCCCGTTCTCCCTCGCTGGTCATGTAGCAAGGGATCGCCGGTAGGTCTTCTGGGCCCATGAGGGCCTTTGCCTTTATTAGTGCTTGCTCCAAAAGATTCTTGTGCTGGAGCAGCATCGCGTCTTTTGGGAGCCGAAGTGCCACCAGCGCCCTGGTAGTCAGCTCGCCGTTGTCTACCGACTCCGTTATTCGGGGGGACAGTACCACGCCTGCCTTGCTTCCGGCTTTGCCGGCAATGCCCTGGAACTGGCAGGCCATGTTCCTCCAAGTGGCACTGTCGGATGCGTCCCCCTCCCTGGCCACAAGCACCCGGAGGGGACTATCCCTCGTTAGGCTGGCTCCGAGGGTTGTCACCCTCGTGCGGACAGCTGAAGGCCAGTCTTCTGAGAGGAGGCTTTTGAGGTCCTCTTCGGTGTCACAGCCCTCGATCATTTTATTGATCTTTTCGGCCTGCCTTTCCAGAGCAAAGCCTTCTGAATGCATTGGCATCCTAGGTCCGTTGTAGTTCTTTGCGTTTGTGTACCTGCGTCCGCTCCTTCTGGCCTGTTAAGTGCCACTTGGGCCCTCTTTACAGCCGCCCGGAGTTGCTCCGCCAGAATCTTCACGGCCGTATCTAGAGTTTTGCGTCCGCTGACATAGGCGCATAGCTCTCTTGTCAGTTCTGCGACGTTGGAAAGGCTATCAGGGCAGTGCCGTAAGGGTCCGCCATCCTCCTCTTCGGCGATAGTTTGGGGGGTCACGCACCCGGGCTTATCGGGGTCTTTTGGGGACGAACGGAACATCGCCGAAGTAAATAATTAAATAAAATAAATTGAACTAATAAAAAGGATTAAATAAATATAAATATAAAAATAAATAAATTTAATTAATTTTAAAAAACGTTTCCGCTGGGATTTGAACGTCATTCTATTTGATCGAAGTCCGAGGCGTTGCCCCTGCACCGCCGCCTACTGCCACCTCTAACCACTGCTTGTGGTGTGTGGCAAATATACACACTAGTATATACACTTCGTGCGCGTTATATACACGAAAGCACCGCGGCAGCACGAACTATGTACACTTGCAGGGTATACATACAGAATTATATACACTGGCCTAACTGCGCTAGTGAGCTAATGCCACTACTTGTAAATAAGCGAATCGGTAGGACCGGTCGTTCTCAAACGTTCGAAATCGAACGTTTGATCTCGCAGCGTAAACTTTGCGTCAAAAACAGTTTCACGGTGTCTTTTGCAGTTTTTTTAAATGTCACGCCGGATTCTTCACCGGTTTAACTTCTAGGTGCGATTGGTCTGCCCGCTAAGGGCCTCAGGTTCCCGCACCTTTCAGCTAATGAACACGGAGCAAAACACGACGTGGCCGCACGAATCGAATGCCAGAAGCAGACTCGTGAGGGAGGTGGTGAGACCGAAAATGACCCCAGTTCGGGAAGGCTCTGAACGTCAATAACAGAAGAAAACCTTGAAAATGTTCGTGAGATTGTACTCAACAATCGACGAACAACTGTTAATAAGATAAGGAGGAATTTAAAATAATCTGATTAAAAAATAGAGGATGAGTCATTATTTTTTTGCATCAGAAGACTGGCAACGAAGTTCGTTCAGTAATGCTTTCAAGAAAGGAGTCGATCAAAGAAATTCAGACAAAGCCGATTTAACACCAATGTTGTTTTGACTGATTGTTTTCGACTACAAATTAAATATCTTCCATGATTTTTTTGCACCTGGTTCTGCTGTCAAGAAGGGACAATACTACAACAAAATGTTAAGAAGATTGTGCAAGAACCGTCCAACGCAAGAGGCCTGAAGTCTAGGCAAATAACTTTTAGCTCTTCCATCACGACAATGCACCGGCGCACACATAGCTACTGATTTCGGATTATTTTATGAAACATGTGTATATAAAAACGTTTATGCATATATAGATCAGTACATGCGTGATTGGCTACAGCTAATTTTACATTGAAATATAGCTGTGACACATCATGGATAGCGTGACACTGGCGGACGGTGCAGCTGCAATTTGACGCCCGGTCAGCGTATGGTACGGCCGTTGGCATTCGATAGATCGTTGCTGTTCAATACCAGACACGAAGCAGGCAGCAGCAGAAACGTTCCCGACCGCCAAGCGGTCGAGCTCGAACGATGTCTTGTTGCCAGCGTAATATCGTTAGATCAACGCACAAATAGAGAATGTATTCTCGTTACGTCTGACGAGGTATATTCCTCCTGGCATCTCTGTAAAAGCACATAACAATATATAACTGAATCCTAGTGCCTTAATAAGAAGAGACAGTTGGGGCCGTTTGACTTGTGCAACGTATTACAATGAAACCCATTGCTTCCTTTTTGGAAGCCAAATATTTAGCTATCTACCTCCATATATCTCTTTTGTCTGCACTGCTTTTGCTGGACAGTCCGCCAAGAGCATTGATGCTTTTGAGTTTTTATAAATAATTTCACGTTGTCAGCTGTTTAAGCTGCCCTGTGGACGTGTTTCCGTAACAGTCTATAAAATTGTAGTCTATTCGAGAGTTATTCAGCTTTTCTAAAGTGAATTTGTGCCGTGACGGTTAGCGTGCAGTTAAAGGATCATCTGGAGAATATCCAGATCTTTTGCTGCCTGGAAACCTGAGTTCTAATATCCATAGCCAAACTTTCAATCATCATCATCAGTGTGTATTCTTCATCAGCGGCCACCTACAGCTTCATCATCATCATTGCTAGTGCACGGTCATCATCATCATAATCAATCGCTTCAGTTCACCATAGCCATCATCACTATCAACATCCAGTATTACTATACTTCATCATCAGGTACTACTTCCGCGTTATCATCAATAGTGCATTATCATCATCCATCCCTGTTAGCTACCACTCATAGCCGTCATCACTATCACCACCACAGCCATCATCACTATCACTATCACCACCACAACTATCATCACTACACCCAGTATTACTACACTTCATCATCATGCACCACCTTCAGCGCAATCATAATTAGGGCATCATTATCGTCATCATCATTCATCCCAGTTAGCTACCACCCATAGTCGTCATCGCCATCACCACCACAGCCATCATCACCATCACCACCACAGCCATCATCACCATCACCACCACAGCCATCATCACCATTTATTCACCAGACACCATCACTCACTTCATTATCGACGCCGTCACTGCCACCACCCCCTGTTACGGTCAGCAGCATTAAATATTATCTAACCCGGCCTGCGTTCGTCTGTATACAAAACATATCCTGTTTGTAAACAGACGCGGTGCAGCTGCTGGTCATGCAGCGAACGCCGACGAAACGGCAAGAGGAGGAGCCGCAGGAACAACGTGCATCTCTGCACGTAGATTCTGCGGCGCCAAAGGATGAATGCATTGGTGGAGCAGCTAGTGGCGAGGGCGGCCCGGCTTGCCGTCCAAAAACAAGTGGCGGGAAGCGGACTGCATCAAGCCCCGCGGAAGATGCTCGTAGCAAAGAAATGCGAGTATCGCAGGCTGAATCCTACCTGGCAATCGTGGAGGGTGCCACCGAAGCAACCGAGGAAGCACGTAACGGTGAGGAACCTCAGAACGATCTGGAGTTCACCACGGTGACCCGGCATAAGCGTACCCGTCCTCCAAAGATAATCGTGCCGCCAAAAGTAACGTTTAACAGACATGAAGCCGTAATCTTCTCCGCGGCTGACAACGCCCTTGAGCTGCACTTCAACGAGATTTGCGACGAGATCGCGAAGGTCGTCGGAGGGAAGATGGAGGAGCCTCGCTTCACGAAAAACGGTGAACTTGTCATAGTGGTGGAGAAGGAAGACGACAGAGCGACCTTACTGTCGCTAACAGAGTTAGCGGAAGTTAAAGTCTCCTCGAGGATAAGCGGAACACGATCTACGGTGAAGGGCAAGATCACCGGGGTTCACACTTCTATTTCGGAATCGGCGATCCTATCGGCACTGCAGTCCTCTGGAGTCACAGAAGCGACTCGGGTGAAAGCGAAGAACCCAAGAACCAACGCTGTGTCGGCAACGGAGCACGTTATCTTGACATTCTCTGGCAACAGCTTTCCGGCTGAGGTGCGTCTGGGGCTTAAACGGCATGGAGTCATACTATATCATGAACCCTCGCAGTGCTACAAGTGTTATAGTTTGGACCATTTCGCCGCCAACTGTAAGGCTCCAAAACCTAGGTGTCGGAAATGCGGTTCCATGGAGCATCTCAGAAAAGATTGCAACGCTCGGGCCCGCTGTTGTTTATGCAACGGGGAGCATGAGGCTACGTGGGGAGCATGTCCGCAAAGATTGCTACGTATGGAACAACTAAAGAGGGCCTCGCGAAGCATGGTACAGAAGCAGCAGGACGCCCCGTCAGTCCCAATCTGCGTGCCAGTATCTAACATTCAAGCATCCGACAATTTTGCGAAACGAAGCTGGTCTTCGGTTGTGAAGAATGGGGTAAAAGAAGTTGACGGTGGAAGTCGTATCCCCACGGACACGACACGCATAGAGAACACTGACCGTGTCGCAATTAAGTCGGCAGCTCCGTCACAACAGCCAGATATATTGGCACAACCATCAACGGACAGTATTGTAGAAGAAGTGCTCCGCAGACTGTCTCCAATCATAAAAGAAACTATAACGAACGTTATCTCAAAAGTTTTGGAATCCGTACTGCCAGTTGTCATACGCGCAGTTAGCGGGGCAATGCCACAGCCGGAGAAGAGCATAATAAACGCTACCTCGCTGGCTGAGTCGATCCAGCTAGCTTTCTGTAGCAATGCCAAAGAAACTGCGACACCCCCCGTGAATCCAGATAACTGCGATGACAACAGAATTACGGCTTTTGGATCGAAGACCCAGTGACGCTCGGCAAAGACTCAACTCAAGGACCAAAGCGTTTCCATGTGTGCGCCGAATACAAACATTTGGACTCCGCAAGAAAACGTACAGAAATCTAGAAATCGCATTCAAGGAAAGCTTACGCAAGTTATTAAGGTAGTGCTATGGAACTGCGAAGGGCATGGCGTATTAGAACTATTAGGCGCGGAAGCACTCCGAGGAGTGGATATTCTAATTTTGACGGAAACCTGGGCTGTAAAACCGTTTACTTTGGGGGGCTTCTACGGGTATCACGCACTTGCACATAAAGGCGAGGGACGGGGTAGGCCAAGTGGGGGGGTTTCAGTGTTTACTAGAGCAGAAATTGGAGAAATGAAAATAGGAATAATAGCGGAAAATTTAGTAGCAATAGCGTCAAGGGGGGTTGAGATTGTGGCAGCTTACGTAAAACCGGCGGGTGTAGAGTCTACTGAGACCATGACAGAACGTATTATGCTCGGGGTCGAAGCTGTGCCGAGAAAAGCACCTATGATTCTAGCGGGGGATTTCAATGCGAGGTTGGACAAGGGAAACTCTGAACGAACTGAAGCATTTTTGGAGATTATAACGGAGATAGGTTGTTGGTTGGTCAGCGAACCAGGTTTAAACACATTTGAATGTAGCACTGGAGCATCAGTCATCGACGTTTTTGCCACAGACGGAAACGCAAATGATATAACATTTTTAGGAGAAAATACATCATTTAGGGAAGGAGCGGGGCTCAGAAGGCACATACCCATGGGGATGGCATTCAAGGTTAGCATCAGTGGGGAGGAGAGTAGCCGTAGGCTAAGGTCCGGAACAAAACTGGATAGTGGGATTTTCTTAAAGGGAGTTGGGGAGGTATGTCCACCAGGGGAAATCCACATAGAGTCCTATGAACGTAAACTTGTAAATCTAATCAAAAGTGCAATAGTTCCGCGTCACGAACGAAAAGGAAGGCCCTGGTTCAACGAGCGTTGTAGAGCAGCAAAAATTGCCAACAGGCTAACTAGGGACTACGTAAAGATTTTTCCGGTAATAAGGCCGTTTGCTATAATGGTAAAGAAAATGACGCAAAGGGCATACAAGGAAGAAAAACAGAAGTACTGGGAAAGCCAAGAGTGGAAATTGTTACAAGAGGCAGAGGAACATCCTCACAAGTGGCTAAAACATAAAAGAAAACAGCAGTGCCCAGTGGAGACTGAGAGACTGATTAAGCACTTTGCTGGTATGTTACAGGGAGCCGACACTACTCCAAAAGAAATAATTGTTTACAATGGGCCTTGGGACAAAGATACAGAGTTTGCGCGGGAATGGGTAGTTCGCGAGGTCACAATCGAAGAAGTTGTCAGAGCAATTGAAAGGGCGCCTAGAGGCAAAGCGGCCGGGAACGATATGATAAGAAATGAGCACTTGAAGCAAACGTTGGCACTGGCACCATGCTGGAAAGCTCTATTTGAGGAATGCCTAAAGTCCGGGAAAATGCCTAAAGCGTGGAAGGAGGATACCCTTATTGTTATACCTAAAGGGAAGGGCATAGAAACAGAACCGGAAGCTTGGAGGGGTATAACACTTAAAAGTTGCCCCTATAAGATATTCTCGGGGATAATATCAGATAGACTTGGGTACTTTCTAGAAGCCAGAAACGCAGTACCAGAAGAACAACATGGGTTTAGAAGATCAAAGTCGACCCATACGGCTCTGCACCAATTGTTAACGGAGATTTGGGCAACTCTAGCCGAGCCAAGAAGACCGTTATATGCGGTATTTATAGATCTTAAGGCCGCCTTTGACCTAGCGCCGAGAAACATAATTATGGAGAAGTTAGCCTTGGAAGGAGTTCCGAACCAGCTGTTAAACATTTTAGGGGCCATACTTAGGGAGAGCATAGTATGCATTGACAACGGTATAGGGATTGTGGGAAGGGTAAAGCAAACTACAGGCGTGGCTCAAGGTGACGGACTTAGTCCGTTGCTTTTTTCGGTACTATTGGGAGGGCTACCTAACCGCGTGAAACAGGGATGGACTCGAGAGTGGGCAAGTACTTTAATGTACGCAGATGACATTGCAATATATGGTAGGAGTCTATTTAGGGTAAAACAGGGACTGGAACGAATAATTGATTATATGGACGAGATGGGGCTCAGCATAAACTGGCAAAAGACAGTAGCAGTTAAGTTTCGACGAGGGGGTCGATTAGCAAAAGACGACATTCTTCGAGCCAGAGGCAATGAGGTACATTTCGTAAATAAATTTACTTATCTGGGAGTCACTATAACGTCGAATGGAAGCAGTTTCCGAAGGCATATAGAAAGCAGAGTGGGAAAAGCAATTCGAGCAGCAGCAGCAATTAAGAACCCGCAAATGTTGTCAATACATACCGCGTCCGCCCTTTTTAAAATTAAAATAGAACCAATAGCAACATTCGGTATATCACTAATATGGGAAAAACTGGGAGAAACAGATCTGCAGTTACTAGATAGAGCCAGATTTTTCTTTATGAAACGGGTTTTGGGGTTAGCCAATTCTTGTAGGAACAGAATAGTTCATATCTTAGAGGGGGGGTCTTTAATGACACAGGAATTACAACTTCGATGGGGTTTACCTAGAACGAGAGCATTTGAGGCCTATACTTTGAAGTGGACGGACAAATTAAAGGAAATCGATTTAGGAATATATAAAACGGTAGCGATGACAAGCACGGCCTGGCGAGCAGCCGGATACAAGAGCAGGCATTTAACTACGGCGTTTGCAGCCCACGGGTTTCATCACGTGTTATGTAGCACAGAAGATTTCCACATTCCTCAGGAGTGTTGCAAGTGCACGAGGTGCTCTGCCCAGTGCGATAGATACCACGCCGCAGCATGTCCAGCAGTTCAGTCAATAGCTGAACTAGCAAGATGAGAGAAGACTCAATGACGTGAAGAAAGCACTAGTTCTGTCTGATGTATATGTTTATAATTTTACCCAACCTGGGTGTTAATAAACCATAATAATAAATGGAAATTTTTTGTACATCTTAATGGCTAACTGTTAATGGTTAAAACCGGACGGTTTAGCTAGTTGTAACCGGTAGGAATAATGGAATGCGAATTGCATGGGCCAATCTTACCTTAAAGCTCATCTAAAGTGAATGGCTAAGCGCGTCCCCTTTATGGCCACCTATTATATATATATATATATATATATATATATATATATATCAAATCTAAATATTTTACCTGGTTATTTGCAATGTCAAATGTGGCCAGGGCGCATTTCGCATACACACGCATATGGCGGTCTACAAAGTGTATGTCTATTGCCCTGATCCCTCTATACATCGGACCACGAGTTTCCGCCAGAGATTCTCCAGCGACATTTTCCCTGTGTGCTTTCCACGTCGCCTCCTGTATTGCGATAAGAATATTCCAATGGACCATAAACTGCTTCGAAGCGTCACACTCAATTGGCTCCAAGTAGTACTAAACTTTGATGCGCCCAAAATCGTTTTTATCGCTGTACGCTCGAACAACATACACTAGACCTTCTTGGCACGATAACAGATGCATACACGTACGAGCAAGTATGCCATGCTGTATATATTCCAGTTGATCGTACCTATAACGTTACCTATGATATATCTTCTCGTGTAAACGGCAAATGTATCAGCAAGCGTCAACCATACGTTATTGAGAGCTAAATGAAAACATCACAAGTTCTTTTTCTGCGAGACAGTCGTGCAAATTGCTGGCACACCCAATCCAGTAAGGCAATTCCAGAAGGAGCTTTTTAAATTAGCTTGACAGGAAGAAAATTACTAGCGTAAAGTTATTGATGCGCACGTAAAGAGTGAATTACGCACATCGTAGTTAATGAAAAAAGCAATCGGCATCTTATTACATTAAATGATGCTTTATGATAATAGCTGCTTGTTGAATTGATTGATTGATTTATTGTTCGCTTGGCATGTATACCTAAATGCACATGTCACTCTTTTATATCAGGGGCGCTTAGAGCGGCAGCATATGTCTGTTTGACACGTTAAACTCCGCACTAGTCATATCTGGTGCGAACAATGCTGGTCGTTTGTGCTACTCTGGTTGCGCATAGTCATCATAGTGGGTACCTGAGGAAGTCGATATCCGCTGGACGGACCACAATGCGTAACGCTTGGGCCTGCAGATCTTCCGGCGCGTCTGAGAACCGTGCGAGAAGGACGTGCTTGTTGTGTAGCTGGACCAGGTGTAGCTGGACTTTAACTATAACGAAATACAAAATTGTGCTAGAACATGCTTACGTGTTTAGATCTTCTTCTCCGCGAAGTACTAGCTACAACCACCTCGCAGAGTTACGGTTCACGCACTAAGAAGAGCACTTATCAAAACCAATTCTGGGGCTTGTGCCATGGGCGGGATACGTAAAACATTGTAAACCAGATTTTTGCTGCACCAGTAGCGAAAACGCGGCCACAACTGTATGTATTCCAGTTCTAGCCACACAAGCAGCGCTTAAAAAAGTGCTTTCGGGGCTGACTCTCAGCCAAGATTTAACGTCCATGGGACTGCTTTTCGCATTGCTTCATAGACGGACCCCCATAAGTACAAAAGTGCAACGGTGGGGCTCGAACCCGCGCACCTTTGTGTCTTCTCCGGTCGCGAGGCGCAGGCGGAATGCACCACGCCACTGGGCTCGGCAAACAAGCAGCGCTTGCGAACACTGAAATCGTGCAGAGTTCCCCGCGTACACTGAAATGCGTTTACGCACTTCAGTGTCAGCGCAATTTGCAAGGCTAACATTACTGGAACACCGTCGTCACCGTTTTTCCGTTTGTGTATTTTACTTTATTTTTTAATACTTTATTAATGGTGTTAGATATACTAATACTAGCCACGTAACACCTTTGCGCACATACTACCCTTTGCGTGCTTGCTTTTAGTATTACTTGCTCATAAGGCTATACAACCTGTAATGTATAATGACAGCGCAGCGCAAAAAGCTGTTTACAGCGGTGATTGATTTCACTCTTTGTGCCGGCAGCACCAGTTCCACTGCCAATTTCGTCTATTGGTGTGCTCTCACCTATCGTAGGAGACGTTACTCTGCTTACGGTTGCGTTACTCTGCGACATGGTTTTATGTGTCGTATATGTATAATATTGTCTCTGGTCTTCGCTACGACGACAGTGACAACCAACAAAACGATGTCGGTGATGAAGTAGCAATACACCTCCGTACCTCAATGAGCACGTGCAGTTTGGGCTATACGACCGAGCGAGTAAGATAGTGACCCAACAAAGGACTGTCCGGTGTTGCCTGTCGGCCAGAGCGCCTTCTTTGTGCCAATTGTCTTTGCTAACAAACGAACGAATCGCGGGTCGATATTGGCGATCATGTTAAGGGCCGCCTACCAACTGGTAACCTTTCCGTAGCTCGTGGTCCCCAGTCAACCCGCGCCAAGCTGTGTGTGTGCTGAGAGAGAGAGCCAAACACCACTCTTACGCTATTGTCGCCGAAACCGCTAGTTTTGCTGTGTACGGTAAAAACGGTGTGCATCCACGAACGATTGCTTATCTCTTCATCTGACTCTGCTGAGATCTCGGACCGAAGGAATGGCTCCGAAACACATTTTCCTAGCAGATGCGAATATAATCCTCGTCGACATATATGTGAAAATCTTTTCTTTTCGCCAGATGAGGACGTGTTGTCAACTTTGCACACATATGATCGTGCGTTTTATTGTGCAAATCGTGTACTATGCTTTATATTGGCTATTTCTAGAAGACAACATTTTGAACATATACATACATGGAGGAACTTCACTGCAGAGCAATCCGGGTGATGAAAGCTGACCAATATATTCATACCATGATTCTACCTACTATGTAAATGCCGCTTGTACAAAAAGCTCGTTCATTCAGGCATTCAGTAATATCAAGCTTAGCATCTCTTTTGCATTATTTAGCAACAAGGTAGACATAGGAATTTACGGGACAGCAGCAATGAGAAGCACTGGGTGGACGGCTAGCGGGATGAGAGATCACCATTTAACAACGGCCTTTGCAGCCCACGGAACTCATTACGTTCTATGCAACGTAGAGGGCTTCCATGAACCACAAGACGAATGTCGATGCAAAGAATGCTGGAGTAAATGTGATAAATACCACGCCGCGGTTTGTCCGGCGGTCCGGTCCATTGCAGAACTGGCAAAACGCTAGACCGATTGTGTTGTGGAAAACTGTGATGTAACATAAACACACTTAACCAGCCCGGGTGTTAATAAATAAATAAATAATAATAATAATTATCTAGCAACAACATATGCACACAAACATACAGCGACCCACATACGTATATGTATACGTGGTTAGCACATATCAGAGCGTGCTCACTTGTCGCGAACGCTCTGTATCAGGCAGGGGCTGCACATAGTCCTCTGAATTTTTTTTTACAGAAGAAGGAAATGCTTTTAGGCACGCTGTGCAGGACCACAAGCCGTCTGGTAGCTACCAAAGCCTTTGGATTACCTGCTAAAACCCTCATACCTCCTGTCATCCTTCGTTACCAGGTCCCTTGGGTGAAACTAAAATTGCCTAGAGTTAAGGGGAGTCATCTGAAGTCTGCGCAGCATTAATTTGAATTAGGTCGAATTTGGCTGACTTCTAGCCTGCAAAGAAGTCGCTCGAGTAACACTTGACAACGATGCGCGTCGTGAAGATGCAACGCGTCTTCGGTGTCGATTCGCCGTGGTGTGACGGAACTAAGGTGTTATGCAAGCAGACCCATTAAGCCCATCCATTAAGCGTATCCGATCTGACAGTCAAATTTACACGTTGTTTGGTTCTCGCCCTCATGATTGAGGGATGGTTTACAGTTGTCATTATCATTCTCATCCTCATAATGATTTGCAATGGTGATGGCCAACTACTCCCGGCCGTCCGCACTCGTCATTCACAAGTCACTAACCAAGATACACAACTCAACGAGAGACGAATACGGCCGGCCGCACTTCTTTGACGGCACGAACACTGAGGGCGAAGTCAACGATGGCTGCGATCTTTGTTCATCAAAGCAAGCTTCTGCTTCTTCCATCGATGCCTGTGTGTCTTCTCGATGCAGCGTTCGACTGACTGACTGAATGAATGATCCAGCTGATTGATCCATAGAGATGGATCATCGGTTTCATGCCGCCCGACGTCTTTGTACGACGCGCTATCAATGAATGGACATCAGAGGGCGAAGGGCGGAAACGGGACAGTACAGACGAACTATTGCGGCATTTGCTGCTGCTGCTACTGCTGCTGCTGATGCGTCGCTTTCTACGCCGACATATTTCGGCTCGGATCGAAAAAAGCATCGTCCCTCGGATCCCTCGGATCCCTCGGACCAACTTCCGGACGCCATCAGCAGTGCTGCAGTGATACATAGCCAAATGCTGCTGCTGCTCCTGCTGGCAGTGGTGCCCGCTGCGTTACTTGGCAAGTTTGAAGAAGATCGCTAGCGCATTCGCTATTCAGCGCTGCTGAACGGGATACTGCTACTAGCCAAGCATGTATGTTACATCTCTTATGCATGTATATATATATATATATATATATATATATATATATATATATATATATATTATTTTTTATTTAATTGAGGAGGTGTTAAATACTTTAGGCACTAACGTAATAGGGCGAGTAAATATAAACTCTGTCCAATGCAGTGTGGGACTCACCCCCGACGGCTGAACATTATTCCGCCGAGATAATACCCATATATATATATATATATATATATATACATAAATCCTTACACATTATTTGATTAGTCTGGTAGCACTTTTTACCGCTTTACGTCGATCCCCGAGTCACTCACTAACTACTAACGAGAGCCTCAAATATTGTTAAGCCGCTTGTTCTGCTATTTCTTGATAGTTTGCCGCTTGCGATTCGCTTCTATACGCACGTCGTTGGAATCCATATTGAAGCTGAGTCACAAGTAGGTCAAGAAACTTAATGGATTCTCTCTTTCTCCCTCTTTCTTGCTCTCTATATATAAATATTCATCAAGATTCTTGACCTACTTCTGATTCTGGTTCAATATAGATTTCCACGACGTGCATATAAAAAGCGAGTCGCAAGCGGCAAACTGTCACGAAATAGCAGAACAAGCGGCTGTACAATATTTAAGGCTCTCGTTAGTACTTAGTGACGTAGCGATCGATGTGAAGCGGTGAAAAGTGCTAACAGACTAACCAGAGAATGCATAAGGTTTTCCTGGTAATAAGGCCGTTTCTGATAATGGTAAAAAAATACGCGTAACAATCACAAGGATAAAGGTACCGAACTAGTTAGTGTGCTGCTGAGGGAACCCTGCGACCCTGAAATAAATATATTACATTATAGGCCTTGGATTAAAGTCACAGAATCCGCACGCAAATGGGTAGCAGCTCGTGCAGTCACAATCGAAGAAGTTGTGAGAGCAATCTAAAGGGCGCGACTGGAGGCAAAGTGACCGGAAACGATTTGTCGAGAAACGAACATTTGAGGCCAGTATTGGCACTGGCACTATGCTAAAAAGCTTTATTTGATGAATGCCTGAATCCGGATATGTCCGAAAGACCTATGGCGTTGGAAGAACCTAAAGAGACGCCCCCACAGAAACAGAGCTATAATCCTCGAGGGCAGTAACACGTTGGAGTTGCCCCTATAAGACAAGCACCAGAAAGTATTATATACTCTTGAGTATTTTCTCAAAAATAGAAAGACGGTTTCAGAGAAACAGCATAGATTTAGAACTACGAAGTTGTCGATTTATACGGCTGTGTGGCAATTGCTAGCAAAAACTTGGTGTGATGCAGGCTACAGCAGCGGCCCAGGGCGGCGTACTCAGCCCGTTGCTTTTTTGGTACTATTGCAAAGGCAACCTAACCGGGTCCGGCAAGGGTGGACCCAGCAGTGAGCAAGTACTCTAATGTACACAGATGACATTGCAATCCGTAGCAGGAATAGTTTTTAATTTAAACAGGAATTGCTACGAATTTACTATATGAACGAGATGACACTTGTCGTTAACTGAAAATGAAGTAGGAGTTTTATTTCAAAGAGATGGCCGATTAACGAAAGGCGAAATGCTTAGAGTTAGGGGTAATATTGTAGATTTTGTAAATAAATATTTGTTCGATTTCTCTTTAGGAAATAGCTCCTGGGATTAGCCTATTTCTCTGAGAATAGAGTGATTCGTATTTTGGAGGGAGAATTCTACTGACACGGAAACTACAGTTGCAGTGGGGTTACCTAGTGCGTTTGAGGACTTTACTATCAAATAGACGGGAAAATGAAAGAAAATCAACATAGAAATCTACACTTTAGTAACTTAGAGAAATGCGTCCTGGTGATAGCAGCCAGATGCAAGAGTGGACATCTAACGACTGAGTTTGCCGTCTACTAGTTTATCACCTGTTATGTAGCACGCATTCTTAGGAGTGTTGTAGATACAGATTTTTAAATTTGCCATCACGATCAAAAATGTACGTCCAAAAGACTACTCTCAGGCAATAGCAATTTTAATGCCCACCATTGTCGTACCAAAGTGATGCTGCTGCGTTACGTAGTTGCCAGGTAACTAGCCAGCTTTTTCGACAGCCATATCAAAAGCGAAGGCATGCATACTTGCGTAGGGTGTATGAAAAAGTTAGGTACATATTTTAAGGTTTGGTATAACTCTGCAAGAGAATAATTTTACCTTATAGAAGGAGGGAGCGGAAACGTCTTGGCAAAATGTTACGGTTTTAAACGTGAAAGCTTTAACATAACAATTATGGCTGTAAATGGTATTGCCTAAGAGTACTCTTTTGGACGTACATTTTTGGTCGTGATGGAAAAAAATACGGTTTTGCGCGTAAAAGCGTTTACGTAAGACATAACAACATATCGACTTCTTATGACTTTCCTTAGTCTGGCTATTCGCCTTTCGCTGCGCAAGCTAGCGAAGTGTCTTTCATTATGCAGAATTTTCTGCCGAACACGCCGGTATCATCGGTTCCTTCATGCGTTACTGGTCCCTCCTTCCATTGGGAAAAACTATTCTCTTGCCCAGTTTTACCAAACATTAAAATGTGTACATATTGTTATGAAATACCCTATATATAGATTAAAATATACAGGGTCTCCGTGAAAACTGTTCTATTGAAAACCGCTTGCTTTTAGCCGATGTTTAAATGAAAACAGATCATTAAATGGCATTTTTGCACATATTGATAGGAACATCCCTGACACACGTGTATGTTCAATTTAGAAGCGAGCAGATGTTGTCATATGGATATTTGTTAGAGTCTCGCCACGTTTTATGTTTAGTAATTCGATTTATCTAAATCAGGACTGAAAATACATCGTCTTTTTGAAACACGTCAGGCACAATATTCGCTGTTTCACCATAGTGTGTACGACATGCGGATATACTTCTTTTTTCAAGCTTAATTATTTTAAAAACAAATTGTTTAGTCACCAGAGCAATTAATGCAAAGTTAGCAACCGCAAAACAAACAACGTTTAGAAATAATTATAAAAGACATTCATAGTCTCACTGAAAGTCCGAAGACTTTTACTAATAGATTTTTGTCGTTTAAACTTTTGAAAAACATTTGTCAGGTCCGCCATAGTCATTCGCTTGTGTTTGCATTCTATATCAAACAAGATTTCGTCAGCAGCGAATGAATATATATATATATATATATATATATATATTATTGACTTTCCTTGCGACACTAAGAGCTTGTTCGATAGGACAGATAAGACAATAAACTCATAGACCCCAGTAATTGAAATTGCACATCCGAGTACGTGAATCGTCCCGATCGACGCGGCCAATTGAGCAACGTTGTTCGTGCCCACTTTGGGTGATGATTCGACGATATTATGACCGAGGCCCTTGTCCGATCAAACTACAATGCAATCGATACGCCAGTCGTTATGATTCGTGTTGTTGTTGTTGTTGTGGCTGTGTTTGTTGTCTCGCCAAGCCGATCCTGGGGCGGCTCATCGCTATATCGGTTGTTGTTGCTGACTTCTACCTACTCAGCGTCCGTATAACGAGTGCCCGTATCACGCGGCTCCGCACTACGATTTGCTTTGGGTCGTCCCGTGTCCTGTAACGTGAGCCCGTGCTCACGTGTGTCACGCAGTTGTTTTCTCGTAGAGCAGTGACTTGTGGCCAGCTTTGTGTGTCCACTCATGCCTTATGGAGAACTACTATTGTTATTACTAATACGATCAAGCAAGCAAGTTGGCAGGGGAGGCAGCGCTGAAGGAGGCGTCGGAGGCCTACACACAAGGTGGGCGCACCGCCCATGCCCTGTTCCGCCTTCAACTGTGCCCTTTCTGTTTTTTTTTGCGTTAGCCGGCGACGTCCACGACGACCAGCCTCGATCCTGCACTAAACAGCGGCAATCTGGCTACCTGGCTCAAAAAGCTCACACACAAACATATACGTGGGGCACTAGGCGCCCGTGCCGGCAAAGATCAGTTTACTTCAAGCCAAGCTCCAGCCGGAAGGTCATTTCTTGTTCTTCTGTTTCTCTTCCTTGTTCTTCGTTGCTATTGTTGCTATTGTTGTTGCTATTGTTGCCGTTGCAGTAGAGTCCCGGATGGCCCTACACCGAGCCACTTCCACGGACCATTGATTTTACCGACGTTTCGCTAACGACCATTGGGCAATGGCATAACCGCATCCGGCGACGTTTTCTTAATGACGGGTGAACGGCAATTTATGCCTAAATGGGCGTATATACAAAACATGCCGGCTTCCGATGACCGCCGCAGTCCTCGATCGTCGCAGTCTTCTCCTGCCGTTCGGCGATGTTCTCGAACACGAATTACACAGTAGATCGCAATCGCAGCCGATAGACCTATGAGCAGGTTCGGCAAACGTACGTTCGTTTCATCCTCCGCCCCCCCCCGGCACCGGCTCTGCAAACGTCGGCGTTCCTACGACAAAAAACTCGACAATATATATATATATATATATATATATATATATACATATATATATATATATATATATATATATATATAAGAGGGAGAGCGTGTTTGCTCTGACTCGGGTTGCACAGCCACTTGAGGTCGGCCAGGCCCGGGTAAATACGATGCTATGTCATGGTAGTGGTAGCAGAAGATTGAATAGGCTGCGCTGGTTTGTGCAACGTGCCTTCGAGGCAGCGCCAGCAGAGGTCTTCGCCCTTTGTTGATCGCCACAATGGACCACGCGCTGACGTCGCATGCCGATCGCCGCATTTGTCGTTGTTGGTGTTATTGTTGTGTTTTGTTGTGCTGCCAAGATTTTGATTATGTTTGCTATTGTTGTTGTTGTTGTTGTTGTTGTTGATGTTGTTGGTATTGTAGTCTTTGTGCGTGTCGTTTCTGCGGTTTGCATTGCTGTTGTGTTTCTTCCTATTGTTGTCGCTCTTGCTGGCGAAACCTCGTCGGTATTCTTGGTTCCAAAAAAAGATAGGTCACATAGAAGAATTGTTAAATTCCTTTTTGTACAGTTTTAAAGAACGGATAGACAATACAAGACGCGCCTCTACCTTCATTTTGGATAAGTGGTACGCTCTAATACGCTCCGCACATAATACAGCGGCTGAACAATAGGACACGTGTCGCTTATACACTCACACATACACGGAGGCACGCGTCGTATCATTCAAGATTCTGATGAAGAAAACTCTAATCAGACCGAGAGGAAGGAATTATGCGTATATATATATATATATATATATATATATATATATACAAACATGAATATGTATATGTGAGGGCGGATCGGCAAGTTCTAGTAGATTGAATTTTGCTACCAGGCCGAAACCAACAAAGTCTTTCGGCTTGTTTTGCATAGAAGCGCCATTTATCGGCTACACGCATGCCAAATGTCAGATGAGTGAACAACGAATCTGCCTCAGTTCAGTAGTGAAAACCAAATCATATGTTCTAAAGTAGTAGAAATGTTGCAAACTGCGTATGTTGATCAAGCAGTGTCCCGAAGCACGTTGTATACGTGGTACTGTCACTTTTGCGAGAGATGTGAAGAGGCCGAAGATGACTCCCGTTCGGTATGGCTTCCGACATCAAAACAGAAGAGTGAAAAAATCCTGATATCAGACTTAATAATTACCGAATTGCTATCAGAGAGATCACTGATGAATTGGGGATATCTTGTGGTCAGTTGTAACATTCTTGGCCGATAATTTATGCGTCAGAAAACTAGCAGCAAAGTTTCAAAAATGTTGAATTTTCAAACGCTCGTCAGGAAATGTTCAAATTAAATCTTTAGGCGGTAGCCGATGACTCTGGATTGTCTTAGAGCGTGATTACAGGAGACGAGTTATGGCTTTATGGTTACGACATCAGAACCAAAGCTCATTCCTCCCAGTAGTGTTTCCAAAGGAAGTCAATCGAGAAAAAAAACCAGACAGAGAAGAACCAAATCCAAGGTCCTTTTGACTGTTTTTCGACTACAAGGCGGTCATTTTCCACATATCTTGCCGCCTGGTTCTACGGCCAATAAGAGGAACTACCGCGGCATTTTATGAAGATTGCCCAAGAGCGTAAAAAGGCCTGAACTCTGAGCAAACAACTATTGGATCCTCCATCACGACGGCGCAGCGGCGGCACGCGCCTTAGCCCTTTTTCGATTATTTGATTAAATGAATAAAACTTCGATTTCTCTATTTCCACAACCTTCCTATCCGGCGAACCTGGCACCGTGCGACTTTTCCTGTTTCCGCGGATAAAACCGGATTAAACGAACAACGTTTGAGACTATTGAAGCGATCACTTGCAGGAGCACTCAACTCGATTCCAAAAGACGCGTTTAAAACATGTTACGAAGAAAGGGAAAAAAGCTGGCGCAAGTGCACTACAGCGGCACCTTTCTCGCAATAGAAAATTGCTCAGATGTGTAAACTTCCTATAGTAACGTTCCCTTGGTTCATCGACTTAGTTATCCGCCACTACTATTCCTACCCATGCGATAAAAAATCCTTGCAATATATTCCGCTAATCCCAGCATATACGCACTCATCTTTACTTTGTGTGGACGTTTGTTAATAAGCCATATAATACTAATTGCCTAATAAGCCAAGGCAGCAAGCACCCCAACCAGTACACCTGATACACCTAGATCTGGGGCGATCACGCATTACTGGAGCGCATCACGGGAAGACACGCCGGAAAAGCCATAGTTACTCCCGCAGCTTAATTTGAATACTTGAAAGATCTACACGTAGACAATAACTTCCTTAATGGTCGCAAATGAGCCCGAAC
The DNA here is from genome assembly GCA_003439945.1 of Dermanyssus gallinae. Lineage (NCBI taxonomy): Eukaryota > Metazoa > Arthropoda > Arachnida > Mesostigmata > Dermanyssidae > Dermanyssus > Dermanyssus gallinae. The sequence continues at coordinate 9,768 of QVRM01003295.1, read as the reverse complement.
AAACCCATACAAACCCTTAAGTTGGCGACGTTGCCACGGCGTTACCAGCGCGTTTACCAGCGTTGAAATAAGAGACACTATCCCTCTCGGGGGGATGTGAGCGACACGATCCCCCCGAGAGGGATAGTGTCGCACACAAAGGTGACAAGGCAAGTCACTTATTAGGTACTACCATTTGCACTCTACAACACTGGACGTTACGTATGTACTTGGACTTGTCCATGGATTTCTTCTCTCTCTCCCTCTCTTTTCATCCTGTCTCTCCATCCGTCTCTGTATGTCTGCCTGTATGTAATCTCCTGCATTCACCGCTTGTCCCTCGACACGGTGAGCATTTAGTGTGTAAATTAATTTAGTAATTTAGCTAGCGTCTGCTAATAGCCAAATCTTGCAGCAATAGCAGAGCAACGAAGATCTTCTCTGTCCAGGAGGGGGCGGACACACACAGAGACGGGGCGGCTACACAGATTCTGCGCGATTCCGTCGTAAACGCGTTCGTCGGCTGTGTTTCGACCAAGAAGGACTGAGAGAGTGCCAGCTGGCAACATGTCATGGCTTGCAACGCTCGCCTGGTAAATTGGCGGGACGGGTGAGCGTGCTTTGCTCGGCTTTCCACTCACACGAACCAGATGAGGTCAAATCGAATTAGTGCGGACAGCAGACACACGGTTTTTGTAGCAACAGGAGGGCACGCCGACTGGAGACGCACGCGGCCCTCTAAAAGGGCGAAGTTCTTTCAGCATTGACGACACGACACGACACGGGGGCAGCAGACTAGGAGAGCGAGGAAGAAGACCTCATAGCCATAGATATACGCCACTCTTTGTCGACGTGCAACGCACACTCACACACGCCCAAGAGCATATACACGTTTATATGGTGGCGCGTAACGTTAGGTTCATCGTTTGCAGCTCAGTTAGGAAGAGACGTGAGCAAGAGAGAGAGAGAGAAACGGGGGATAACTCAAGTCAATGGGTCGCCGTTCAGCCGGCGTGGCAGTGGTGTCGCTGACGTGCCTTGGTAGAGTTTTTTTTCTGTAAGGAAAACATCTGTTCACCAAAGAGCTCCGCACCAAAGCAGCCCCGAAAACTGAATTAGATACGCTAATATAACTGTGTGTTCGTATCGGCGGCGTCCAATTTTCAGGCATGTTCCTTTAATGGCAACCTTATAAAGCCGTTCGTGTGTGTGTAGCGCACCTCCCTACTCTGCGTAGAGTCTTTTTGTTCCAATCGAATCGCTGCTGAGTGAGGCGAGTTTCTTGGGTACTTTTCATGTTGATCCAAGATTTTTGCATTTCCCCGCGTAGTTGAGTGTGGGGTAAGAGCCAAGCCACAGTTAGACACTTTTGTGTGAGGTTAAATCCAACCCGCAGTCGTTTTTGCTCATGTGGGGGTAGAAAGATCGAGTCGATTCTTCCACAGCCAGCGGTGTGAAAAATGGCAAACACAAGCTTGTCGGTAGCACAACGCGCTGTATAAACATTAGGTTGCGTACCGTTGTTTGTTACAATTTGCTGTAGTTGGCAGTATAAGAGTTTGGATTCGCTAGCGCTAACAACGTCGTTGATAAACATTAAGTTATCTGGGAGGAGTAAGGCTGCTTCCGCAAGGGTGTTCCGCAAGGGTTGTCTAAATTCTGTGCCACCCAAAGATGCGCAGTGACACCCCGACAACCGGAAGAGTAGGCAGACGATTACGATTTTTTGGGCGGTTCGGAAACGACGAGACAGATTTAATTTAGAGGGGCAGCGTGACAGATGGCATATGCGGATTAGAGGTCTATGTCAGACCCTATAAGATCTGCGCCTTGAGAGTGGCACGATTGGCGCAGAAAACGTCAGGGGTCGGACTGCAAGCGCGGCTAACTCGCAGGGACATAACTGTGAAAGCGGTTTGGAAGTTACATACACATGATGGTGGTGCTATGTTCTGTGTGGTGCTGCGTGACAAAGATTATGCCTGCTGCTGCAGAAATTATTCTGGCTGAAGGGAAGCCTGTTCCGTCCCTGGATCGGGGACGCTCTTTAGGAGAGGATGGCTAAGGCGAGTTTTATCCCACCGGGCGGCCTCTCAATGAGCATCGCTCAAAGAAAATTTGATCAACAACAGGGATCGAACCGCCGACACTCCAGTAGATGACAACCATGACTAGCGCACTAGTCCCCTAGACCACGCCGCCACTTATCTTACAGCTGAAGAACGAGGAAACAAGTGACTCATAGTAAATTGTTTTAAACTAATTTTATTCTATACGTGTTAGGTTTTGTGCTTTTACATATACAATATATACGTATTAGGGTTTGTACCAACTTGTATTAGGTTAGTTATAAAGTTTTGAACGTTTATTGTGTCAATTATACTTTTTTTTTTGCTTTATTGCGTACACACAAGACACGGGCGATAGCTTTTTCTGCAAAATTACCTGAATAGTTATAATTGTTTAAATGTATGTAATAATGGAAATTTCAAGCTCAATGAAGAGTTATTGAACTTAAATAAATTTGCCGTCCGGAGAAGACGGTCCCATAAAAAAATCGTATCTGTGTATATTTTGAACGAAAGGTGACAGGTTGCCAACTTTTTGGGCGCGTCAGTAAAACCTCATTGATTGGTTTTTGTCTCACAAGCTGTATCGAAGAAAACACTTAAAGACTACCCCGTGGAGTTTAATCAGAATCGCGTCCCCATGGTACCATTTTGGGCGATTCTGTTACAAGACTGATAGATACACTCGGAAAATATATAGGTTCAGTCATGTGAGAATCTGCGAGGCTTCTATTTAGGAGGCTTTTATCTAGACTAGATTTCCCAAAAAAGCAAAACGCAAGCAGCAGGGATTTCATTCCACCTACCCCGACGGGATTCACTGCGGCCTCAGAATGTTGTAACACTGAACTGAAACTTCTTGCGTAGGTCAATATTGGGATTGCGCAATTATTCTTCTAATGGAGCTGCAAAGTAACCAGGTAATAAAAACCAAGTGAAATAATCCTGGTTGGAAGATAACAAAACCAAGAGTGTTGTTATCCTCCTTACCTAGGATTATTTTATAGGAAGTTTCAGAAATGCCTAATACACATGCGTGGTTGGCAGCTCACAGCGCGCTAGTGTGAAGCGTTTTAGCGCTCTGTGCGACCCACGTGTGCAGTCACGACCTGTCGAGATACTGTCGCAATTACGCTAACGGCCTAGCGATTCTCCCTAGGCTCGTCGCGTCGGCCTACTTTTCAGGGACGATTCGCTGTTTGTTGCCACCTGGGCTTTGACTTCAAATTTAACCTTCATGTCATCACCTCGTCCAGAAACGCCCTCTCATTCGTGTTTGTCTTTTTAGAGTCATGGGCAGCCTCGTCCAGCATGCGGTGTGCCGCCCGATCACCCCGGTTCAAGACTATCGGAATCATTATAAGGCTTTTTGTCCACTGTCTGTTAAGGCCGCTGTCTGTCCGCTGCTGGGAGTGTTTTTTTTTAATAATTTTTCTAGTTTTTGCCCTTCCTTCCGAGGGGAATCGGCGCCATTCAGGATGGCAAAGGGCGTCTCTTTGATAGCCCATTGTGCGGGGGCACCATCAGTGGTCGTAGGCGACGACACCGCCGGCACCGGATTCGGGCACCGGGCACACCGCCGGACCCGGCGGACATTCTTAGGACGAGCTGTCGATTCGGTGACGTTTGCGCACTCCTAGCAGTTGAACGTAGTAGCCGGGCAGTAGTGGACGATATGGCCCCCGTCCCCGCAACTGTGACAAATGCAAGCTACAGTCTCCATCTCAGTGCAAGCTCGGTTTTGTGGGTCGGCTACCCGCATGCAAAACAGGTGGCAAGGCGAATCCACTTGGGTGGATTCGCTTCACGACCTTCCGTTCTTTAGGTTGGGTCGACGACTTTGCATATTTGTAGGAGTCGCGTCGCCGCCTTGGGGGCGTTTGCCAGGACAAACCACGCGTAGGCTCCACCCAACAAGACTTCAGTGATTTGGAGGGCCACGCTGTCGGAAAGTTGGTGATCCTGTTTCATCGCGTGTTCAATGCTAGCGTCCTCTGCCAGGCGATCTACGATCCGTAGGGCTGACTACTGAAGGGCATCGTTCCGGCAGTCTGCCTGATGTTTCGCCGATGCTTCTCCGTGATCGCCTTTGCCATCGTACTCCCAACAACAATATTTTTGAATAGTTTGTGGTAAATGTTTTTAAACTGACGCTCGAATGTGTTCAGATGACGTCGTGCTGTACCGGCGCAACCGCTTGCATCTCCACAGCAAACCCTAGGTGACATTGTTTAAATCATAAAGCGAACCTTGCTGGAAGTCAGCGCAAACAAGATAAAAGCGATACGCCTATATGCTAGTGTAAGATAAACTGAACGTTATGTGCTTGGGCTATAAAGGATATGGAAATCGAATTTGTCTCGCACTCTTCCTATCTGGATCTTCCGGACCCGATTGCTATGAATTTAGGTTGCTGGGAGCAAAAAATATATGAACAGTAGCAACAAGTCGCGAGGTTTGCCGTGCATGACAAAATATATTAGTGTTTTTGTATTTGATACATTTTTGGAAATATCTTACTTACTAAATGGCTTCCATATTTACATTTCGATGACACAATTAACTTAATCTAATTAGCTTCAAAAGCCCTAATATAACATAGATAGACTGAGTTAGGCATAGTCGTACTAAAAGAAGTAAACGTTGTTGTTGTTGGATTCGAGAGTGAAAAGAAGTGCCCCCAGTGGTAGTGCACACCTGACATTCAGGAAGAAGAAGAACGAGTTTGGCCATACCCAAGGCAAAAACTCGATTCTTAAAATATCTCCATTATACTGCATACGGAGCCGTGATCTACGGCTACACGATGATGCAGCTGGTTGCTGCAGCGGAGTAGTGGGGATAGTGGTGCAAGCACGCGGCAGAGAGGTGGTCGTGCAAACAAAGGGTGCCATCTTGGATTCAGCAATCTCAAGACGACGACGACGACGTGGCGGTGTTGTTACATGGCCAAGGCAGTAAGCGGGCAGCAGCACGATCAATACCAAAATCAGCCAACTGAACGGCACGCTAGTTCGTTCTAGTCCGCCCGCCATGAGCCTGCTGATCAGCAAAAGCACAGGAGTGCACTTGGATCGCACGCATCTGGATTCAGATTTTCTAGTCTAGAGTAGCCCCCCCTATGAACCCTAGCGAGGGACTTTGCGCCGTAAACGTAAGCGGCTGGAGACAACTGGAGGTTGCTGCATAGTGGGCGGAGAGAAGGACAGAAAGAGAAGAAAACGGAGGAGGTGACGGCTGAAACGATGGACTGTGGAAACCGGCTGCCTCTACAGACGCCGGCAGCACCCAAGTCGCACCGGCGTCGGACACTGCATACGCCACTGACAATTATCAGAGACCTGCGCAGCCTGCAACTACGCCTCACGCCCAGAGCGTCAGCGACGCGCTGGTCTGACCATGATGAGAGTTTGTTGGACTCCCGGTTGGAGCTAACGGAGGGCGAAAGCGGCACGACAGGCCACGGTGTTGAGGAGGCGGACGTTGCGGCCTACCTTATCAAACCGCACCGATGTCGAGTCTGCCGCGCAATGATTGCGCCGACGAGACCAGGCGAGGTTATCACAGATTTCGTCTATAGAAGCTATAAGTGGGCAGACGTGGAGTGTGACAGAGGCCGGTATGCGGAGGTGGAAGCGCTTAGAACGGTGCGACTGGCGTCGGCAAAAAAGCCATCTTGCCACCAGCCATCTCCAGCTACAGATAGCCCAACTGATGGCACGATTGGGCCTCTCGGCGGAGAGCGTCGAAAACGATGCCATTACAGCTGATGCTGCCGACTCTGCTATCTCTGAGGATGCGGTTGTCACTGTTGCCGCTGTTGCTGAGGCTCCTGTTGCCGCTGTTGCTGAGGCTATTGTTGCTGCTAACGCAGCTTCGGATGCCACTGTTCCTGCTGCTATGGACGCTGCTGTAGGCAAAGGTGAAAAAGAAATCGGCAATGGTGAGAGGGCAAAGAAAAACAAAAAGAAGAAGAAAAAGGCAAGAAACAAGACGACAAAGAAGATGAACGGCAGCAACCAGATACATACAGTGGAAGAAGAGTCTACGGAGACGAACGACCAACTATCTCAAGAAGGGCAGCGATCGACTAAGCCGGTCATTGTAGTCCCGCCAGACGGGAATGCCGGCGGCTTGCCTGATGCGACTGCCCCATACGAGACGGTCCGGAGGAAACGCTACAGAGAGGACGCCCCTGAAACTGCCTCAGTATACCTTGGTGGTTGCAGACCCGGGTACTCCCTCACGGACCTCCGCGGGTTTGTCAAATCGCTGGGGTTCCCGGATGCCCGTTGCTGGCAGCTGAGAGGGCATGGGGAAGAGCAGATATCCTGCTCTTTTAAAATATAGGTTCCTGCTGCTGACATTGTACGACTGAGATCCTATGGTTATTGAGAAGAGAACGGGCTCAGGATGCGTTCTTTCTATGCTGACTACCGAGGCCGTAGGCAGGCAGGCGCTGAGGGCTTGCCGCCTGTAGGACCCGTCGGTATTGGGCACACCTCGCAATGCAATGACCAAACTACCTGAGGACGTTGAGCTATTGGAGGTATCCCGTCTCTGTAGACTGGTGCCGCTTGACGACATGTCCAACGGTTATACGAGTTTTGCAGGTCTACATGTGAACACAAGGGACCTCCGTTCCGGGACGAGATTCGACGAGCTCATGGCCCTTATGGACGGCTCACACGTTGATTGGGATGCTGTCGTAGTGGGAGAAACTTGGTTTGGGGAGGCCGACAAACTTCTTTACAATTTACAGGGCTACAATATCATATCTGCCTGCAGACCTGGGGGTGGAGGAGGAGGTCTTACAATTTATTCGCATTGTGCGCTCGACCTTATGGGTACCGCTATGAAGTCTAGCGATGACGACAATGTACAGGCCATAAGGCTACGTCTGCGCCGCCCTGGCTTTAACGGCTATGTCGTCGGAGTATACTCTAATGACATACGATCGTCGAACACTCTTATGGAGATACTTGACAATATTCTGCCAGCGACTGGGGATTTGCCTTGTGTTCTTATGGGGGACACCAACGTTGACCTACTAGAAGGGGACCCTATCTCTATTGAATATTGTACTGATCTTGCCAGCAAGGGTTTTGAGTATGCAGTCAATATGATAACACGTCCAAACCTCAGGTCCAATGCTGTCTCTTTAGGCTCGTGCATTGATCACGTTTTTATTGCAAACTGTGAACGATATCTACAGATTACTCCTTTCGTTGTCGATACGGTATTTTCCGATCACTGCCCAGTAGGAATCATGTTAGCGGGCAGCCCGACACTATTGTCACAGTTTGTGGCAAAATCTGAGGCTTGCCCTGCCTACCGAAAGCTCAATGATGAGGGCCTAGGGCGTTTTGAGGACGGTGTCTCCAGGGTGGACTGGTCCTCAGTTCTTGCCTCAGATGACCCCAATGCAGCTTACGAATCGTACAATAGGGAGCTTCGGCATCTGTTCGACGAAAGTTTCCCGTTGAGGCAGCGTAGGGCTCCAAAAAAGGTAAATCGTGCTCCTTGGTTTGGCCATGAACTGGCTGAGCTAAGACGTGTGGTTGACAGAGCACGTCCTCGGTGGCTTCACAAACGGACCGTAGATGACAGGGAGACGCTGCAGCGGTGGCAGGCAAATTATAGGAAGAGGCTCCGAGAAAAAAGGGACGCCTACTTCGAGAAACAGTTTGTAGCTGTCAGTAATCGGCTTGCAAAACTGTGGGCGTCTCTTAATGAAATTTGCGGCCGTGGTAAAAGAAAGGCCACAATACCCAAGCGTCTGCTAGTCGACGGCCAAGAGCTTGAAGAGGCCCAGGAAGTGATAGACGCACTAAACGAGTTTTTCACCTCAATCGGTGCTAAAACCGCGGCTGGACTATCCCAACGGGAGGCAGTAACGGCGCCATTTCTGGCATAGGGAGCTCTGAGCCCAATTCATTTTCCTTTAGTGATATCACAGCTCAGGAGCTGCACTGCGCTGCAAAAAATGTGAAATCAGATCTATTTGAAGCCGGGGGAAACGTGCCTGGTCGATTACAGTTGAATTTAATCGACGCGTTATCAGGCCCTCTAACTGCGATCTTCAACATGTCGATGAGGACCGGGGTGTTCCCAGAACGCCTAAAGACATCAGCGGTAATCCCGTTTTACAAAGGGAAGGGCGATAAGAACCAACCTGGAAACTATCGACCGATATCGCTGGTGTCATTCATATCTAAGGTCTTTGAGAGACTTATTAAGAAGCAGCTCGAGGAATACCTAAACGCGACCAATTTTCTTTCTAAAAACCAATTTAGTTTCAGGGAGTCGCGATCAGCGGAGTTGGCTCAAAACCATATCTGGCGGGAAATAGTCAAAGCTGCTGAAGACGGGAAAATGTGTCTCGGCGCATTCCTTGACGTAGCGAAGGCCTTTGACTGTCTTGACCACTCTATAATTTTTAGGATGCTGCGAGAAATGGGCTGCGCACCAGGTGTAACTGCCTGGTTTAAATCGTACCTAGGCGGACGTAAGCAGTTTGTGTCGGTGGGGGGCTTGAGCTCCACCCCTGGGACTGTCTCGATTGGGACTCCCCAGGGGTCGGTTCTTGGCCCCTTCATCTTCATAATCTACATAAATTTCGTCTTGCGTGGCATTGAAAGGGATATAGAGTGTCGACCAGTGGTATATGCTGATGATACAACTCTGCTGTTCCGCATCTCACCTGCTCAGCGATCAAACGGTCAAGTTAATCTTAGGCATGTGGAAACCGGTATCGAAACGGCAATTTCATATTTTAAACGGTTTGGCCTTGTCGTGAATCCGACTAAGACGAAACTCGTCTTGTTTCACACACCTCAGCGGGCATCGAGGCTGAAACTGGACACAGGTAATATATCCCTTCAAGTGGGCGGTGCAGCTGTCCCTTTAAGCCGAGAAGTAAAATGTCTCGGTATCACGCTTCATGAGAACATGAAATGGGAAAGTCACGTTCGAGCGTCAGGGTCTGCTGTGCTGTGGTGGCATCGCTGGCCCGTCTGAGGAAGGCCAAGGTCTCCCGCATTGTTCTGGTCCTTGTATACAGGGCGCTCCTGGAATCGATTCTCACCTACGGAATCACTATATGGGGCGCAACCTACTCGGGAACCCTGCACTCGTTGCGAGTGATCCAGAACAATGCGGTGCGAGCTATTACTGGTCTGTCTCGTCGGGACGACGTGTCGCCATGGTACGGCAGACTCGGACTACTCAAATTCGATCAGCTGGCACGATTAAATTTAGCCGTGCTTGCCCATAAGGTGGTTAAAGGCAAACTACCTTCAGGTTGCGAATTTTGAATTCCAACTCACCCCCTTTAGGTCTCAGCGATATGAGGGCCAACTCAGGGTTCCCAGATGCAGGTTGACCTTAACGCAGCATTCTCTAGCCTGCATGCTGCCAAAAGTATGGAACGAGCTCTCGCAGGAACTCCGAAATACGGAGCGGGTCGGTGTTTTTAGAAGACGTGTAACGAAGGAACTAAATGCTGAAAACAATTATTCTTAGTTTTTAAATCAGTAAAATGTCGACATTGTGCAAGATTAGATTATATAGGTTTGTGTGTATATATAATATTGTGATTACACTTGACAGATGCAGGTGATCCAACGATAGGTAATTTTAATGAAATATGACTTTGACATAAATTGTGACAGACTGCCTGTAAAAGAGCATGTCAATAAAACAACCTGATGATGATGGT
>QVRM01003294.1:0-30404 GCA_003439945.1 Dermanyssus gallinae | reverse complement strand
ACCTTCGGCTCTCAGGGTAGCCGGCCCTACAACCGATGACCCTAGAGGAGAATAGGGTCAGCGGCGACTGGAGCTAGAACGCCTCTTTCTTCGAAGGTCTTTAGGTCTTAGCATTAGCTTGCCTGGAACGTCTTGGCCGTTATGAAGGCAACGTGGGCCGGGTAGCTGTTTCGACGCGTGGGGTAATTATTATTGTTATTATAATTATTATTGCTCTGAGCAGTAACTACCAGTCTGCTGGCTGGCTTGTTTGTTCGTTTGTTCGTTTGTTGACCAGCATTATTGCGATTCGTAGAGTGAGCATTATTCGTACGATCTTTTTTGTGAGATCGAACAGCAGCTGCAGCAGTCGTTGCAAACGTGGCGGGATAATAGTTGGCGGACATCCGTCACGAGCCAGTGTCCTATATAGAATGGTGTCTGTTGTTGATGAGTCGTGATTTAGTGTGTATAGTGAGTATCAGGCTCAGGGCGTCGCTAGTTTCGTCCTCGTCGTATCATCATCATCATCATATTATCTAGTTATCGTAAACAACCTGTTCGACCTGCTAAAATGACGTCAGTGCTATCGCGTTTGTGGCCGGTAGGTGGATTGGAAGCAGTCAGTAGTATAGTCCTCGTCGAAGAAGTAGAACAGTCGAATTTCCCGATTATTAAACAAACCCTCAATAACAACGGCCGGGACGCGGGTTGGCGAGGGAGGGAGGGCCTGTAGAGACTTCGCTGCTGTTAGGGCATCATCACCAGCTTTGTAGTAGCCTGGCCCGTCGTCCGAAGTACCTAACCTCACCGGACGTATATATATATATATATTCAATTATGTTTTTCACTCAGTGGAGTATAGATACAGTTTATAAAGGTTCTTCTTAGTGCTTCATGCTTCCGGGCGCAAATATATTATATATATATATATACTATATATATATATATATATATCGTAGAGACATTTTAATGCCGTTTCTAGCTAGTTCTTTCGTTGCCTGTTGGCTACAAAGATTCAAGTATGTGCAGACAATTCTACCTGTGAGTGGTTTGCATCTATTCCCCCAACGTTGATATTACAAGCTAAGATAGTGACAGTCTATCAGACGTGTACCACAAGCTGTACTCGTCAATAGTATCATTATTATATCTATAAACCATGTCGTCCTATCTGCTGCAATTCGATAAAACACTTCAGCGACCGTCCCACCGGGCGAAAAAGTGTCGCAAGGACTGTCGATGCGTCAGGCAGCTCTCTGCGTGGTATATGGCGCATATGTGCGAGCAGAATCGGCAACGACATTGTTTCGCGCAACTTGGTGAAATTCTTGGAGCGAGCATACCAAATTATGGTAGCCATGCACAATGTACCTTGTGTACACCACGTGCCGAGTAGTGCATGCCATTTTATCTTGAAGCTCTCCCTGGCGAGGTGCACGTCTAACTGCGCTACGTCTGCCGAGGCCTCGGTCACTTTTTCCTGCCATTCTTTCGAAAAAATGCTGAGGTGGTCCTATAGTAGGTACCAAGACCTGATAATGATATCGGTTCCTTCCCACTGCAACGGTGTTAGGAGCCCCATTTCAAGGAGACTGAAAATACATTCCATTTGCGGAGCATACAACAACGAGATCGAGAAGACCAGTTATCGAGTGAGTTCTCTCGACTGCGGAAGTCTGTTGTGCTCATCGTGTATCCGGCGTTTTATGTAATCAAGTCGGATATTGTATAGCAGTGTGGATGGTATGTTAGAATTGATACCCAGCGTACAATTGACTCAAAGCGATGCGATTCGTGTGGCTCTAGCCTTAAGTGGTTAACCGCGATGTCCACCGCTCGGCCAAACTAGAATGTGTTGTATGTCCTTCGCTTGTAGAGTACACTATCTAAAAAGATACTTTTCGTGCAAACCCCCAAGAGCCAAGATTTAACGTCCACGGACTGTTTTTCGCATTGCCTTATCGACGGACCCCCATAAATACATTGCACGGTGAGGCTCGAACCCGCACACCTAGTGTCTCCTTTGGTCGCGAAAGAGTACATTATCTGCCAGTGGTTATCTGATAAGACCATGCTGTAGTACTGAAAATGGTAAACTGGTCCTTTATTCGACCCAGGATAGAAGTCTCCGAACAGACCAATTTGCTCCTGCGATCTAGTTGTGCTCCAGCAGACAAAACCGCGTCTGTTCACAGGGCACCAGGAACGCCGCAGTATCTAACATATAGAATAACATGCCTTCAAAATCAGAAGTGCCAGAAGTCTTCCGGAGCTTAAAATCAGTTTGAAGCAGTATCTACTGCGCTATGGGGTCACCACTAGGCAGAGAAGATCCCATAATTGTCTGTGTGTGTCTCCCGAGCACTCTGTACGGAATGCACATAAACAACGGTTTCGATGTAAATACATAGGTAGAAGTATGTAGACATGTATATATATATATATATATATATATATATATATATATATATATATATATATATATATATACATATAGATTTATATGTATATGTGTAAATGGATTGATTATCCGACAACCACGACGCCACAGGCTTGTACGCGTATGCGCTTTTATGCGGCAACTATGGAGAGAAGCGTTACGCTTTACGCATTATATCAGTATTCGCCATTAGCTTTGGACCAACCAAACTGACCATACATCACTGGTAATGACCGAGCGAGCATTTCTGAAGAGCGAACAAGATGGTGGTGCCGATTTATTGGCATTGCTTTAATGCGACGCATCTGGCTCGTCACGACGCTGACGCGCCTTTGAACGCCTATAGTAAACGCACGACGACCACAGGGTACACCTATCGTTGTCATACGTTTACATAAGAAAACGGGGAGCGGGGTGGGGGGGGGGGGGGGAAGAGAAGTGGAAGCAGGCCAGAAGAAAACCGGAAGAAAAAGAATATTAAACATCGTTCTATGTGCGTGAAGGGCCATATGTTGTAAATACGCTCAGAGTTCGTTTATCTGTAGCGCTATGCAACCTGTAAGAGGAGGGGGGCTCTACTTATGCAGTATAAACGGGAATTCATACTCGCTGTACACGATTATGATCCCTTTCTGTCACAAGAAGAATGTTACAGGGTGTATATATATATATATATATACATATATATACATGTGTATGTATATATATGTATATATATATATATATTTATATGTATATATACCATATATATACATACACATATATATATATATATATATATATACACAGAGATGCAGTTGTCAACAATGCTTACTTTCCCACTTTGTCGTACCGACGCATATTTTTGTAATGTACACGTACATATTTCTTTGCGGCGTTTATATATATTCATATACTCATTTCAAGTGTAAAATAGAACAACCAACATATACATGTATATATTGTGGGTGTTCAGTTTTATTATATAAATATATATATATATAATATATATATATATATATAGCAAAAGAGAGAGATACTTACACTCCCGCCGCCCGCGGTTAGGCGCGGACATTTTGCGGGAGTGCCCGCCAGCCCGAATAGACAGGCCAGCGGATCCCCCACCGTCCCCCCTATCTATCTATCTATATATATATATACATATATAAACGTACGTAAATGCATTCATACTGTGACGTAACAAATTCCACTCTTTTGTTGTCTTTGTGTTTACCTACCTCAACTATCTCTAGGCGGTGACTCCTTGACCTCCACCCCGACACCACCCCAGTGTTCGTTATCGCCAGCAGCAGCAGCAGCAGCGGCGACGTCTGTAGCGGGTAGCGGATCCGCGAGTTCGACGACGACAACGGCCCCGTCAGTGGCCTCACCGCTGCCGCAGACAAACGCTCACGCCCACGCTGCATCTCCGCCGATTCCGGCGGTCGTGCACGCTCCTCAGGCCGCCGCCCACAGGCGGCAGCCGAGCGCCCCGGGCCGCACACTCGCGCTATCATGGCGGCGGAGCCGGGGGCGGCTACCACCGGCAGCAGGGGGCGCGGGCGGCGGCGCCTCTATGTTTGCTGGAGGCAACGGCGGCGGGGGCGGCCCCCACGAGGCCGGCTGCCACGGCCGGCACAATGCGCGCCCACCGCCGCCCCAACATGGCGGCCCACCACAGCCGCCTCCGCCACCTCATCATCATCACCATTCGTCTCAACAGCAACAGCAGCAGCAGCAGCAGCAACAACAGCAGCAGCAGCAAGGTAGGAGGATTCAATTACAAGCAGCGTTCACGTTACTACTGCTCCTTCGTTGATCCTATGTGATCGACTGCTTGGTTGACCCGTTGGTTAACCAGGTCTGTGTGGCGCAGCATCACACACACACCACACTTTAGGCATTGCTCCTGAGTACACATGTGTACGAATATATATATATATATATATATATATATATATACGATGCACTCCGGGCATCGTTGTTGAAGCCACGGTAGTACACACAAACCCACTAGAAACAGTCGTCCTCTTTGCGTCTTTTTGTGGTGGCCCCCGTACTGTCTCTCGAGATTAATTCATCTGGCCACTTTATCTTGCGATTACCGATTTATCTTGCGATTTGCTCGACCTTGATAATTGGCTATTTTCACCTCGGAGACAACGCCTGAACATTTTTCGGCACAGCGTTCGTAGTAGTGTTTCACATCGCCAGCGTCTCCGGAGCTGCACATAAGACATAAGGGGCAGTCCGTTTTGGCAATGATTGCGGCGCAGGCAGGTATTGCTAAAAAACAGCTACCATGACCTGTCAGCAGTTGCGCGACTTGATAGGTGCCTGCGAGCCGTGTTTAAGGCTGTACCATTTTTAGATCAGGGTGTACTGATTTTGTCCTGTATTCAGGATGGCCCGGCTAGATGGCAACTTCCCATTGTTGGCTCCATCTGCTTAGGTTTAGTCTCGTCAAGGAGGCGGCGGGTTTCAGCCCTGGCAGTCGTGCGCCTCTATAGGGGTGCGGCATATAGCTTGATGCTCTGCACTACTGATACTAAGAGAGACGGCGCCGAAAGTCGGTTGCTCCTCTAGTCCGCGAGAAGATTCTTCGTCGCTTTGCTGAGGTTTTAGCAGCTTTTGGCAGTGCGTAGCTCACGTGCGTAGTGTTGCTGCGAGGGTCCCTATTCAGGATCACGCCCTTAACCTTAGGTGATTCTGGGTGCCCTACCAGGCGTAAGTTTAGATTCTGTAGAGGCCGTTTAAACGAATCGCTTCCGTTTTTTGTGAAGCCAATTCGAGGTTTGGCGTACGGAGGTATCGTCGTATATCTGCCAGAGCGGCGTTGGCAGTTTATCCTATATATATATATATATATATATATATATATATATTCATTATCCAGTATTTATAGTGTAATTACATGGAGTTGCGTCGGTCCATGCAATCTGCTCCACCTGTAGTTATTGAATGTGTATCCAGCACAGGACAGTGTGCTACATGATAAAGGTCAACGTCACACGTTCCACAATGTTTACAAACACACAACCTTCAATTCTATGGCACACTCTTGGCCTGGCAAATTGTATAGTGGTAACCGTGCCAGCTCAGCCTACAGAGCTTTTGTCTATTCTGGTGCGTTCCCTTCTTGCATCTGTTGCCTTTAATTGCCCTAAGTTGTGAATTCTGTCCCGACATGACGCATAAGGGCTAAACGCCAATGATGTCTGTTGCTTGTGTAATCCAGGAATTCAGAATGCTTGTTTACATGCATACATAGTCTTGTTTAAGTGACAGCTCATATGGTGAGTCAACGACAGTCTCACCATGCAGCGGCGCAATGTTGCCGTTTTTTCGATGCTACAACACAGTCCTCTCCTATCTTACAAAAATGGAGTATAACAGGTTACATCGCGCTTGCTTAGCACGTATTTGTTTGGAACTCGGCGTTTCCATTCATGTTTGTTTCTTCGCATTCTACAATGTATATAGATGTGTCATATATGTAGAAGTGTGGAAGAAATAGAAAGCTTTGCCGGAGCCCCCCGAGAGAAGCCGCTCAATTATGCTATCACGAAACTATAGCGACAGCAGCAGCTACGACACGAATGTGAGCAACAACAACAAAGACAACTACAACAACGAGCAGCATACAAATAGCAACAGTAAAGCAAACAACAACATATACGCAATAATAACAACAACAGAAATAGCAATTCGAAGGCTAACGACAACCAGACTTGGTTGTGAACGCTTGAGATGTGTGACGCAAGAAAACGAAGAGGACCACGTTGCAACGCATAATAGTGATGATGTTTGAGGAAGTCTAAGCAGAGAAGCAGAAGCAGCTGGTCTCGGAGAGACATTTACCAGAGAAAAATGCGGGAATGCAGGTGATTAATTAATGGCCAATCGTTAATATTCGAGCGCCTGGCGGTTTGCTTTGCGAGCGGTCGATGCGGTTCTGTACGCGCATTGTATCGTTACAATGCTAACGAGAATGTTCTCATTTACTCTCTACTGCTCTTTTCTCTTTCGCTCTCTCGTTCCTACTTTCTATAGCACACTTGCGTCCGTATTGTTATAATAACTATGATTGATTTAGCTGCTGCCTAGGTTAAATGGTTGCTTACTTCTAGTGAATTATAAAGTAACAATCTTGTTATTCTTTAACCGGCTGCTCATAAGGGTCCCGCAATCATTGGAGCTAGTTCATCATCGTGGCGTTGCCACTATTATTATTGAATGGAAGCTGAATCCGCCTATCCAGCCTATTTGTATTTTTCTTTTATTATTACCATCATCACATCGCAACAACGTATTAAAATGGTTTAAAAATCGTAAAAAGCCATTGAAATCAGAAATACTTTAATTAAGGGCGTTTTCCATCATATTCCCGCGGATCGACGCTGTTCGAATGTGACCGGTCGCTGACTTACTCCCCTTGATTATTAGGCTACGACACCTGTTGAATAAGTGGGTGGTTTTGTACGCAACACACCACAACCGGCGAATTTGCGCTTCCTACTACTAATCTCAGTTTTCTAAGCCTCTTTTACTGTCGATACGTCCGTACTCTGTGCCGTTTTCTGTCTGATTATTCTAGTTTCCGATCAGACCATGGCCGATTCTGGTCCACTCAGGAGGAGCTTTAGTTAGTTCGTTGTTTAGATTGGAGCGCGCATGAACGCCAATTTCAGACTGGCATTCGGTTCAGGACTTGAACCCAGCACGACTTCCCTGCCGAATGCAAGGCAATGACTTTGAGCCATTAAGCCGTCGTCCTCTCGTGCTCGGTGACTTAGGACTAGCAAAGCCATTTATTGCCTTGCAACGGCAAATTGCAAATAAACGGCGCGCCACCTTTCTGCTGGCTTCCTTCCCCATTTCCGTTTGGCGGGCTGCATCGAAAGCCCAAGTACTTTGAGTAGTTGTGAGGCCGGAGTGCTGGGGCGCCATTGCACGCAGCGTTTATTGATCGCAGTGTGTCCATTGTCACGAGTGGTCGTCGTCGTGGTGTCATTGTCTTCGCAATGACACGCTGCGTGGAGTGCGAATGCCCGCCCTTCGCTAGCGGTTGAGAGAGAGATCGGAGATCAACAGGTGGACAGCGTAGACACACACAAACACACACCCCGAACATCACCCCAGACGACCGGCCCGCCGAAGCGAGTTTGCGACAGACAATCCGATGCGGCGGGAATCAGAATCGGCGGTAACAACTAACTCAGATGGCGGCGCCGCACGTTTGTTGTTGTTGCACTTGTTGCTGCTGCTGTTGTTGTTGTTGTTGTTGTTGCTGCTGTTGTTGTTTAGAAATGCACCGTGCAACATATTTTATGCACAGCGAACCAACCAGATTACTAACTGACTAAATAATTGACTAACTCATTGGTTGATTATTCACCGACAAATCGATTACCCCCGCTCCCCCCCCCCAAAACGAAGTCACCACTTGAGCTTTGAACTTGACTTGATAAATGCAAAGCTTTCATTGATGCCGCAGTGAACCGCGATGACATGCTGCCCCGACGACGCCAGTGTTGAAGGTGTCGAGTTGACGTTGCTGTGGACACATTTGAAGACGAGAAAGAGAAGAAGAAGAAAAAGAAGAAGAGAGAGAAAAAAGAAGAAAAGAAGAAGGAAAATAAAAAGAGGGAGAAGAAGGAAAAGAAAAAGAAAAAGGACACACAGACCAGGCCAACAACAAAAAACCAACAGCAGTACGGAAGAGCATAGAAATCAGGAACATCTGGAAATCTCGTCGGAACAATGAACAGCGATCGTCCGCATCCATCCGTTGTCGGTGCCAACCAACTCCAGCCGCTGCTGCTGGTGCTGTTGCTGTGGCCAGACAGACGGCCGACGATGGAGCAGCCAATGGAGCTGTGCTGCCCTGTGGCAACGTAGCTTTCCCCGCTCCGTGTACCCCCTTATGGTAGCGGGAAGAGGGGGCAGGAGGGGTGCGGGTAGTGGACCAGGTCGGGTGGGGATGCCGGGAAGGTGGCGGGGGGGGGGGGTATGCATTTGTGCTTTCGGTGGTTACGGTTATTCACTTTGCCTCTGGTTCGTTGTTGTTTAGATGGCGCAGCAGCAGCAGCAGCAGTAGCCCTGGCGGTGGTGGTAGCAGCTGCAGTAGTATTTAGTAGTAGTAGTAGTGGTACTAATAGCACTTGGTAGCAGTACCAGTTGTTGTTGTCGATTGTTGTTGTTGTTGCTGGTTGTTGTTGCTGTTGTTATTGTTGCCGGTTGTTGTTGTCCTCTTAGGCGACCAGGAGCGGCACCAGTTGTTTTTGGAATACGCGTTTTCTGGCCTTACGCGATGACGTTCCATCGAGTCGTCGTTGTCGTCGTCGTCATCATCATCATGCGTCCACATCCGAGTTAGGAAAGCACAACGAACGGAGGAAGTACTCCGTGGTGCCGCCACATGGGCGAAGCGGCGCGATAAAACGTCGCTCTTATTATTACTACTTCTATCTATCTCTGCTACTAGTACACTGCTACTGCTGCTGCTACTGCTACCACGACTACTACTACTACCACCACTACTTTTAGTACTGCTAGGGCGTAATGAAAATGGCACGGGCGCAAAGAAACAACAACAACAGCAACAACAAAATCGATAACAACAACAAAGCAACAGCAGCAGCAGCAGCAGCAACAACAACAACAACAACAACAACAACAACAACAACAACAACAACAACAACAACAACAACAACAACAACAACAACAACAACAACAACAACAACAACATTAGCGAGAAGAAGGAGAAGAGCGCTGGACGACGATGACCGGCAGGGCGACTACAAAGAACACATGGTGCTTGACGACATCAGTAATAATAAGAATAATAATAATAATAATAATAATAATAACTATTGATTTTAGTTTTTTGTTACTGTCCCGCCGTGCACGGCCCGTTTAGTTGTACTGTCGAATACATACATAGCAACACGATACTACGCCAACGAATCGAATCGTCTTTGGCGAACTTTGGCTCTTATCATGACGATTTCCAATGCCACCAGAGATTTCGATGCTAGGTATGGCGTAACGGCTTAACTAAATCTAGCCACACGAGACACACGCTTTCACGGTACGATATGGGACGACAAAAAACACCAGTACCAACTGGTGGTGCAGTAGCTACAACGGCTGCAAGTATATATTTATATATATATATATATATATATATAATATATATATATAATATATACTATATATATATATATATATATATATATATATATATATATATATATATATATATATATATATATAGGTTTTTATTTGTAATACGTTTTTTGTAATAGTAATAATCGTCATCATCTCAATCGACTCCACGTTGCCGTGTGCTGATTTTCTCTATCATGACCTTAGCTCGAGCAGATCGTACTCAACAGGCGTTTGTTTGTCCGATTGGCGCGCAAGCTGTGACCAATACAGTGGCGGCCAACGGACACTTTTAAGCTTCCTTTCTTTCTCCCTACATTCAACCTTTGTGAATGGAATCAACGATAGGGTCGGTCAGATACGTTTTTACGTCGCGGACGCGTGCGTCGAGCGCCAACGAAGCAAACGCGGCGGGAGAGTCGTTTTCGAGTCACGGCGTGTGCGACTTTCGGCGTGGGTGGGTGGGTGGGTGACTTTTGTGAGTCCTCCGCGCGTGTTTCTTTAAACGACGGAAGTTATACGTAGCAGCGCGTCTATATGCGGGGAGTAAAGCAGAAACGCTTTCCGGAACAAAGCAAAGCCAGTTCGCACGTTGAGTGCGACGGCCTCGCTAACGGGCGAACTACCAGCGATCAATTGCACAGACGATCTCTAAATGTTCTTGAATGTATGCTAGCAATATGATTATATATTTATATATATATATATATATATATATATATATATATATATATATATATATATATATATATATATGAGACTCATTAACTTCACCGATAGTCGGCGTAGATGCAAAAATCGAAAGACCTAACTGATTCCAGATTTACAAAGGCTAACATAGTATTACCTAGCTATCCGCACAAGCTTTTTGTCCACTGGCGTTTGAGATTATGCAAGGGGCTTTCCATCTCGGCTCTCTTACACATACATTGATTGTATTAGTTGTATTAAGGGTTTGTGGTGATATTCAGTCAGAGTGAATCGAGTTTCTACGTCAGAGGCTGTCGCTAGTCGCTCGATTTGCATATACCGCGGAAGTGCAGCATCTGTTATGGGGGGGGGGAGTACATTATTGAATTGGACTAATTCTGTCTTAGAGAACATGGTCACTTGTTTGTCTCAGGTTCTACGACCCGGTGGCCTTGTGCGGCTGACCGATTGAAGTCAAGCAACCTTTGAAAGATTCCAATGATTCCAAAGGCCTAAGAGATTGGCTCATTGCCGGTACCCAGGCAACGGAGAGATTGGTTCGCCTAAGAAATGATCCATCTGCCGGATAGATAGATTGTGTGTGTTCACACGCTTAAACGCAACTCAGTGCGGCTGTCCTACTTTTCAAAACGATTCAATCGCTCGACGTCTGTTCGATCAGCTGCAACGACAATCTTACGGTAGCCAACACTTTTACGGCAAAGATGTGATAGGTACCTACTTTCGCAGTGAAGCTTTTTAGGTCATCGTCATTTATATTTCACGCCATTCACGGTTCCAGCTTACTTACAATCAATATTACACGGCTCCATATGCCGCAGCTCTGTTGTTCCACAGCGGGCACGGTTCTGCAAACAGGGTTATCACACAATAGCAGTATTTTCTAGATTATTTGTTGTTGTTGTCGTTGTGTATGGCCCCAGGCGAGGCTTTAGGTATCTAGGCTCTTTGCATTACATATCGTCAATACAGCACAATCATTTTTGAACTTCCGCATCGAACTTTGGAACCAGCAAGCCAGTGTTTATTTTGGTTCACTTTGTGAATGTCTTGCTTAGTACGTTCGTTGCTGATTTCCGTCTATCTGGAGAATCCCTATCCTATAAGAACATACCATATGTATCTGTGTACTCAGGCAATTCAAATACCATCAATTACCGTGCTACGACTATCTCTGCAAGCTATTTGAATTTTAGCCGAGCGTTCCTAGAAATATATATATATATGTATATATATATATATATATGATCGTGCTCTTGTTTCAATCATGTGTTATTGCAGACTGTTAGCATCTTATACAGCATTTCTTATCCTATATTGTCTTATTATTGAAGAACGCTAGCTAAAAAGGACAGGCTAAGGATTATTCCCCTATCCGGGCATTTTTTTTTAATATTGGTTCGATCTTTGAAATACTTACTTGACAATCGACTAGAAGAAGGCCTTTACATGCAAACATATTTAGCTGGGCGGCCGGACTCGTGCCTCGACTTGACAGCTTTTTCACTAAGGCGTCCAGCCGTGGCGGAGACAATTGGGAGCCTTGATTTCATCGTGTTTCGACATTTCGACGAGCCGATCGAGACACATGCGCGTCCCTATGCCACGTCTGTTGGAGGGACTAACGTCAGATCCCCGCTCAAAGGATGTGACGTGCCATGGCGAACACTTTCAGCTGCAGAACAGAAAAAAAACAGTTGGTTAAGGAATATTATGCTGCTGGTTACACACACACACACACACATATATATATATATATATATATATATATATATATATATATATATATATAGGGGTGCATCAATCTGGCACGCCAATCGAACGATGTTGGCTGGCTGTCTGTAATTTTCCCGACTTGGCTCTATATGACCATGACAGGCGGTCAGGAAAAGATTTTGCCTTGCCGTCGCCGTCATCCTCCTAATCCTACTAGAAGTTACTATTTGACAAATGATAGGTTGAATCCTTTCGTGATCAGAGGTCACTGTATTACTCACAGCGCAGCGGTTGCGAACGTTTTGGGGCTTTTTCTCAGCTGATGTCTAGCCATGTAAGCGCATTTCACTAGCGTGAGTAGCAGCAGTAGTCAAAGTAGTAGTAGTAGTAGTAGTGGTTGTTGCTGTTTAAAGGAAATGGGCAGATTTGTTGTATCAACGACATCGGACGAGCATGTCAATTTGCCGTCGGCGTATGCATACATGCACACTATTAACACACACACACACATATAGATGTACTATACACTATGTAGGTAGGTAGCTGACGTATGCGCTGGAGACGTTTGATGTTGTTGTTCCGTCATCGTATAAGAAGGACGAAGACGAAGGAGCAAACAAATGATTTATTATTATTATTATTATTATTATTATTATTATTATTATTATTATTATTATTATTATTGTTATTATTATTATTATTATTATTATTATTATTATTATTTTGCCGTTTTAGCAACAACGGCCGCCTTGTATCTATACTCGGCTTCTATGGACATCAACCATCGAGTGTCTGCTTCTTGACTTGATTGAGTGACACAGACGGCACATCAACAGCAGCTGTTTTTGTCTTGCGCTACAAATGTATGTCTGGGCTAAAGTAAATCGAACACCCGCATCATTTGACCATATATATATATATATATATATATATATATATATATATATATATATATATATATATATATATATATATATATATAAATATATATATATATATATATACATATATGGGTACATGATTTTGCCAAAAGCTGCTCTGAGATACAACCGAGCTTCCTATACGTGCATGCGTGTGTGTTTACTTGGTTATATATAGATTGTTCTACGAAGCAAATAAAGGCATCAATTGCTTCATACGACATTGCACTTGTAACGGGGAAAAACAAGCGTTTCGCAACTAGCGGTGCATGACCGCCGTGTAAAGCCTGGCTTTCGCGAATCGTGTTAGCGCAGAGCGGCTTACAAACCTTCACATGTACTACTCATCTTGTTTAATTTCCTAGCCAATACCCCTCCCCCCCTCTTCCCCCCGCCCCCTCTCCCTGTATATTCGTACGATTCGTAGATTCGAAAGCAGTTTACACACTACCAGAAAGAGCGTCCTCTCGGAGTTTCCTCGCGGATTCATTCATGAGCGGTATGAGGAAAAAATGGCTGACATTGATCCAGCATTTTACAATGCAGGCGCAGTGCTAAACCCAAAGAGAGAGACAGGGGGCGGGAGACAGCGAGAGACAGATAGAGAGAAAGGCGGTGTAGTTTGCGAACAACTAGATATATGTATGCGAGTGGCATGGATTCTACTATCCTAGAGCACCATTCTGTCGTCGGGCCACCATTCCACCACGAGTGGAACGTGCGTTTGTAAATATTGTGACAGCTTGTATAGTGCAACATCATCATAATCATGGTAGTGAGTGAGGGGAGTGAGTGAGCGATGGCACGCAGTCACCTAACACCACCTAACAGTACGGCTGGTGGTACGGATATTATAAAGTGTTTATGTTGTGTTGTATGTTTGTTCTTACCCAACATGGAGTGAAGATCGACTATGTATATAAATATATATATATATATATATATATATATATATATATATATATATATATATATATATATATATATCTAGTTGCGTATTAACCCTTCAGAATCTTGTCTGCGATTCCGAGCTGGAATGTATGTCTGTATATATATATATATATATATATATATGTGTAATTTTTGCAGGCGTCACCCAGTGGCCAGACTGTTGGTTGACCCAGTCGTCGGCTGCTGTTGTGCTAAATTATTTCTCGACGTTTTTCCCCAGTAGTCTGTCTCTCTCTTTACTCTACTCTTCTGTTGGCGTCTGTCACTGCCGCGGTCACCGTCGTCGTTGTCGTTGGTCGCAGCTTCTATCTTTCAAAGCGTGATGTCTCGGCATTTAGTTGTGTATCTGTCGTCTGACTTTCGTTGTGTATGTCTGCATGCGTGTCTCTATGACTGACTGACTGTATGTATGTATGCACATACATGCATACATGTATGACATGTATGTGCATGCATGTGTGAGTATCCTACGTTCGGAGTCGTTTGTTGCTTCTCGTTCGTGTGTGTTCGTCTTGTTGGTGGGGGCATTCGTGCCTCCTGAGCCACTGTGTGAATGCCCCCCCCCTTTTCGGGTTGGTTCGTTGACTGGTGGCTCCCGTGGTTTGTCCGTCCATTCACCCGCCCGGCCGCCCGCCGGTTGGCTGGTTGGTTGATTGGTTGATCGAAGCGGTGTATATGGGTGTAACGATGAGACAGCGACGCCGACGATGAGGCTGTGAGATGGCGGCGGCGGCAACGGCGGTGATAATGATGGCGATGACAAGGTTCATGATGATGATGAGGAGGAGGAGGAGGAAGAAGAGGATGATGATGATGCTGATCATGATGATGATGAGGGAGGGAGGGAATGAGGGAGAAGCTGCTGCTGCTGCGGAGGCGGCGGTAGTGTTCAGTCCCTGTTGACGTTTGTGTGTTTGGCTCTCCCTTGTTGCCGGTTGCCGGTCTGGTCTGTTTGCGGGTTTGTTTATTTGCTTGCTTGACTGGCTAGCTGCTGCTGCAGACTGGTTAATTAAGCGCATACGCTGCTGCTGCTGCTTGATCTTCTCTCATTCTCTCGATCTCGACCCGTCTGTCTATCTGTTTTTCTGTCTGTCTGTCTGGTGTCCGTCTGGGCGAGCCCACGGATGAACGCATCGATGCTGGATAATAAATGAATTGATAGATGCGGACGGTCTCTGTGCGTGGCTGTTGCTGCTGCTGCTGCTGCTTTTGAAGCCTCTTGGCGTTGATTTCATCGTCGTTGTCGTCATAGTCGTCGTCACTGCTGCTGCCAACCACACTAAGCGAGACGAGCGACAAAAATAACAACAAAAACAAACAACAACAACAACAACAGCAACAGCAACAACAGCAACAACAACAGCAACAACAACAACAACAACAACAGCAGCTTTAACGCAGAGTATGCGCTAGCGCGACCACGTCGACCGGTTTCGTCGCGACTCCCGTAGTGACGGGAGCCAGCCATCGCAGTGGCCGCAGGACAGCAACCATTTACACCTCTTCACTTCACTCTTTGCTTTTCTCGCCTCTCTTTCTCTCTCTCGTGCATACACACATGCACACTCTTCTCCGATTTTTCTCCCTCTCTCTCACCCATCTTCATGTGTGTCTTTCTTTCTTTCTTATTTCACTAGCTTTTTCTATATCGCTCTCTCTACGTCTCCCCTCTCACACACACACTCTCTCTCTCCCCCCCCTTAATTCATCTACCTGTTGTTTGAACTGTCTGTCATCTCTGACCCCCGACTCGTTGTGTTGTGGCAATGCAGCGTCTACGCTCGGTACGCCCCCGTATGATGATAATGATGATGGTGATAGTGATGGTGCTAATGCTGACAATGATAGAGCGTCAGTAAGAGGAGGGCAGGCGACGCCGGTAGCAGAATGACACGGATGACTAGGGAGATCGAGAAGAAAACTATATATATATAATATATAATATATATTTATATATATATATATATATATATATATATATATATATATAATATATATTTATATCGGAAAGGAGAGAATGAAACTGTTATCTAGAGATGTGCTACTAGTTTCGCATCGCACCGCGCCAGGCCCAACGTGTTGTGGTGGCGAGGGCGGCCAGAGGCGATGCTGAATGCGAATGCTGGTGATCCGCCTTCGTCTGTCTGACGTCACCGTCTCGGTGTTCCGTCGTAGCTGGAGATTAGTTGAAGTCATGGTGGAGAACTATTTATGCATCTGTGGTTGTCGTCGTCGTTGTTGTTGTTGTTGTTGGTGCTGCTGTTATTGTTGCCGCTGTTGTTCTTATCGTTATATTTTCTCATCATCTTCATCTTGTTCATGTTCATCTTTGCCAACGTTGCCACACTTCCCCTCCCCCCCCGGCTGCCTAGTAAATGCCTTTTAAATATAATCAAAATGGCGACATATAAACGACGAGCGAGAGAACATATCATAACTTGGTGGTGGTGGTGATGGTGGTGGCGATGGTGTTAGCCGCCGCTGCTCAATGGCGTGTGTCCGTCTCTCTGTCTCTCTCTCTGTGTTTGGCTCGCCATCGCACGTGGAATCTCACGTCGGGGCGAACGGCCTCGCAGTATGACGCACTTAGGAGGAGGCGATCCATTGCTTACCCGGTCGGTTTAATTCTCACTCACTCACTCACTCACTTACTCATTCGTTCTTGACTGATGTACATACGTTTAGACATGTAAACGGACGTATAGCGTACACGGACGTTCTATACCTATTTGTTGGAACGCTCTTGCTGATGCTGCTGCTGTATGTACGAGTGTCATCATTGTAGAAGTCACCATTTTAGTTCGTTGTTGTTGTTGTTGTTGTAATAATTGCTGCTGTCCTTGTTGTTGTTGTTGTTGTTGTTGTTGTTGTTGTTGTTGTTGTTGTTGTTGTTGTTGTTGTTGTTGTTGTTGTTGTTGTTGTTGTTGTTGTTGTTGTTGTTGTTGTTGTTGTTGTTGTTGTTGTTGTTGTTGTTGTTGTTGTTGTTGTTGTTGTTGTTGTTGTTGTTGTTGTTGTTGTTGTTGTTGTTGTTGTTGTGTAATGATTGCTGCTGCCCTTGTTGTTGTTGCGTGTTGCTGTTGTTGTTGCGTGTTGCTGTTGTTGTTGTTGCTGCTGCTGCCTGTTGTTGTTGTTGCGTGTTTCCTCTGTTGCCACCAACCGCTGTCGTTGCGGCACTGGCGATTTTCGGCGGCGCAGCGTTTTGGCAGCTGGCCTCTAGTTGGCCAAGAATCTAGTTAGCTCCGGGAGGGGAAGGGGGGGCTACGCGTCTGCGGTAGGTGGGTTTCAGATGCCGAACCTACCACCACCACCACCACCACCACCAGCAGCAGCAGCACAGCCACGTCGTTCGCAATTGACGTCATAATCGACTAGTCTGGCAGGAGCCTCCGACATAAGAGAGCCTGCGTATTGGTCGCCTCCAACCGGCCGCACCGCCGTGTGGACATCGTGGGAGATGTGGAAAGGTCCTCGCTCGTTGCCCTGAATGGGAACGCCGACACACGCGCAAGCGGGCGGCGGCCGTTGGGGGGTTCGGGGGTATTCAGTTGATAGCTGCTGCTGCTGCTGTTGCTGCTGATGATGATCATGATGATGCTGCGGCTGGTGATGGTGGAGATGGTGGTGGTGGTGGTTCCATCTGCTGCTACCTTCCACGGAGGTCCACCGACCTCCCTCACGAGAACTCCAACCCCACCGTCCGGCGTCGGTTTGAGCTCACCACCAACGTCTTCGGTGGCCACTACTTGTCCGACCCGCTGCTGATCGCGCCATGCCGAATAATAATAATAATAATAATAATAATAATAATAATAATAATAATAATATGATGCGATGGCGACAACGAACAACAAAAGCTGCCGTCGCTAGCGACACCGTCGTCTTCGGCAATTAGAATAATAACATTAATAATAAGCAACGGTATCTAGCAGAACAATAACAACGAGAAGAACGTCCGTCCGTCTACGACAACTACAATGCCAAGCGAAACGAAAACAATATCAACAATGGCGACGACGACGACAACGACAACAACAACAACAACAACAACAACCACAATAACAGTGCATAACAACGACCTCGTTAACCGTCGACGCGTTACAGGCTGTCCGATCGGAGCTCGTAGGGAGGTCAGTCAAGCTCGGATTTAGCTTAGAAAACAGCTCGCTGATGGTCTATGCTGGTGTGGTGGTGGTGGTGGTGGTGGTTTATGCCGAACAGTCGAAGCAATGATCCGAGTCGACTCTGTGCAAGGTCGACACAGCGCCGGCATCTCCTCATATGCTCCCCATTGTAGACGTGTCCGGTAGAATGTCATATTGTGATCCATACGCTGTTGCTCTAAAAATACGCTCTTCTCGGAAGGATCAAAGCCAAGTACGCTAGAAGAGGAACTGTACAAATATATATATATATATATATATATATATATATATATATATATATATACGTATCACATTTTACACCTTTTAGCTTGAGCCATACGAAACCAGATAGGCAGATAAATTATTTTTAGAAAAAAAAAGTTTTGATTCTGTTAGAAATGATTCATTTATTGGGAATGATTCATTCCCTGTAGGGGAGGTCGGGCTCATGGAGAGAGAGCCAGGTCGAACCAGCCGGTATCTAAGCGGAGTCAACCGCAGAGTACCACTGAGTGAGTGTCAACGGCATGCGTTGTGTCTGTTCACGGCTGACGCCGGCAGTGGGCGAGGACAATTACCACCATATGTTTCGGGCAGACAACCTTCTGTATATGCTGCTAATTTGGCCACAATGTTGCTATTGCACTGCTTCGTTTGATGTTTACGATCGATGTTTCTGAGGCTCGTATTATTTCTAGCAACGCCTACGTCGTCGGCGGTGTTAGTTCTAGAGTTATGATTGTTGTTTGTGTTGTCGTTATTGTTGTTGTTTTTGTTTGTGTTAATGCTTTTGTCATGTTTTATTTGTTTTCCGGCGCGGTTACTACAGCTACCGTCGTTGCGAGAAAGATTTGCTATATTTCTGCTGCAATACGTGACAGATATGCCACACGACATATAGCGGGCATGCGAGGTCGGCATTCTATTTTTTTTCATTTATTGTATGTGTGCCAATTCTGGTACACATGCGTAAATATGGCGCTTTCCTTGTGGTTGTTGTCGTCGTCGTGGTGTTAATTCTAGACTATCCTTCATCCCTATGGGTTCGGAATCGCCTTGAGGTATACATATTTTCAGTGCACCGAAGGCCAGATATAGTTAAATATCTAGGATTTCCCCCAGCAATCCTTACGGTAACAGCGTGGCCGCTGACTCTCTTGGATCTGGTCATTGGTCTTAATGACTGATGGTTGGGACCAAACCCACTTATCAAATGCTGCCTATACTGGTGTTGTCTGTGCCTTCATCACTCGTAGCTCTATCGGCGGTGGGGTAGCCAGTAATGATAATGATGATGATGATAAGGTTACATACGACGATGACAATGATTATGAGGGTAACCACAGTTATAATGATGATGGTGATGATGATGATTGTGATGATCCTGTAGTTTCTGGTGCATCTAAAGTAGGTATTGGCAGGTGTAGTTGTGATGGGGGTGGTCAAGGCGGTTGCCAACGCGGTGTTGGTGTTTGTTGTTGCTGTTGTTGTTGTTTTTGGTGTTGTTGTTGTTGTTGTTGGTGGTGTTGTTCTTTTTTGGTGTTCTTGTTGTTGTAATTGTGGTGCAAAAATATACAACTGGCGTGGCCTCGTGCTCGCCTTTAGTCGTGGCCGGTGGTTTAATTGCCACAGCCTCCGCTTATACGACGACGATTGCGTTTCGAGAGGTTCGGGAGATGGCTTTCAACCATGACTGGAGTGGCCCTCGTACCGCCCATCTGCATATGTCGTTGCCATGTCATTTGTCACCAATCGACCAGTTGTGACATCAACTACCTAGTTAACTAACAACTACCTAATAACTGGTTATTCAGTGATCTAGTTAGCTGTGCTTGCTTGCTTACCTACCTGCGCACTGGTCGTGCGTGGAGTCAGTGACAGACAGGCAGTATGTGTGGTAATCATGTGGTAACCATTCATTTCGGTTTTGTGTCGATTGGCCGCCGATTTTCTATTGGTGGCTGCGCTTTGATCGTTTGTTCGTAGCATTGAGCTATCTATCGTTCGATCCGTGGCTGCTGATTGCCGTAAGCCGAGCGCGAAGAGGCTCGTAGTTAGGCAGACCTATTATATATATATATATATATATATATATATATATATATATATATATATATATATATATATATATATATATATATATATATATATATATATATATATATATAGTATATATATATATATATATATATATATATATATATATATATATATATATATCTATATATATATATATATATATATATATATGTATATATAGCACTTTGTTTGCTGCTCTTCCTGGCTAGCTATGGTAGCTAATGGCGTTGCTGTCGTTGTCGTTGTTTTGCTGTTTTTAATCTGATAGTTGTCGTCGACGTCCGCCGCACTATTGTTGTTCTCGTGTCGTTCACCTCGTTGTTGTTGTCGTCGTGGTCGTCGTCGTCGGTGTAATTGTTGTTGACATGATTGCTTAGAGCATTGCTATTGTTGTTATGGTAGTACGGATGTGCCCGCTGTCGTTGTTGTTGCGATAGTGGCTGCGATTGTTGCTGTTGTTTGCGTTGTTGTTGTTGTTGTTGTTGTTGTTGTTGTTGTTGCTGCTGCTGCTTGTTTAGTATTTTGTTGTTATGCTCGTTGTCATCATCACCATCATCATAACATAGCTGTCATCGGAATTGCTGGTACGGCGGTAACACTTTGGTTCGTTTGGTCGCACTCGTCGTCCTGGCGAGCTCTTCCCTGCTCCGCTCTGCGATCTCTCTCTCTCTCTCTGTGATTCCCTGTTTCGGTCTCTATCTATCTCTATCAAGCTACTCCTGCTCCGGTCGGCAGCTTTTCTGTTTGTCAGTCAATCAGCCTGTTGTCTGTTGTCTGTCTATCCAGCTACCGCAGCAGTCCGCTGCCGGTTGCCGCACAGACACAGAATTCTCCAGAAAGGCCATCATCATTCTTCCCCCAAGCATCTATCCACGCATCCATCAGTCGTCTATTCTTCCGTCCGTCGATCGATTGGCCGATCGAACTGAAGCGCCGCCGGAAGTCACGCAAGTTGGGCCCGTGGCGTCGCCGACCACTACTCCAACCATTAACAACACAACAACAACAACAGCAGCAATAATAGTAACTGCAACAGCAACAACAGCAACAATATTAAAAACTGGAACAACAACAACACATCAGTTCATCGCCGGACCGAATCCACGTGGCTACGACTTGACGCCAAGAATAATAATAATAATAATAATAATCATGATAATAACGATGGCTGCCACAACAACAACTGCAACAGGCTCCAAAGAGTGACGTTTGTTCAATACCTGCTGTCGCTGATGTGTCTACAAATTGTTGTTGTTGTTGTTGTTGTTGTTGCTGCTGCTGCTATTGTTGCTTCTATTATCGTGTTCTGCTGACTCGTGCTACTTAACTGATTTAAGTTAAAAGACGCTAAGGCAAGTTGAGTCGACATGATCGCAGGCAGGACTACCGGTAAGGTTCAAACTTGCACAGGTTCTTACCGGTAGCTAGGCAGATTGACAGAGTTTCGGCAACCCTGCTTCCGCCACCTTCTGTGCGATTTGTGTCTATGTGGGCGATAGACCTCGGCACTGGGGCGTTGGTGAGCTAGAGCTATGTGTTGTGGTTGTCGTAGTAGTAGCGGTAGTAGTAATCGTAGTAGTAGTAGTAGTGGTAGTAGTAGTTGTAGTATAAAAATAAAAATATTTATATTTGTATAGTAGTTGTAGTTGTTCCATTTCGGTCACCTTGACCTCGGATGTCGGTCCAGCCACTTCAGGCCAGGACGAGCCGCCTGCTTCGAGCTCGAAGATTTGCAAGCTATTTGAGAAAAAAATATTACATTTGTGGCGACATTTTGTCTATCGATTGGCCGATCATCGAGGTGATCTCTCTGTCAGTCAGTGCTTGCTGACTGTCGAAGGAGTCAGTCCTTCAGTCTACCAGCCAGTCAGCCTAGTTAACGGTGCTAAGCCGCCCTAAAAAGCGCATGTTTGTCGTTTCATGATCGTCGCCCTCAGCTTACGACAGCTCTCAAATCCTCATATTTGTCTCTGCCGTTGTTTGCAACGACCAGATAGATGTCTCAACACGACGGTGATGATGTTGATGAAGAGGGTTATAATGATAGAGACGTGCTTCCCCTCACGGAAGTACTCGTGATGTTTGCTGATTGAGGTTTGATTGTAGCCATAACCTCAGCAGCAGCAGCAGTAGCAACAGCACTTGTTTTTCTTTGCACGTCGAGAAACAGGCGTTACGTAAGGGATTTTCTAGCCCTCACGGTTTGCCTGACACGCGGACGATGTTATCGCAGGTAACGCGTGTCTCTCGACACGGGGCCTTCGACTTTCTTTCTTCTTCTGCACAAGCCCCTGATCGTGAGACGAGAATGCTTTGCATCGCGAGCGTCCGAGATGACACGGTTTACTGATAGAGCGTCATAGTGATTTGTTCCCGTTACTTGTGGGGTGCGCTGGTCCTAGGGGAGGAACAGGCCGAACTAAAGCTTTTAGATAACTCTTTGGTTAGGCATCCCTTGTTCCCATCTAAGGTTCCCTTGCTTAATTGCTGGTTATTTGACTGATCGAGATGGGCTAGTACCGACATTCTTGGTCAGTTCAAGCGGAACCCCACCCGAGCGAGATGTCCAAGAGTCAAAGATACTTACGACTGAAGGACTTGGTTGACGTCAAACATGTGCAACGAATACACAAAAAAAAATTATATAAATAAAAATAAACAGGAAAACAAATACGTTTACTGTTAATAGCAGGCACCGAACACCGAAAACGAACTTTTGAAAGACGAATGGGACGGACCAGTCCAGTAAACAACCGCGGCATGAGAATCCGCGTGAGAATGCCTGTGAATTCACCGGCCTCAACATTACTGGCCGGAGTTTTTGTGGTCGTTTCTGTTTTTGTAATTTTGATGTAGCTGTCTTTGTTGTTGTTGTTGTTGTTGATGTTGTCTCATTGCGCGGTGAGAATTTCGGTTTTTCGACCTCTGCCCCATCATCTAAATCGGATTTCAACGAAACTGTTGTTATAGCTATTATTCTTGTTGTCAACTTGAATACGGATAAGACGCGTCCTGGACTGCGTTTTGGCTGCTCGACGCTTATGTTCGATGTCATTGGGGGTTTTTTAGTGCTTACTTTTACAGCATAATTATATATATATATTTTTTTAATTAATTAATTCATTAATTACTGATACTGTAGCGACTGTCTCTTCCTTAGTTCTGGTGAGTTAATATTGTCTGACTGGGACCCTCCAGCAATGCCACGCTGTTCTGAAGTCGATCAGCCGCAGGCCGACAAACGGGCCCGGTCCACTGCACACATTTAAATCTTCCGCCATCGTCGCCCTGTTGTCGTCACCTTCCGGCGTTTTTATTTTTTCGTTATAAATGGCTGTTTTCCTCTTATGCTCACTTATTCATTTCTTCTGTATTCATTTATATATATATATATATACATATATATATATATATATATATATATATAGATATATATATATATATATATATATATATATATATATATATATGTATATATAGATCTATATATATATATATATATGTATATATATATCTATATATATATATATATATATATATATATGTATATATATATATATATATATATATATATAATTTTTTAATTGTATTTTAGGTACCCAGATAGATGTAATTTGTCTCCGATACACGTGACTTAGTGGTTGACTGCGTCAATGAGTCAATATATATATATATATATATAGGTACATTAAGTTCTCCACAACTCAAATTGTCGCGTAAGCAAGCCGAGTAACAATGATAACGACGTGTCGGGCGCATTTTCTCCGGACCGACACTCGACACACGTGTGTCCAGAGTAAACACCCAGCTGGATCGATCCGTCCATCCATCCATCGTTCGATTGATGAGCGATCAAGATGGACGACTTTCGGTCAAGCCGTGGCGCCGCCCCGTGCCCGCTTCGTTGTGTCGTTGCGAGTTTGGCGTGGTCCTGTGCGGTTCCTACACGTCGTTGTTGCCATTGCCGTGACTGTTGTTGCCATTGCTGTTTCCGTTGTTGGTGTTGCGGCTGTTGTTGTTATTGTTCTAATTTTTGTTGCTGTTGCCGTTGTTGGTGTTGCGGTTGTTGGTGTTGCGGTTGCTGCTGTTGTCGTTGCTGGTGTTGCGGTTGCTGTTGCTGTTGTTGTTGCCGTTGTTGATGTTGCGGCTGCTGTTGTTGTTGCCATTGCCGTAACTGTTGTTGCCATTGCTGTTGCCGTTATTGGTGTTCCGGTTGCTGTTGTTTTAATTGTTGTTGTTGTTGTTGTTGTTGTTGTCGTTGCTGCTGCTGCCGCCGTTGTTATTTTTATTGTCGTCGTTATTGTTGTTGTTGTTGCTGCTGCTGCTGTTGTTGTTGCTGCAGGTCACGCCTACCTGCTTATCTACGGCGGCGGCAATGACGGCGGGCTCTATACGACGGGCACGATTTTGACTAGTGTTGCTGTTAATTCCACTACTGGCGCTAATACTACTACTACTACTGCTTCTACGAGGAAGAAGGGGGAGAAGAAGAAGAAGAGAAAGAGAAAGAACAATAGTATTAATCTGCTAGGATCGAGTTGTCTCCTATACGAGTCGCTCGTGTTTGCTTATCGGTCTGGCTCTGACAAACGAGCACACTAGGCTAAGTTTTGCTGGAGTCTTGAGCGAGCGAGCGAGAGGTCCCTGTCGAGCGAAGAGGTTCCATGATGCATAAGCTCGATCTTAAGCGCTGCTGTCGCCAACAACATGATCGGCAGCTCCACCAACTTAGTCGCCGGCCTAATGTAGCTTCTCCCTTTTTTTTTTATCTCCTCCTCCTCTCTCTCTCTCTCGATATATATATATATATATATATATATATATATATATATATATATATATATATATATATATATATATATATATATATATATGATCCCTTTTCCTTCACGCTTGCTGTCTCTCCGGTCGGGCGTGCGCCGTGTCGATCGTTGTCGATCTCTAAGGTCGTGAGCTCGCCGGTAGCGAACGATGTTTGACCAGCTGAGGCCACTGAGGGCGCCCAGCCTAGCCTATTAGTTACCCTGTGTGCACGTGTCTAGTTCGAATCACAATGGTTAGCGCACATATGCGTTCTTCGTGTCATATCGAATTGAAATAATAATACTAATAATAACACATTAGGTGGAAAACGAGGGTTCATTGACATTCATATGGACATTTGTTGCAAAATTACTGATTTAATGATTAATATTTATTATTATTATTTATGTCTTAGAGCAATACAGTTGTGAGGTGTGAATGTGTATCCTCATTATTTTATAGTTTCTTTCTTGCTGTCGTCAGTCCATCGCACCTAATATCGATACGGATTTTTATTATTATTATTATTATTATTATTATTATTATTATTATTATTATTATTATTATTATTATTATTATTATTATTATTATTATTATTATTATTATTATTATTATTATTATTATTATCATCATCATCCTGTTCATCATGTGGATATCTTCCTGGTGCAGTCACAGCAGGCCATTTGTTTGGGGGCTAGATCTTTCTTACGTAGAGGACTCGCGGTGCCAGGGGAGCTTTAGCTGAAGCAGCCTTATCGGTTAGTAGCCCGACAACGAGTAAGCAGAACGCTTGAACAGCAACAACAACAACAACGACAACGACAGGAACAGCAATTACTACAGCAACAAACAAATTGTTAAAGACGTCGACGACGAACTAAAGTAAAGACTAAAGAAAGAAAGAGAAAGCAGAAGAAAAGCGAATACCCGTGTTTGGAGCGCCCAGCAGGGATAACGTCAGGTTGCCTCCGGCCTCAGAAGACGTGCTCGCGGCGCACAGATAAACGATCATTAATAACATTAGATGCTACGACAGTGTCCATACGTCACGTACACTACACGAATCACGTAGACGCTGTATCATCAGTATACTTGATGATGATGCTGATGATGATGATGGTGGTGATGATGATGATGATGATGATGATAATAATAATAATAACTGTTAGTATTCTTTTCACTATTACTTACACTTTAAACATCTTTGTAGGAATTAACACGCGATCAGTTCAACGACAATAACAATCTGCATGGACATTGCAGGAGTCTGCCAAAACGCAATATGTTGCTCTTAGCGATTCTGGCACATATAAGCCATGGTACTACAGAGGATCCATAAGCGATCCGCTTTGCAGAGAGGGAAATTATTGTTTGTTTTAATATGTTGTGAACTTTTTCGTGCGCGCTTTATCTAAGCATTTTACGAAGAGCGGAGATAGAGAGATATAGAAGGTAAGGGACAAAATCAAGAAAAATGCGATTATCCCACCACCCAATTGCTCGGGGCAATCGGGGTGTGCTTTTTTATTTTGCATTTCCGTCCGCTTGCGAGAGAGAATTTGTATAGGGTGGTGTCTCTCACAACCAGCAGTGACTCATTCGCGAGCCTGGAAAAGACGAACGCAACGCCATGACATGTCTCGCCACTGTGAAGACCTGTTTAAATTAGCATCATAAATTGTTAACTCACTATCTCACTCAATTTAAGGCTACATGTACAGAACGTTTGCCTTCTGTCTGCCTTATAAATTGTTAACTACCAATCGCAATTTAAGGCTCTAAATAGAGTGCAGCAGGGAGCTGCATAAGTTGAGTCGACCAATCTATGAAAAGCCAGCGATTGACATCATTTGAATACTAGCCAACGATGGAAATGATTTGATATTATTGAAATGAGCACTGCGCGTTTCGATTAGTCTGCTGCAACTTCTTTACACTAGTTTAGTGTTGCAACATTTCGAGTGATTGAATTGTCAAATAGAGTGGATTTTTTTTTGTACGTTTTTGAGAGCACGCTTGTTTGTCAGTTTATTTGTGTTTAACTATCTTTTTTTTTAACTTAGCTTAATAGTAATATTTTCGGTTACTACGCATTCGAGCGTATTTTCCGCAAGTTATTACAGTTGAAAAGCGAGTAGTTGTGGCGGGGTTATCGTTCTAACTACCTGTAATGATTTTCTATCGTAATCCTCTGGTAACAAGTCATGCATGACGTCTGCGTTGGCGATAGTGAAGGCGTCGCCCCAGCTTGCCCCGTCGGCCAAGCGTTGGTTTGAGCTTTAACCTTGACGCGTCTTTTCGTCGTGCACCTCTCAAGTCTTTCTCTCGTCGTCTCTGCCTTCTCTCTCTTCCTGACCTGCGAATCGGTGCTTGAAGCCATCGAGGCGGCGGAGGTAGAAAACATCGAAACACGTTATTTGGAGGTGTGCTTCGATGATGAATCCACGAGAAATGTATCTAAATTAGTGGAATTTACGTCGAAATCTAGATTTCACTTCTAACAAACGAATTTAAATAGCAAACAAAAAAAAAACAACATCTCGGTATCTATACTGCATCATAGGAATTGCTCAACCTTTGCCTGCTTGTTTCCCATGTCCCTAGTCGCTTGTGTAGCCTCCTTTATCTAATCTTTGTTTGTCAGCGAGGCAGCCAACCAGCCGCCCCATTCTCCTTATCATCTCCTTCCTAAGCTGGCAATGGTGACAGCAGCAGTAGTAGTAGTAATAGTAGTAGTTGTAGTAGCAAAAAAAAAAAAAAAAGTAGCACTAATCAACGCTAGGATCTGTGACCGTCGTCGTTCTCGTCGTTGTAGTAGTAGTAGTAAAAGAATTAGCGGCACCAGAGGCTCGGGAATGGTGCCCCCCAGGGGTGCGGCTGTTTCGCAGACGTGTCTCTCCTCCCCCCCCTCTCTCTCTCCCTGTCTTGCTTCATTCGTTGCTTCAGCCCCATCTTCTTCTTCGTCTGGGCGCTTTGGCCGTTTTCTCTCCACTCGTGCTCGTGCATGTTCTCATGCTTCTCGTTTGCTGTTCGTTTTGCTGTGTACATGCGCGCGCACTCTACCCCCGTCCCGCCAGTACCCCCCCATTCCGGTCACCACCACCACCACCAGCGTTTCTGTTGGCTGTTCGGCCACGTATCACTGTTGTCGTAGTTATCGGTGGCTTCTGCTATTGCTGCTGCTGCTCTTGCTGTTGTTGTCGTTGACGCTCCTTCCGCCGTATAGCCTTATTGTTGACCGCTGCGTTCTAAGATTATCTGATTCCCCACGCCTGTGACGTTCGCGGCGATAACAACAATAACAACAACAACACCAACAATAAAAACAACAACCACCGTAATGGCGATGGCCAAAATTCCATTTATTTCGATGCGATTTTAAAGCACGACTCAAAACAATGCAGCCGCTGGCGCAGAAGCGACAGCATTAGCAGTATTTGCTGCAAAAGATCAAACGACGGGAAGACGTGATGGTGGTGGTGGTTGTTGTTGCTGTGTTAGTGGCAGTGGTGATGATGTGGGAATAGTCATAATCAAAAGACACGAGACGCATTGTTTGCAAGCGAACTAGATTGGTTACTGAATCAGCGGACCTACCTTCACCTCCGAATATGGATCGGGACCTGCTATCATTGATGACGACTCGCTATACTTCATCGTCACCCTCGACCATTTAGTCTTCTTTTGCGTATGCTACTTCTTTTTCTAGAGAAATACCGAGACTACGAGACGCCGATACGAAATTGATCGACGGAGACAAAGGTCGATCGAGAGAGAGAGAGAGAGAGAGAGGTGTGGAGATTAAAGAGAGGAGTAGAGGGGAAGCTTGTGGAGACAGCTTAGTGCGATCAAATCGGTATCGGCCTTCTCGATTTCTCGATGGCGTGCCGCCGCCTGTGTGGCCGTTGAGTATATGTGCAACAGCTATATATATATATACATATATATATATATATATATATAGAAGTCAGATCTGTACTCGCGTGCCATACAGGCGCACAATCTGATGATAATGAGGCTACTGGGGACGCCACTGTCTAAATGATTCATCATATCGTGCTACTATAGACGACGATGACGACGGTTAGCTCTGATGCTGTTAACATCTCGTTCATTGCATAATTGACAGCATATAAATATATATATATATATATATATATATATATTAAATATATATATATATATATATATATATATATATACTTACCCTGGGTGTTAATAAACCATAATATATACATATATATATATATATATATATATATATATTATGGTTTATTAACACCCAGGGTAAGTATATATATATATATATATATATATATATATGTATATACAGATTTTGTACTTCGTGTACTAAGATAATTCAAGCGAGAGTTAGGAAAGTACCTCGTGTGAAGCTGATGCTACTGTAGTTAGGCTAGTGGCCACCAGATAGATTTGTAGCTTATCGCATTGCTACTTATAGGGACTCCTGACTAAAGCTGAGGTGGTGGTTGTCTGTTAGAGAAACACGACCTATGGTGAATCTGTTACTTGTGAGGATGCTACATACGATCCTTGAAGTATATAATTTTTATTATATCACTCGATATTATATACCATCTTTAAATCACATTATTATTTTGGTGAGAACTACTCAAGCATTTTAAATTGCGGTTCCGATGATAAACCACGTTGTCAATATATATATATATATACATATATATATATTATATATATATATATATATATATATATATATTCTGTTGTTTATACATATATTTCTAAAAAAACTATATATATACTATCCGAAGAAAGCACATTGTCGGCGATATATGATAAAGATCTGCGGGGACGAATGGTGCCCTATGCCAAAAAGTTTTCCCTCTTTCCAGTAGTTGCTGATTGCATTTCTGTGTACTCTTATATATGCGTGTGTGCGTGTCGATCTATCGGTGTGTGTGCTGGATAATAAGAGGAAGTTCCATTAGAGCAAAGGAACGCTCTCAGTTGAAGACTACAATGCTTGCTCAATAACCGCTACAACAATAACAGCTGCAGTAGCAGCAGCAACAGCAGTAGAAGCAGGAACAACAGCAGTAAACAACACAACACACACAATTGAGCTCGAAGCGTGCCCGTAGCCGAGCTGGGTAGTGGAGACTGTATAACGTTAATTATTTTCCCGTTGCGGTTGTTGTTGCGGCGGCGGTTGTTGCTGTTGTTGTGTCCATTCTCGTTAGTTTTGCTTATTGCAACAATGTTAATGTGACTGTCTGCGCTGTCTGTGCCTGCTGTTCCAACTAGTTCTAGTGTTTGTTATGTTTCTATTGTGTGGTTGTTGCTGTCACTACTTGTTGTTCGTTTCGCTGCCGTTGTCGCCGCCCTTGGTTCCACCGCTGCTTTTATCATCGTTTTGTGACTACTGTCAATGCTAATCTCCTTGATTGTTGTTGTTGTTGTTGTTGTCGTCGCCGTCGTCGTTGCTGTTGTTGTTATCGTCGTTGTTGTTGTTGTTGTTGTTGTTGTTGTTGT
>QVRM01003293.1:0-46869 GCA_003439945.1 Dermanyssus gallinae | reverse complement strand
TACAGGTAGTTCAATAAGTTCTTAGAATGAGCTTTTAGAATTCGAATTTTGGCACGCTTGCGCCGCTAATAGGAACTGCAAATTTTCGACTGCTAGCACTCAATATATTATAGTGATTGGCCGTTTGCGATTTCGTTTGATAGCTTTTCCCGTGCAAACGTATCGGGGTGATTTTTAAAAATGGAGAAAAAGAGTTCGAGTGGTTATCAAGCATTTTTATTTCAAAGGTTGGAATGCGACCCAAGTAAAAATTGAGTTAGACGAGACGTACAGTGACTCTGCGCCATGTTTTGCCATGTTTCCAACTGGATTAATGTGTTAAAAAGAGGGTCACAGGAGTAGTACGAGGATGAACTACGTCCAGGAGGCCAAAAAACGGCAACTGATGAGGAAAACGTAGAGAAAGTGCGAAAAATTATTGGCACAGATAAGCGAATGAACATTAAGGAAATAGCAGAGGCATTAGGGATTAGTTTAGGCAGTGTGCATTTTATCCTACACGAAAACTGAAGATGAAAGAGCTTAGAGCAAAATGGCTGCCGCATTTGCTCAACCAAGGCCAAAAAGACGCGCCTGTTTTGGCTTTACAGCGAAATTTGGCCAAGATGTCGAACAATCTGTCGGATTTTTGGTGCAGATTCATGACCGTCGATAAAAGCCGGGTTCATCACTACACTCCCGAGATCCAAGAAGCATCTTGCCAATGGTGTGCACCTGATGAAGGACCTCCAAAGAGGGTGCGGACAACGGCATTGACCGGAAAGGTGATGGCTACAGTTTTTTAAGACCAACGTAGAATAATGCTGGTCGACTACCTTGAGAGCTGTAAAACGATCACAGGAGAATATTATGCAAGACTGTTGGACTGCCGTTAGCAAGAACTCATCGTGAAACGGCCCGCTTTGCAGAAGAAGGTTGTCCCGTTTCACCAGGGCAATGCTCCTGCACACAAGTCCCGGCAAGCATCGGCAAAACTGGCCCAACTGAGGTTCGAACTTATTGAACAACCCCTATTTCCCAGACCTGGCCCCCTCGATTATTCCTCTTCGGACATTTGAAGAATAGTCTCGGTGGAAAGCGTTTTTCCAGCAATGAAGAGGTTAAGGCTGATGTCAATGCCTATTTTCAGTCTAACGACGCGGAATTCTACTCAAGAGGTATGAAAGCTCTGAAATCTCGGTGGGAAAAGTGTATTGAGCTTCTCGGGGAGTATATCGAATAAGAAAAATTTTAAAAACTGATTGGAAATTCTCGGTTTTCATTCTAAGAACTTATTGAACTACCTGTATATATAGATATATTATATAATCTATATATATATATATTATATATAATATATAGATATATATATATATATATATATATATATATATATATATATATATAATATATATATATATATATATATATATATATATATATATTTATATATGACCAACGTTCTGACGGAGGGCACACTAGTCAGCAGAACCGACACACTAAGCGAATGGAGCCAGCAATCGGAAGCAATCCAGCCGGGCATCCTGGATATTGGACAAGATCAATACTTCCTGATCTTAAAAAATGGTACAGCCTCAAACACGGCTCGCTTACCTACCCACTCGCGCGACTGTTAACAGGCCATGGTGCCTGTTTTCAGCAGTACCTACACCGCATCGGTAAAACTGACTCCCCTGTATGCCGCATGTGCAATTCGGAGGTGCCGGATGATGTTAGGAACTGCTATGAGCGGTGCTCCTTCTTCGACACTGAGCGAGAGCTATTGTCCCGGAACCTAGGACTGCAGAACCCCCTGACATGCCAGGCCCTTGTAGAGGCGCTCCTCAAAGATCACAAATCCTGGATTCTAGTAAGAAGATTTGCACAAGGTATCTCTGAGGCGAAAATAACCGCCGCACAAAGCCGAGCAGCCTAAATGGCAAGAAGAGTGGCCAGGCGAAGTAATCTCGAGAAGACAGTACTGCGGCCACCCCCGCCAAGGGGCAAGAGGACGACTGGATTTTTAGTGGGTGCGAGTCCCACACTACCGAGGCTTTAACAACGTCGCCCGGTGTGCATAACGCATTTTACCAGTGTTACTCTATAAAAAAAAAAAAAAAATATATATATATATATATATATATATATATATATATATGTATATATATATTTTTATATATATATAAAATATACTTATGCTACATTTTATATAAAACTCAATTTTATTCATAATACCCGATGAGGTATCGACAAAAGTATATGCTGATGACGTAAAAATATATGCACGCGCCAATTCTACATCAGACTGTGAACGCACGCAGAGATGCATAGAACATTTTTATGAATGGACGTAGAAATTAGACTTGAAACTGTCGATCCCGAAGTGTAAAGTAATGCACTTTGAAAGAAGAAAAATAATCACTTTGTATATAAAATCAACAATGTTCCACTCGAAAATGTAACTGCTATGAGGGACTTAGGTATAATTATGACACCTGACGTGAAATTTTCAGAGCAGTGTCGACAAGTCACGCTTAAGGCGACAAAAGATGCAACTGGATCATCAGATCTTCATTGTTAAAAGTCCAGAATTGTATATAAAAATTATTTGATACTTATGTAAAACAATCATGACGTATGCCTTTCAAGTGTGGTACCCCATGAACGAAAAAGATAGACGACTACTGAGAGGTGTGATCAAGAAATTCACACGCCGAGTTTCTTATCGCTGTGACGTCCCACCGACGCAAACCGTTGTTAAAGATATCCATAGACACTTTTAATGAATTAGACTGTAAATTCGCCAACTATGTTTCTCCAATGAGAAGTTTTGCAGCTTTTTTTTTTTAATCGCATACCAACGACAACAAGATCTCACGTGAGATTCGACCCCAAATGCAAAGCTCGAAAAAAGATTGTTATGTCGCTGTTCCCCTGGAGGGTTACCAGGACATACAACTGACGCACACCCGTGAGGGAACTGGTCATTTGATGCTAAAACAAATTCTTATCCTTTATGTTAATAAAGCGCGTATTCTAATACATTTATATATATGTATGTATGTATATATATATATTATATATATATATATA
Source organism: Dermanyssus gallinae (assembly GCA_003439945.1). Taxonomy (NCBI): domain Eukaryota; kingdom Metazoa; phylum Arthropoda; class Arachnida; order Mesostigmata; family Dermanyssidae; genus Dermanyssus; species Dermanyssus gallinae. The sequence continues at coordinate 43,797 of QVRM01003293.1, read as the reverse complement.
TTTATTTATTATTTATTTATTATTTATTTATTATTTATTTATATATTTATATATACTATTTATTTTTATATAATATATATATATATATTTACGCTACTAAAGCATCTTGTTTATCATGATCCAGGCGAAAGGCCAAACATTGGAGTAGCAACTAGTTGGCGGTGTAACTCATCGTTGGGTGGACAAGTTTGTCGTTGGCTTGAGGCTAACATTCCAGACTGCACGACTGCATATTCGACATTGCAGAGAGGACGTGCCGCGCGATGAACTTGCATCGCTGTGCGCTCGTTGCGAACGTTACGTCGGCGTTCAGGGCGGCGGTATGGACCAGGCCATATGCCTTCTTGCCGAGAAAGGCTCCGCCAAGCTTATCGAGTTCGAGCCCGTTCTGACCGCTCGAACGGTGGCACTGCCCGAAGAGGCCGTGTTCATTGTGGCTAACAGCTGTGTCGAAATCAACAAAGGCAACACGTCCTACTATAACAGCCGTGTCGTCGAATGCAGGCTTGCGGGCCAGGTAAAGTCATGGTCACGTGTCCATTAATGTATATATATACATATATATTTAAGGCGAGCCACTGCCGAGTGTGAAAACGTATTGTAAATGATTAATAAATCATCACAATATTTTCTATATAAATATATATATATATAAACATATACAGGGTATCTCAGGAATATTTTTAAAGCGATGCATAAATTGTAGAGCTCGTTAAAGCAAATGTTTGTTTCCAATGGAACATGGTCTCTAAGAAGTCTTGTTTCGGAATGAGAGTAAAATTACTACAATCTGTGACACTGGTGTTTTTGCCCGATATAGGAGCATAAATGTGCTGTTGCAAGACAAGCAGAGAAAGAGAGTTCGTGAGAAAATTCTGTTTCTTCTGAAGAACATTTATAACCGGTCAGAAGATGCGGCTTGGTCGCTTAGGAGAAAATTCGCAAACAAATAAGTTGTTTATTAGCTTTCACGCCAAATACCCTCAAACTCATTACCCTACGACCACTCACGGCGCTTAAAACTAGCACATTCAGGCAAACACATATTTCGTGACGATCATTTTGGTTTCAAGTATATGTCAATGCAAGCTGTGGTTGCGGAGTAATTACGATTTTTCGGCGAACATGTCGAGATTGGGTGCATGCATGAATGACTTTGGTCCCACAATTATTTGAATAGCGATATATAGAATTGTAGAGCTCGTTTAAAGGAACTGTTTTTTTCAATAGAACATGGTATCTGAAAATTCTTGTTTCGAAGGTGAGAGTGATATTACCAAAATCCGTGACCCTGGTAATGTTGCCCGACATAGGAGCATAAAATGCGCAATTTGAGACAACCCGTTCTCCTATAGATAAACTAAGCGAGCACATGATCGTATTCGTGAGAAAATTCTGTTTTTTTTAATGATGTATAATGTCGCCGTTAAGATGCGACACGGTCGTTTAGAAAATAATTCGCAACAAAATGAAGTACTTTTGTTAGCCTTCACGTTCAATATCTCAAAATCATACCCTACGACCAATCACAGCGCCCAAAACGAATACATTCAGGCAAATGCGCATTTCATGCCGATAATTTTGGTACCAAATACATGGCCGTGATTGTGGAGTAATCGAGATTGAGTGCATGCATAAAGGACCTACTCCATCAGATAGAGCACTCTAGGCCATTTATGCATGCACTCAATCTCGACATGCCCTCCGAAAAATCTTAATTACTCCGCAACCGCGGCTTGCATTGCCATAAGTTTAGTACCAAAATGATTGTCGTTTGCCCGAATGTGCTAGTTTTAAGCGCTGTGAGTAGTCGTAGGGTAATGATTTTGAGATATTTTGTGTGAAAGCTAATAAAATAACTTCATTTTTGCGAATTCTGCCATGTCGCCATCCTCTGACCGGCCTTATATCTTCTTTCGAAGAACAGCATTTTCTCACGAAGACGACGGTGTGCTTAGAATAACCGGTTGTCTCGGAACAGCACAGTTATGCTCCTATGTCGGACAAAAACACCGGTGTCACATATTGTAGTAATTTCACTCTCATTCCGAAACAAGACAAGGAATTGTAGAGCTCGTTAAAGCAAATATTTTTTTCCTATTGAACATGGCCTCTGAGAAGTCTTGTTTCAGAGTGAGAGTGAAATTACGACAATTTGTGACACTAGTGTTTTTGCCCGACATAGGAGCATAAAATGTGCTGTTGCGAGACAACCAGTCCTCCTATACAGAAACTAAACATACTGTCGTGTTCGTGATATTCTGCTTCTTCCGAAGAATATACAAGGCCGGTCAGAAGATGCGACACGGTCGTTTAGAAGAGAATTCGTCAAAAATGAAGTTCTTTATTAGCTTTCACGCCAAATACCTCAAAATCATAACCCTACGACCACCCACGTATTGAAAGCTAACATATTCAGGAAATGCGCATTTCATGACGATTATTTTGGTACCAAACGTATGGCAATGCGAGCTGAAAAATCGCCATCACTCCACAACCACAGCTGCAACAACCCTGTATACATATCGCTATAAAATTTGTTCAGTCACACCCTGTATATATATATATATATACATATTTAAATATAGGGCTCAGCGGGGTAATTAGAATGATAGTGGTATCGAGTAATACTAGAAGAGGAATTATAAGAACTATTAATCGGGTTCTAATGACAGGGCTAGAATTGAAAACATTTTTGGGGGAGGTTGTTTTTACTTAATGACAAAGCTGGATTTACTAAGTGTCGATAAATTCGTGGTCGATGACTATACATATGCTCAGAAAATATGAATTTATATATATATATATATATATATATATATTTTTTTTTTTTTTTTTTTTTAAATACGTGTATAATCTATATTTATTACAGCCAATGTCTAGATAACATCACACTTAAAAACTTTGCGTCAGCAGAAGTCACCGACGTGTATATGCATTCGGTTTAGACGCAAACTTTTACACGGTTATAGTCAACTGTGTGCATTTACTTCTATTCCAGTTGCTTCTGAAAAAGTGCGGCCAAGCATGGAAGGAAGCCGTGCGGTTGTGTGACGTGCAAAAGCGTCTTCATCTGTCGCTCGCCGATTGTGCTAGCCTCGTGCGGAAAGCGCTTCACGAAGAACCCTATTCGCTAGACGAGCTGTTGATAAGCTTCGAAATACCGTCTAAAAACGAGTTTGTTTCGTGGGCGCTGTCCGACAAGACTAAGGATCTTGTCAGTTTCGAGCTGCACAAACGAGCCCTTCATGTTTTCGAGGAGGCGCAAAGGGTATATAAATTTAAAGAGTAAGTTTGACATGTTTGGCAATATATATTTACTTACTTTAAAAAAATATATATATATACAGGTAGTTCAATAAGTTCTTAGAATGAAAACCAAGAATTTTCCAAATCATGTTTTTAAATTTATCTTATTCGATATACTCCCCGAGATGCTCAATACACTTTTCCCACCAAGATTTCAGAGCTTTTATACCTCTTAAGTAGAATGCCGCGTCTTTAGACTGAAAATAGGCATTGACAGCAGCCTTAACCTCTTCATTGCTGGAAAAAACGCTTTCCACCGAGACTATTCTTCAAATGTCCGAAGAGGAAATAATCAGAGGGGGCCAGGTCTGGAGAATAGGAAGATTGTTGAATAAGTTCGAACCTCAGTTGGGCCAGTTTTGCCGATGCTTGCCGGGACTTGTGTGCAGGAGCATTGTCCTGGTGAAACAGGACAACCTTCTTCTGCAAAGCGGGCCGTTTCACGATGAGTTCTTGCTAAAGGCAGTCTAACAGTCTTGCCTTATTTTCTCCTGTGATCGTTTTACCGCTCTCAAGGTAGTCGACCAGCATTATTCTACGTTGGTCTTAAAAAACTGTAGCCATCACCTTTCCGGTCAATGCCGTTGTCCGCACCCTCTTCGGAGGTCCTTCATCAGGTGCACACCATTGCCAAGATGCTTCTTGGGTCTCGGGAGTGTAGTGATGGACCCAGCTTTCATCGACGGTCATGAATCTGCGCCAAAAATCCGACGGATTGTTCGACATCTTGGCCAAATTTCGCTGTGAAGCGAAAACAGGCGCGTTTTTTTGGCCTTGGTTGAGCAAATGCGGCAGCCATTTTTCTCTGAGCTTTTTCATCTTCAAGTTTTCGTGCAGGATGAAATGCACACTACCCAAACTGATCCCCAAGGCCTCCGCTATCTTCCTAATGTTCACTCGCTTATCTGCGGCAACGATTTTCCGCACCTTTTCCACGTTTTCCTAATCAGTTGCCGTTTTTGGGCGTTTTGAACGTAGTTCATCCCGGTGCTCCTGCGACCTCTTTTTAACTCATTAATCCAGTTGGAAACAGTGGCAAAACATGGCGCAGAGTCACCGTACAACTCGTCTAACTCAGTTTTCACTTGGGTCGCATTCCAACCTTGAAATAAAATGCTTGATAACCACTCGAAACTCTTTTTTCTCAATTTTTCAAAATCACGCCGATACGTTGCACGGGAAAAGCGATCAAACGAAATCGCAACGGCCAATCACCATAATATTTTGACTGCTGGCAGTCGAAAAGTTGCAGTTCCTAATAGCGGTGGAAGCGCGCCAAAATTCGAATTCTAAAAAGCTCATTCTAAGAAATTATTGAACTACCTGTATATACATACATATACACATACATACATATATACAAACCTACCTGCTGCGAGCGTCTGGTCGGTGGGTTCATATCGCACATATGAGTTCAAATGCGCACGCATCTTCCGTATATAAAGACAGACGTTGTTTCTTATGTTATTATTCTCTTCTGCGTCGATCAATGATTTATGAGCCTGCCAGTTTGCGAACGAACATGATATGAACAACAGCATTTGTTGCTTCAATGTGGTCTAACGCAGGGCTTGCGAGAAAGGCGACATTGAAGAAATGGGCCGTCTGATGGACCGTAGTCACTCGAGCTGCCGCGATCTTTACGAGTGCTCGCATCCACAGCTGGACCGTATCGTCGATCTCTGCCGCAAAAACGGAGCTCTCGGATCGAGGCTGACGGGGGCTGGGTGAGTTTAGATTTCCCGACTCCAAACCCGACTCCACTAGCTCTGCAAGGACAGTGTCGAAGCTAGTGACGAGTGGTTTCAGTATGGTTTAGTAGCATTCGTTTGGAGATAGCTTATCTGCTCTGTCGCGCATTTAGAGACCATCTAAAAAAGTTAAAATGTAATTTAAATAATTTAATAAAAACTAAATCAAGAAACGCACAGTTCGTAAATGCTTTAACAAAATAGAACGCGCTCTCTAAGACATTTTATAGAAATATTTATACTAAACTATGTGACTCTGTGCTACGTTGATGGTCCTATGTTTAATAATAATAATATATCTAACGCAATAACATGATCCTATTCAGTTTAACGAAGAAATAAATCTTAGTTTACCGAGTTCAATTTTGTTATTAGGGCCCAAACAAATCAAACCGACTCGAAGATAATAAAATACAAACATTTATGTAAAAAAAAAAAACTATTATTTTCATATAGAACTATTTTAATTTTGCTCCCGATGCGCGTATAATATTGTGAATTGGACCGACATAGCCCGCCGGCAAATTTATTTGTCCATGTTGTCTGTTATTATATTGTGTTATTATATTGTGAATGATAACATTATTAGGAAAAGCAATTTTATTCTTGTTTAACCCTACAATTCGTAGGTTTTTGTTTCGTCTGTATTGTGCTGCAACCATTTAAGCTAACCGTCGAATGCCGGTACAAGATTTGCTAGCCATTGCTTTAGTGCATTTCTTCAATGAGCACAGACGTAGGAAAAATCATTAATTGTGATCGAATGTACGTATTCAGGTGGGGTGGATGTGCAGTGACTCTAGCACGAGCTAGCGAGGCTGCATCGATTACGGACGTGCTGACCAAATACTTCTACGAGCCTCTGGGTCTGAAGTCAGAGGACAATTTCTTCGTATCGAGTCCAGCAGATTGTGGCCGAATCTTAACAGAGTTCATCGCAAGGGAGCATGCGACGTAAGAGATTGGCCGGGAGCGAAGCACAGACGGCAACGCTCAACGAGGCCAACGCCGATGGTTTCGCAAATAGGCGAAATTGTAGGCTACTTTAAACCTTCGGCGAGGCACGCTCCACTTTTAGGAGTTTCAACGATGCTAGATATCCCGGAAGCTGCGTGTCTCTAACCTGAGACGGTGTATCTGTGCACTCTTGGCAATAGATATTTCCGTAGATACTCGCTATATGTACCTGTTCTAAACAATAGATGATAATGCGCCGGAGCTAGATAAAGGAAATCGCTATCGGCATTACTAAGTATATATGCTCTCACTGGTTTTAGGTTTTCTATCAATCAGGCAGACAAAAATCCTCTTTGTACGGGGCCCACATGTTAGTTCACGAGACGTACCTTATGTATGGGAACTTGCAGTATACTTAGACTTGGGTTGACCATCATTTGTAACCAAACTAGATAAACATTTTGTGACCTTTGGAAGGCCACACTTTTGTTACTGTTGCTTCTGCTGTTGCAGCTGTTGCAGTTTTACATGCTTACAGATCGATGTTAAGTTGACAGTATTATAGGAAGTTTCCGACCCTTGACTGTCAATTAGATTGTCGAAGACCTAATAAACATTCCGTTTAGTTTTTGTCAAAACTAATTGTTATATTTGGTCTAAGGAAGATGTCCAAACATATAACCTCTCTGGTGCGCAAGACGATAAAGCACAACAAAGCATCTACTGTACGTAGTTTATTCTCATCGTCACTATCTTTGCCTTCAGTTTATTGCACCTACATCTTTTAGCTCTGTATTATCAATCTAATTTTGCAATATGTTGTATATGCAAATGGTAACTAAAGGTTCGTCAGTATTTTACTAAATCTAGTGTAGACTCGTATCGCTGCCCCAGGCTCCGGTTTACCACCTCGTACTTTGCATACCCATTGTAGAAGAAGCTATAAAGTGGTCATAACGACTAATAAGACCAACTTCTAACCCGCATAACTTAATTATTGATTAAATAGTTACTTAGGCCTGTTTGAAACTGATCGAATTATTTCGCACTGGGAGAATTACTCTACACTTTAGGACTCCAGCACAGCGGAATAGAAGCCAAAAATAATATCATCAAGATCAGTCAGACGGTCAGTTTACACGAGCATGGCTCATGGTCCATTGGCTTCCATGTTCATCGGCGGATCGACTGGGAGCGTGGGACTGCACCCCCTGAGGACACCTGGCCTGGTAAACTCAAAGTTTTGTGTAATGTAGTGAACGTCGCCACGTAGTCATTTATGCATGCGTTTAATCTCAATATCCCGCCGAAAAATCGTAATTACTCCACAACCAGCATTGCCATAGATCTAGTACCAAAATGATCGTCATGAAATGTGCTAGTTGAGCTTTTAACGTTGGGCAATGGCTTTGAGATATTCGGCGTGAAAGCTACAAAATAACTTAATTTTTGCAAATTTGGTTATAAACGACCATATTGCATCTTCTGGCCAGTGTTATATCCTGTGTTATGTTCTTCGGAGGAAGCAGAATGTTCTCACGAACACAACGGTGTGCTTAGTTTTAGTATAAGAGATCTCTCACTCCGAAACAAAACTTCTCAGAGACCATGTGTTATTGGAAAAAAATATTTGCTTTAACGAGCTCCACAATTTCATCTGTCGTTCTTCACATAGTCCTGGACCATTCTGTACATGCCGGGACGAGGGGATTTTTACATGCCAAAAACCTGATGTGCTTTAGTCGCTGCGTTTATCAATCGCCGAAAAACAAGGTACACAACTGACTGACACGACTTAACAATACAGAGCTGTGTTAAGCTTGATTTTCTTCTCATTTTTACAACTGACTTAAGATCAAGGACCACAACTTTTTTCATGATCGATAGCGTAGCTTACTCGTCCGTCGCGAAGATTTTTGAAACCAACCAAACTGGCATTCCTTAGATTGTTACAATGTTTTATTTTTCTCCTGTAAAGATGTTTACAAACAGTATAACTATAAAGCCCAAATATGTCCAAACAGTGTAAACATTATAAACGTGCTAAACATTTGAAAAACTCAATAGATGTGATGTATGTATTTCACGTTAAGACGTTTAATTAGTGTACTTAAAATCCAGCACACGCGCACACAACAACCTAGACATTACAGCGACATCACAAATCTATGAGAGTTATTTTAATAAAAACGCTAACACTTAGCATTCTTGTTATCCCTACTACCATCATGACACAGCAAAAGAAAACGATAGTGTTAAATAGAAGCTTTACGATTTGTGGATTTCTGCCTAACTATATGAATGACATCAGCTTTTAGAAAAGCTACCGATTTGATTCCCCTCCCCTCCCCCGACGTCCTATAGGTGATCCTATCATAGACGCTGATAGGCGTAGTATTAGTTCTAATATTACCTATATATATATATATATATATATATATATATATATATATATATATATATATATGAAGTACCTACGCATAAGCATATATAGCGCGGCAAGAGTCACTTGACGGGTTGTATCAAATTTTGTCACCACACCGAAATGGCGGCGAACATTGTCGTTCTATGCCATTTCAGCAGAATATATCTTAGAAAGTGGAGGTCATTGAGCTGCACTATGAAAATACGTATCGTTGAACAAAGGCGCGGTGGACGCGTGATCTCCCAGAAAGCAGACCGTAAGCACCTCGTTAGTGCGACCTGACTAGTATCAACGAAGTGAAACAAAAAAAATCGGCAGATTTTGAAACAGAACTTTGAGTAATGCCAAAGGATCATCAGAAATGTTTCATGTCGTACAGACAATGCCTAAAAGTCAACGCGTCGAAGCGATGGCGACACATATGTCAAGCGTCAACAGGGCACTGCAGCTATAAACAATGTCGAGCGAACAATCTTACGGATCATGCTTTACACCCACACTCGACTACCCAATCTCTGAGCGGGCCCGCTTACGACATAAACTGTCCCACATTCCTCTCTTACGGCAGCGCGATCGCGGTCAACGGGTCTGCCGGACGCACGTAAGTCATCTGTGTCGATCAAACAACATCTGGTCATGTTATTATGTTGTAATAATAATATAATAGTTTAATAATAATTACAAAATATTATAAAACCTGATTACACAACCGTAATCAATATATTATTAGAATCATAATAATGTACAGAAATCTCGCGATTTTTGTACTAGATATCTTTAACCACTACAGTAGCGTATAATATATATATATATATATATATATATATATATATATATTACAACGACATTGTCCTCTTCACAGATGCCGCAATAAAAGCAGCGTGGTTGATTATAAGCTTGTGTCGCAGTATCCGGTCAGCCGTTTCACAAACTATTAAACATGAAATGAGTCAGACATTGTCATTGCTGTATTACACACTCTTTATTATTAATCGACGTCTTGTTTTTTTTTAAAGCTACATATATATATATACGCAAGCAGAACACTCTATAATCTGTAAATATATATTCTTGATTTATTTATTATCGAAGACAATATTCGCCAGGCACATGTATGATGTACTCGAAACATCGTAACGTTCATTCATAGTGAATACTTCTAGTATGCGATCGCCCGCGATCGACAGTAATAGTCCACTCCTAGCTGAGTGAAAGGACACATACACAAATACACAGATAAATACGTTTTCTATCTAATCGCCAGTTATCTTCAATTAAAAGAAGAAATTCAAATAAGCTCTCTGAATGTTCCAAATGCTGCGAACGCTTCACGGCTTCATCAGCTTTACATCCTTGTGGATTTCTCAGCGGCCTGAGATGGTCCTGTTGGTATTCTAAAGATACCCTAAACAAGCCGCTGTATACAAATTAGCCGTAGCTATATATATATATATATATATATATATATATATATATATATATATATTCACGAAAAGTTGATGGTCCTACTTGTCGCCGTCTAGCTGGACGACGACCTAGCTTTTTATAGATAGCCAGGCGACCTAGTTTTTTATAGATACGTAGCGCGTATTATAATAACGATGGACGTACAGTTATCATAAGCAAATTCTATTAACTACCCAAATTAACGCTGTTCAACCGCTTCTTAGAAGCAGTACAGTATACGAGTAGACGCTCTCTTAGCTACCGTCATGTGCCGCAAAGTGCAAACGAAGAAGTCCGTAGGCTAGCCCAACGGGCAAACTATAATTGGTACAGAGGCATCAAAAATAATTTTGATAGAGGAATTAAGAAACTAGGTTCGAGTGCATACATAAATGCATGCATGGAATCGATCACAGAAGATAATGTAACTAGATAGACACCTTTGAAACGGCGTCACCCAAATCATGAACACAATATAAGGAGCATAATCTCTTCCATTCTAAGAACAAAACGTTCTTCTTCTCCTAGCTCGTCTATAACATGGCTCGTGCTGATGACAGTAAAGATGAGATGTGTAATTGCACAAGAGATTCTTAAAAACAAAATAGCACTCAATCAACTTCTGTTGGCAAAGCAAGCTAAAGTATCAAACCATAAAGGTAGGCAAATAATCCGTGAAAGACATCATTGGCTTACTTCCTCCCCGGACGTATGGTGTGGCAATTTTCTATGAACTTGGCCGTGAGCATGTTTGTGAAAATTCTTGTTGCTAAAGCGCCGAATGCGTTGCTTGGAGTGCCGAGGCCGAAATGTGTTGGGCATGAGACGTGCGAGGTCATTGTCAATTCTGGCTGAGCAGTGGCTGAGACTCCCTAGCTGCTTCAAATGCGAGACACCAGGCCACAGAGCTCTAGACTTCAAGGAGACCGAGGCTGCGAGGCTGGAAGGCCTGCTTCACCTGTGGCACCCCGAATCACATAGTTACGGACGTGCTGCCTTTCGGCACGGCCCTGGAGGGGCAATGAAGACTTCCCGGGCCCCTGAAGGATATTCCGGAGCTAACACTAGAAGGGATCGGACTGGCTGGAGAACGGCTGGCGCCTGGAAAGGCCCCTGGCTTCGACGGCATACCCCACGGGATGGTCAAGCTATTTATTAAGCGGTGACCAAAGACCTTTCAGGCTTAGACCAACGGACTGCTTCGAGAAGGGAGATTTCCCAGGCTATAAAAGAAGGCAAGCCTCTTCCTCATTCCTCAAACTCGAAAACAGGCCCACCTGCCTTCTCAACACCTTATGGAAAGTCCAGGAAATCATTTTGGCCAATAAAAGAAACTATAAAATCGAAACCAGAGAAGCTTGACCAGTCGCCCAGCATGGTTTCCGGAAAGGCAGGTATACCATTGGAGGACTTGAAAGGGTCCTGAAACGAGCAGGCCGCGAGACCATGGATGGAAGCACTATCAGACGTAATTGGCGATTATGTACGGTATCATATCACAAACTTTTCAACGCTTTATTCTGTTAGAAAGTCGAAAACCATTCCAAATGGAGGTCATCTTCGGTCTCTTTACGTCCGTCATGAATTCGACGGGCCCAAATATACACAGTGTTTCGGGACATTGCTTGATCACCATAAACCGTTCGTAATATTTCCACCACTTTAAAACATATGATTTTTAATACAGAACTTGATGCAGATTCGTTGCTTCACTAATTTCGGTTCCTTAAAAATCGTCGAACCTAGTTTTATTGACTTAATTGAACCAAACTACAAAAACAAGAAACTATCCTATCTGCCCTTGTATATATGTATATGTTTACACATCCCTTCTACCTTGCCAAAACCAACAATCTAAAAAATGCATATTTTTTATGCAGGAGGACAGAATCCATGGATTCTGTCCTCCTGCGAGACCTTTGATGACAGCAGATCGTTTTCCTGCTTTAGGCACCTGTAACTTCTGTACATTGACATACAACGCGGAAACTCCGCCAGTGAGTCCGGCGCAGACAAACTTGAGCAAAGCAGCACACAAGTCACGTAGGTCGAGATCTAGATGAGACTCACAGTTCACTTGAGGCTGTACTAGTTAAATAAACTTCAAGCACATATACATTTATACATACATTACATATGTATAGGCCGATGTATGTCATTGGATATGTCACAGTACCTAAGGCAAGTATACATGTATTGAACAAAGACAAACTATCGGTTTTTTGTCAATGTAACGTAAACAAATACCGACACGTGTTTCCCGTACAGGATTATTTTGACCCTTTATAACAACAATGACGATGGCCTCTTGAGGCTACACCCGTAGATAACACTTACATTTTCAAATTCGATATGACCTATTAGCCGCTGTTAATCTTCTCACTGTATATAGGAGAATAGGAAAATAAAATGTCTATATCTATACCAAGTGGATGTAGGTTTCTATCAAATTCAGTGCACTTTCTTTTTCATTTCATTCATTAAACTCATTACAAACCCAACGATAGCTCTTCTAGGGCGAACCAGTATCTGGAAACACTTATATATATATATATATATATATATATATATATATATATATATATAAATATAAACTACGCTCCCGTAATCCGTAGAACACTCGATGCATGCAATCATTGTCGTCAGTTGTGACTAGACTCTCTATGGAACATCAAATTCACAGCTTTTCCTATATTATCGTTAAAATATAAAATACACAGCTTTAGAAAAACATCACACTGATAATGGATTCGCAATGTTCAACAGGGCGCGCGCCTACGAGTAAAAGTGAACAAACACCGAGGCGATTCGTTGGCATGCGACGCAGCTTGGCTGCGTCTAAACTCTCTAAGCTGTTTGTGCCCGGTTGACGAGGGCACCAATCACCATCAGAACATTGAGGCATTTACGTTGTTGTTGTTCGGCTACCACTCGTTACCATACACTAAACTACTGCCTGCCCGCATGCCTTCCTCGGTTGATGAGTTTCGGGGGAGGGTTGAGAGGTCTCATGTGCGGCAGATGTGCGTTCCAATAGGAAATGCCATTTCTACGACATGTTCCTCTCAAGTACTTTCATTACTGCCGTTCTGTTTCGCTTCCTATCACTAAATCTGACTGGGTCAGCGCTACACGCCTTAGCCTCCAGCATGAAGTCTTTGCAGGAGACGCCACAGCCACATTATGCGCCGACAACGATACCACCAGACATAGTTTCTAGTTGAACGCCTTGGGCTTAACGGCTTGTTTCTTTGCGTCCCTCTTAAACGACCTCTTCGACGCGCCCCTTGGGCATCAGCCGCTGCTGGTCGGCGTGTGTGTAGTGGTCGTTGCGGGGTCCGGCGGCGGCAGAGGACGCTGTCCTGGCCGGCGACGTGCCTCCGCCCCTGACGGATTTCCATTTCCGCCGTTGGCCATACCAGACCTTGAAGAAGATGGCGCCGAAGATCACCACGATGCCGGCGACGCCAAGCGCGCTCATACTATGCTGGTAGATGAGACACGAGAGCGGGATGGCCACAGCCTGGCGAACCGTCATCATGATGACAAACGTCACTGGGCCAAACTGCGAGATCGTATAGAACACAAACAGTTGCCCTGTCGCCGAGCAAATCGAGAGGATGACGCAGTCGTACGCGAACGCGTGATAGGCGAACGCGAATCTCAGCGACGAAAGCAGAACACCCTGCTGGAGTAGCGACACAAACGTGAGCAGCGTCGAGAAGAAGTTCACTCCGCACATCATCTGAATCGAAGACATCTTGTACTTGCTGAATAGCTTACCCTGCCAGTTCGAGGTGAACGAATCGGTGATCATGTACGCCGCGAGAATGATGGCGCCCGACAGCGAAGTTGACTCGACGCGTGACTTGTTCGGGTTGGCCGGCCGAGACAGCAGGAACATGCTCATGCCAACCGAGATGAGCAGCGCCACGACGTACTCGTACGTGTGGTAGGTCTTGCGCGACACCACCTTGCCCATCAGCATGACGGGTATGATCTTCGACGCCTTGGCGAGCACCTGCGTCGGAAACGAGACGAACTTCAGCGCCTCGTACTGAAACCACGACGAGAGAATGTTGGAGAGCGAACAGTAGAAGTACTTGTAGAACGGGGCGACGTGCGGCGGCTGTTTAGGTCCGATCGTCAGATAGGCGACGGCGAACAGGAACGCCAGAACGCGGTTGACGAACACGAGAAACTGCGAGTCGCGGAATGATTCCCCCACCTCCGAACCGGCCGAGTAGTACTCCTGTGTCATGATCTTCTCCTGGAGCACGCCCCACGTCAGGTAGGACACCTGCAGGCCGAGGAAGCAGAACGCTAGCACAAATGCCGTGCCGGTAAGCGTACGCGGCTGGCCATCGCCGGAAACGGTGGCCCTTTCCGGCGTGCCGCCGAGCTCAGGCGACAACCGCTCGTAGTCGAGTTTACCGTAGACCAGCAAGCGGGAGACCCGGAGATACCACGTGCGCGGTGTCGTTTCACTCTGACACAGCCGGCGCTTCTTGACGTACCACACGAGCACGCCCATCGGCAGTGCCACCGATCCATAGCCCAGCACGTTGTACAACAATCGGAGCAGCCAGAACATCTCGGCATGCGCCGGCTCCATGGCGGCTCGCTGAACTGCTACCTGGACAACAGCTTGAGCAGCAGCAACAACAGCAACCAGCAATACAAATCTCCCGATGAACAACAGCTTGTGCGTCAGCAGCAGCACAACGTATCTCCCGATGTCCGATTGACCCTTTCAGGTTTTAAAGATGTCGAACTGTCAAATGCTTCGAACCGTCCGTAAACTCGCCGTTGTTGTTACTGTTGGCGGTAGATGAACGTACCGATATTTCTTTTGCCCATTTGCTCTTGTTTTAGCCACGGTGTGAGTAAGACGACAGCGCTGCACAAGCCTCAATATTGATTCATGCATGAATGCAAGTGAGAGTGAAGTCCGAAACGAGTACAGAGAAAGAACCATCTGTCATCACCACTGTCCTTTGTTCATCAATCATTGTCCGTCTACATTCATCCATATACCCGTTGGCAGGGGCTCGAAAGCTAGAGAGACGTGAGAAAAATCTGCTGCCTCTCAGAAGTCAGAAGTCTTGTTGTTTTTGTTGGTGTTGTGGTAGTCTTTCATCATTAGCACACCACAGCATTCGCGCCATCAGCTGGGAGAGCGCATAACTCGACGTCCTTCCGACTGGTTCCGCGCGGTGCCGCTCATGCGGCCTGTTGTCCAGTTGACAATGATTTTCGTCGGTTTTCAGTATTCACTTCCGATACGACAACAATTTGATTAGAGTCGAAAACGACCAGCACCGTTCAACAAGAAGCCGGAGAGCCAGCCTCAAAGCTAGCTAACAAGAGTGCGACCCTTCAATTCCAATTTGCTCTGAGCGGGCAGCAGTAGGTGAGCAGTAAACAGGCGAACTCTTCTCCATGGGAGTCGCCATCTTTGTTGTTGTTGACAGTCTGCCCGCCTGCTGACACCACCAACCCACTGGAGGACAGCGAAAGGAAAGGACTGCCGGGTAGCCCTTTCCCGTCAGTGCATCTAAGGAAAGGGGCCATTAGAGGTGGAGGCAGAGGGAACTAACGGGAGAGTATTTAGAGAAGCGAGCAGCTGTCTCGACCCGACACAAAACCTAGTACGCATACATAAGTCTTGCCATCATAGTTAGCAGATCATCAGTTGCACCCGTGTGGTGGACGGCCCACAGCTATTACTGTTTAATAACAGTTGATTTGGCCGGTAAGGTGCCGCCACGCCAAGTATATATATAAATATATATATATATATATATATATATATATATATATATATATATATATATATATACACATACATACATCCCCCAGGAAGACTTCGAGAGCAATATAAGAAATTGTAAAGCTCGTTAAAGGAGTATTTTTTCCTTTGAAATTTGGTTTTTGAGAGTCTTGCTTCTGAGTGAGAATCATATTTCCAAAGTCCGTGACACTGGCGTTGTTGTCCGACATAGGAGCACAAAATGTGGAATTGCGAGACTGCCAGTCCTCCTACACAGAAACTAAACACACTGTCGTGTTTGTGAGCAAATTCTTCCGAAGAACACCGCCACGCGCCGGCCAGAAAATGCGACATAATCGATTAGGAGAAAAGTCGCAGAAAATGAAGTTCCTTTATTAGCTTTCACAGCCAAGGCCTTAAAATCAAAACCATACGACCCCAACTAACACATTTATTATTGCGCGTTTTATGGAAATGTTTTTAATACCAAATCTATAGAGGCGTGATTGCAGTACTTAAGATTTTTCGGCGGGCATGTTGAAATTGAGTGTATGCATAAATGACCTATCGTAATTTATCTGATGGAGAAGGTAATTTATGCATGCATTCAATCTCCACACGATCGCAGGAAAACCTTAATTACTCCGCAATGATTTTATAGGATGGCTAGTTGTCTCGCAACACCAGTGTTACGGGTTTTAGTCATTTCACTCTCACTCGCAAACAAGACTACTTAGAGACCATATTCCATTGTCACAAACAAAGTTGCTTTCACGACCTTTGCAATTCCTTATATCGCTCTCGAAATCTTCCTGGGACACCATGTATACTGGACTTCATTGTCTGAAACTCTGAGGTTTGCTCAAGCTCGGTGAGAGAATCATTTTAGCTAATGGAAAGGGATGGATGCAAATGGAGCGAATTGGAGCGAAGATGTTTCGTACAGGAGTGAGATGATTATTAATTAATTTTTCTGAATTGATATTGAAGGGGCGCGCACGATTTGGTGATAGTTTCCGAGTTTCCGGGTGAACTTGTGGACCACGTAACGTGACGCCAACAAGACCCGTGTGTCAGGGGAGCTGTAAAGCTGACCAATTTTGCGCGCGAGCTAAGTATTACGTGCTTGGTGCTTGGTGCACACTAACACAAGGACATCTAGTGAACATTTAATGGCGGCGTGGTCTAGTTGCGGCGTGGCCTAGGGGACTGGTGCGCTAGTCGTGGTTGTCATCTACCGGAATGTCGCCGGTTCGATCCCTGTTGTTGATCGAATTTTTTTGAGCGATGCTTATTGAGAGTAGATGATAAACCATACCGCTGAGAGTCAGCGGCCATGCTGCCACAAGAGCTGTTGGGGAAACCCTAGATATCGTAACATGTCCAGCCCTCGGTGCATTGAAGATATACCTTAGGTTAAGTTCCAAGCCCGTAGGGAACAAAGTGTGGTCTAGAAAATACAAGAACATCAGAGAGATATGAGGCATGAACAGTATGCGATGAACACTCCTTTTAGGGGCTAGTACAATATAAACAAAACAAACAGTTTTGTTTTCCAGTGTAACGGGTGTGAGTGTAGGAGTAAGGGTGAAATTACTGATTTCTATATTATCCCGACTGACTGGCCGTACATTACTCCACAAAACATGCAATAATTGTATTAAAATGAAGGAAAGGGCTTATTAACTTGTTGAAGACGCCGAGCTTATATTGCCTGTTCTGGTCGAGTCGGACGTGAATCTTACGTCGCAAAGTGTTCGCTGCTAGAAACACCAGTATTTCACTAAGCTTATCGATAATGAGCTTCTCTCATCCGTTGTTAATGCAATGTTTTCATACCCCGTAAACCCGAAAATGAAAGGTTGGCAAATACCATGCATTACTAACAAGATGGGTTACAGCGACGAAAACGACGAGATAGCCGTGGATGGACGCATAATTGTTCAATGTCAAAGGCGCTGCAGTTTCAGACAACGTGCTTAGAAGAATACTTATATTGGCTACGGGAAGGCAAAGAGTCGCACTGACAATAGGTCGCAAAAATGGATTTCCTAGGGTATGCAATTTTCGAAATTGCAATTCTTTTCCACGAAAATTTACTTATGGGAAGAGAGTTTAATTTATTTATTTAGCTCCTTTAGGTGTATATATCATTTTTTGACGCCGACTTGATTCGGCTACGGCAGAAAGGGGAGTCCCTTGCCCGTGGGCAATGAAAATGCCCTTAAATGCGAAATAGCAAAAGTCTGTCTTCGGTCAAAAATTATATATATATATATATGGTGTAGTATTCAGGTATATGTGCCGCACACATTTGTATTTGACTAAGTATGTTTTCATAGTTAGATAGACTCTCCTTTCATTTGACTAGCTAGTCTCGGCTACGTGTCCGTCTCTTTTCATCATTGTGGCTACTAGTTTGTGCATGCGTAGTGTGACAGAGGGACAACCTAGAACAACTTAAAGGTAATAATTAGTTATAGTATTTACATGCGTCCTCGGATTTTAAAGTAAAGTCTGCATTCTACCTATGAACTTCCTAAAAGCTTAAAGACTGGGACGTAACGGTCACGTTTACGAGGCCGTTTTAGCTGCGCAACATCTCAACCAAGCCTACGTGGGTCGCAATACACGTAAAGTAAATAAAAGCTTACAAAGAACCTAGAGTTATCAAGATGTTACCGGTTGCCTTGCAGACATAAGGGTCTGCAAGGCTGCATGGGTACTAACGAAATTCTTAAAATATCGCAAAATACTTAAACGACATTAAGAGAATGATCGGAGGCTAGTAGCTTCTAGGACAAGTGCTATAATCTGAGCTCAATAGTGGGAACTCGGCCCACCACGATGCTATCAACCGCTTACATGCCTCGTGGCAACCTAGGTGGATCGCTTCGTTGTTTCTTTCGAATATCAGGAATATTCGGATTCCAGAATATATCTGGAAGGTGCTTGCTCGCAGCCACTTCGAGAACATTGAAGCTTTTAGTAGTCCAACCACTGGAGCAACACCTGTCATTTATTGCTAGTAGCTGCACCATCAATACGGGCATTGAAGTCGCTACCGACCTGCACAATCACCGTAACCAGGCACTACACAGAACACGGCATCAGCGCCCTGTGTCCACACTTTAATTATTGCCTTTACAGATAAGGGGTTAAATGCTTATACAGCAAAGCGTTGACTTGAGCAGATACTTACAGAGGATCAAAATAAAGGGACACCTATATTCACGTATGCTGGTTTCATCAATATTGAGCCTTCTTCTGTACTTTTCTTGCCTAAATAAATCAAATTGAGTCAAAGATTAGTTAGAAGCAAGTTAAAAGTATAAGTTTTCCTTGAGAAAGAATAAGGTGTATAGCGAGATATAAAGAGAAAACCTAAATAAGCCTAGCATAAATACGAGACGGCCTGGCTTGCGCAAGAGACAAAGTGATGGCACACAGTAGTCTTCTACCAGCTAACATTAGGTAAGAGACCTGTGTCTAAAACACTCTCCTAACTACCATTTTTACGCCCTTATTATACGTCTAGTAGTCTTAATAAACTGTTCACTTTAATCGATAATATGTGTAATGTAAGTTAAATAACGCGCCAGGTTTCCTCCGTTTAGTTGTTGGGTACGTACGAGTTCTTTGCTATTGCTTGCGTGCTATTTTTTAGTTAATTTTTTTTAAACAGAAATATTGTCGTTCTGCAATGCACTTATATTTTTTAACGACAACAATATTACTAAAGTAAGCAATAATTAACTTTATTCCGTTCAGTCCAACACTTCGTAGGATTGTGCTTCGTATGTGTCGCGTTGCAATTAAGTCGACAATTAAACGGCTGTATTAAATTTGCTAACCATTGTTTTAATACATTCCTTCAATTACAGCAATAATAAGCATATACGTAGGAAAATCACTAATCATAATGTAATGTACGTATCCAGGTGGGGTGGATGTTCAGTGATTCTACCAAGAGCTAGTGAAGCTGCATCGATTAAGGACGTGCTGGTAAATTACCACTTCTACAACCTTCAAGGTTTCAAGTCCAGGCGATTGTGACCGAATCTTCACGGAGTTTAGCTGGACAAAAGCACAATTAACTTTTGTACAAGGGAAGTACAGGAGAAGAAGAAAACCGTTGTTGGTATTGCTGAGCACATATACCTTCACTGGCTTGAGGTGTATATGAGACAGATCAAAATCCGCCTTAGACGGGACTCACATGTAGGTTTACGAGGTGCATACGTTATATATGGGAACGTGCAGTATACTTATACCTGGGTTGGCCATAATTAGTAACCCAAGAACAGTTTTCAATTCTTCGTTCTTTGGGTGAACGCATTAGTACTTTACGAGTCTGCTTTTCGTGACAGTCGTGCTTAGAAATGTGGACTCTGACACTTGTCAACCTGTTGCTGCCATTGCTTCTACTGCTGCAACTATTGCAGTTTTACATGTTTACATATATCGATGTTTAGTAAACCGTATTACACGTAGTTAACGATCGTGTGCTGTCGACTAGATTGTAGATTGAATAATAAACATTTGTCTTAGTTTAAAATAATTGTTATATTTGGTCAATACGATATACGTTTATATATAGTTTCTCTGATGTGTAAGACGATAAGAGGATCGTAAAACGAGTGAGTAATACCACTTTTTGTTGGTCTGGGCGAACTCGCCCAATTATTCCTAAACAACAAACCATCTAATGCACGTAGTTTATTGACATTGTCATTTTTCTTGCTTCAATACATTTTATCTGTATTTTACAGCTCTGTATTATCACATCGAACGTAGCAATATGTTGACTCCTCCTCCGCTCGGTTTATAGATAAAGATAACTTTACAATAACACCTTACCCTTACTTACAACGAAGCATACTTCAATTACACAATAAAACACGCTTGAGGCAGTCCATAAAGCACGTATGACTTGAATGACACCTATACAGTTGATCAGCAGAGCTTCGTCAATATTTCACAAACTTCAGTGTAGGCTTATATCGCTGCCAGAGGAATCAGTTTATCACCTAGTGCTTCGCACACCTAAAGCGAACAAAACCGTGAAACGGTCAACACGTAGGTCAACTCCAAGGTTGCATAACTTAATGAATGATTAAATAGTTACTAAAGTTTGGTTGAAACTGACCGCGCGAACTGTGCACCCAAGATCTCTAGTAGAGCAGAATTGAAGCCAAAGAGACCATTATTACCATCATGTTTATACGCGAATAGACACACACATATATACATGATTCAATAGTTTAACTCACTGCAATGGCATATAACAAACTAAGGCTACATTCGTTCCGGCCTAAATATATATATATGTGTGTGTGTGTGTCTGTGTGGACATATTGGCATGCCACAACCCACACTCGCAGCGGAACGCGATCTCGCACAAGAAACCATAGTGATAATGACTACAGGGACAAAACGCTTGTGTATTTGGTCACGTTCTGCCGTGGTCTGGAAACCGAAGCCTGGATGATCTTCTGCCATGACCGTGAAAATAGTTGTCAACCTTATACCAAACTCGCTCAGGGTCGTACGTATTAGTGGTCACATCATACGTTTCCCCGTAGTACTCGTCCATCTGGCTGCCTACGGCGCTACCAAACGGAAGGCGTCCATTCAGGCCAGCGTGGTCCGTGCGCTCTTGACCTCTGTGCTTATCGGCCAGTCGACCGGCAAGCGTCGACCTCGGTGCCAGGATCTGGTCGCTTCGCGCCCGCTCAGCAGATGACCCTACCGAGTAAGCCTTATTAGAACCATGCCGGCGGTTAGACGACGCGATCGTTGTTAACGCAGCTTTGTTTGTCGTCCTATCTTCGGTACTTTTGGCCAGCACTTTCGCCGGGCTGTTTCTCTCTTGGACGCCTGGCATTGTGAACTGGAAGGTTCTCGTGATGTTCCGATTGAGAAGCTGCGGTAGCTGACTGTAATACCGCTCGAACCACGAAGGCGGCAACCCAGACGAAGCCGGTCGGGGAGAGGTCCTTAAGTGGCGCAATACGTCGCTGTCTTGCTGAAAAATCTGTTTCGAACCAGGCGCAGCGTGAACGAAACGTCGATTATTCGAATTTCGAACGCAAATAGCGTAATTGCAAATATTGTTTTGGTATTTAGTTGCTTGTCGGCTCCGTCCGTCTTTTCATGTGCTAACGCTTTAGACTGGCCCATGAGAATTACATACATTCTCTCAAGCTGACGACTAGTTAGCGCCGTTGCATTGAAAGACAGCAGAAGGCGAAATAGTAGGTGTACAGGAAAGCCTACAATAAAAACAACGTAAGTCGCTTTGCACGGAAAATTCAAAATAGCCGAAATAAGGGCAATACCGCACTTCATCGTTCTAAATATATATATATATATATATATATATATATATAGGAACTTTCGTGGGTGTATTGACTGTGCCCTACCTACCTTATCAAACTTCGGAGGAGTCTGGAATCCTGTTGTCAGTCGCTCTCCAACCTTACTGTTGCTTCCATTTATAACTCTTTGTGACCCTTTATTAGCCTGCAAATATAACGCATTTCACACAGTGCAATGTCCACGTTTAAGTTTGGAAATAAATGAACAGATGTATATGTATAGATACTTTAGGGCATGTATAGTGGTACATCTAGAGGCACCTTGATAAATCACATAGCATTGTCAGCCATTTTGACACTCGGTCAGACAGCGGCTAGCAGTAGGAAATTGAGTTGTTGCTAGCTGTAGAAAATAGAGTTGTTACCAGACGCGTACCAGCACGATAGGCTCCTTGCGGTTGTTGTTCACTCCGCCGACGACCTGGGTCTTCTGTGGGAGGCTCTCAAATTCAAACGCGTTGCCGACGGCTCCGATTCCGGGCAATGCTGCACCGGCGAAGTTCGTCTCAAAGCCGTTAAAACTGGGCAGATCTGCGAAACTAGGATAGGCCGCTTGTACAACTTCTGGCTCATGGTTGGCCACCAGATAAGGCGTAGACGCCGACGTGAAGTCGGGTGGCAGCGTCGGCAGGTAGCTGGTGTGAAACGACACGCCAGGAAGGAACTTATCTGTATCTGCGTGAAAACATAGAGACAAATAGAAAGAAAGCTTATTTTGCGGCGAACAAACTGCGTCAACGGCCTTAACACTGGCGAAACGAGCGCCATGTTAGAGCCTAGCTCTAGGGTCATAGAGGCGTTGGAGTTGAATGTTTGTATGTATGCATGTGTAACGCAGAATATGCGTAAGTATGTCTGCCGGATGACTCAAGAGTTCAAGGTAATAATAAGAAAGACCGTTGACGCTGAAGAAGGCCGGATGCTCGGCGCGAAACAGTATCTAGGAGAGACTGGTCAAGATAGGTCAGATCAGATCTGACACGTCGTCCCAAGTCAAAGATGGGCAATCGTCAATGGGTGTGCCTTGCAGAGATGACTGCACACGCATCAAAAAGCGGCAGCAGAGGGCTCTTATATATATATGTATATATACACATAGACATAGTGAGCGATGTTCAGAGCGAGCCGCTCACTAACTGTCATTAAACTGACATTGTCACATCATACGTTTCGCTCTCTCTTTCTATTTCGTTTATATTGGTTAAAGCGGCAACCGACCTATAACTATGGACTCGAAAATTGTCACATGAGAGAGAAAGGGAGAGAGACAACAAGATGCAGGAAAATAATTGCCCTCAGGAAAAACTACAACAACTACGTTCAGAAAAACGTGCATAACAATTTTGTTCTGAATATGTTCAAATTTTCAAACCTTAGTTGATGAGCGAGTCTAGTTTGTTAGCAAGTACAACACCAAAATAGTGTTAACCCATTGCACATCGATAGCGAGACTCTGATGAAGGAGCGAAGGCGCCCTTTGGCACCGTGGTCTTCAACCTTTCTCTAAGCTTTGTTAATAGTCACATGAACGTTTATATGCAAATAAAATCATCATTCCTGCGTGTGTCTAAGTTCGGCCCTCGGGCGCTACTATACGTATATAGTATGAATTATTTGTTTTCGTTGTCATCACGTACGATTTCTGCCAGCATGTAAAACGCTCATGTAACGCTCAAAGTAAGCACTGGTCTAAGCATAATCTGCGCCTTAACCTAGCGCGCGGACGTAATGCGTAACCAGTAACTACGAGCCACTTGACCACATTGTTTGTTTGTTTTATTTGCGTTTACATGTGCGCACATGGTCATATCGTATATACCCTGTAAGTAATCATAATTACATGCTAATATAGAAGGTGTTTATATTTGAAAGGTCACTTACCGCCGATGACGAGCTTGCGCTTTGGACGTGTTCCCTTCGACTCTTCGGTGGCAGTTTCTACTTCGACATTAGCGTGCACATTTGGCAGATAATTTGTCGAAAAGGGCTCTTTGTGAATACCAGCGCTGATCTTCACCTTCCTTTTCGAACTCTTCTTTACCTAGCAGAAGTCAACACAACAATACGAAACAAAGTGCTATTTACCGGGAAGATAACTACCGATTATTGAAGATAACTACCGGAAAATACACAATGTACATTTGCCATTGATGAAACTGTGGTTTCGCGTGCGTCGTCCTCTGGCGCTTCGTCCATCGTGATTTCGTTTGCCGACCCCTCCTAGTCCCCTGAATCCAAAACCAATTAACTGACTCTGTTTCAAAGCTACTATCTGTTTGATTCAAGCCGGTAAGACAACAAATCACCAAATTTTGAGTACCGACGAACCGCGCTAGTAGTGCCATACAAGCAA
Source organism: Dermanyssus gallinae (assembly GCA_003439945.1). NCBI lineage: Eukaryota > Metazoa > Arthropoda > Arachnida > Mesostigmata > Dermanyssidae > Dermanyssus > Dermanyssus gallinae. Next base: position 19,403 of record QVRM01003293.1, on the reverse strand, counting down.
TCTATGTTAGAGCAAGCCAAGCAAACATTTCGGCAGACGGCAAATCGTTAGTCACGGCAAAGGCGTTTACAGGGGAATCTACTAAGCTAGTTGTTCTAGTAGCAGCTAGTGCCACAAGGGTAAGGAGTAAAGGATATTTTTTTCAGAAGAAGAAGACAAGGAAAACGCCCATCAAGCATACGTACCGAGTCACGCTGCCCTTCGGAGTAATCGTCGTCTCTGAGAATGTAGTCGACAAGTTGATCAATGGCCTTATGCGTATGTGGGTCATCGCTCTGAAACAATATCATTATCATTCAGTTGTCTGTCTAGATAATCGCCCATTTAATTTTGTATGTATCTGGTTATCACCCATCTTGTTAGAGATGACGCAAGATTAGGTACACGTGCTTTTTTTTTTTGGGAGGTTTCGGGAATGCAAGGTACACGTGCTAAAAACAATTTTCTGGGTTTACTTTGACCAAAATAGTGCCTGTGCTAGAGTCGATTATTTTCTTATGCTTTCAAAATAAAATGCTTAAGTACCGATTTCTATACTGAAAAGTGCTATGTGGTCGTACTGCAGTAGATTGAAGCTATTTTAGAACACTGACACTTTTAAATAATGCTTGATGACAAACCTAGAAAGCCTTTCTGTGCTTTTACACACGATTTTATTATTGGCTTATATATATATATATATATATATATATATACAAGTCAGAAGCTTCATCAAAAGTGTTGTAGTGTGTGATGCCTCGCAAGCCAACACTCGAGGTAACCCCTTGTCTTTGGTAGACAGCTTAGACTGCCGAAAACTACCCTCGACAACCCGCAATCGGGTTGCGTCGATATTATTTAGTGAACGGAGTTCTCTTCCGCCAAAGCAGGTACATTTCACTAAATATAATGTATTTTGAATATGCGGGAAGTTTAGGGCTCTACTGCCCAGTTTATTCCAAAGAGTCTCACACGTCGTCTTGCGGTCTGCTGTTAACGGCACCACCCAAAGGTGTACTGAGAACAGTATGTTACTTTTCCGTTATGCGCCGTCTCTTTTAAAGAATGGCACCTGATTATGGTTGTGCGACATCATACTATCTCATGTGTACAGTGTGCGATAACACACTGCCGTCTCCAAGCCCTTGCTTCAACTTAAGGTGTGCGATTTACTTAAACGCTTCTACAATACAAAACTAAACAACTTTAGGAGTCAGCAATCCATGATTTGAGTCCACAAGATTCCAAAAAAACAACCTTCGGAATAAAGCCAATGTTCGGGAATTGATCTGTTTGATTTGCTTACTACTCGACGTTACGGTCTGTCCTCGATTACGTTGGATGGAGGTTAGCTGAACGCTAGGTGCCCGGCGCTGTGCCCATTTCAGACAAGAACCGCTGCTAGTAAAGTAATGAACGTAATGAGGCACTCGTCTAATGACGGCCATTCATTAAACAGCTAGGCATTCTCTAATGCGCTGACAGCTTGCACTTGTGTGTGTATGTGTGTGTGTTTCATTTACTCGTTACGATGGATTCGATCTTAACGCGCGGACGTGCCGAACCAAAATGCATACCTGTCCTCTCCAGCCGTTGAGGACAGAGCTCGGCTGATGCTATCCGCCGTTGAGAATTGTGCGCAACACCGACCGGCCCCCATAGCGACATCCGGCACGGCGGCCCGGACACGGATAGCGACTGATGCAGCTGGCGAACTGAAGGTCGCACTCACACAGCTGTTGGCCGCAGCTCGCGTGCGGACTCAGCGACTCCGAAAGCGCTATCATACATTACGCCATATATATACATATATATATATATATATATATATATATATATATATATATATATATATATATATATATATATATATATATATATATATATATATATATGCAGAATATAGTCATTATGAAATGCATATATACATATACAGGGTGTTCCGGGTATGGTCAAACTCGGTGAGAAAATCATTTTTGCCAATGGGTGGAAGCCGGGAAAACGTTTTGTTTAGGAGTGAGGATGAAATTTATAAAAGCAGTTATTCTGTCTTTTTTCTCCTACATAGTTGTGCAAAATCTACGTTTGCGGGAGCACCAGTCAGCGCACAAAGGAACCGATCATACCGGCGTGTTTGGCGGAAAATTCTGCACAATAAAGTATGCATTACTAGCTTGTGTAGCAAAAAGCGAATGGCCAGATTAAGGAAAGTCATAAAAAGTCAAAATGTTACGTTAACGCTTTTTTGTGCAACATCGTAATTTTTTCAATTACGACCAAAAATGCACGTTCAAAAGACTACTCTCAGGCAATAGCAGATTTAATGCCCACTACATTCGTACCAAAGTGATGGTGCTGCGTTACGTAGTTGCCAAGTTTTTTTTTTTTTTTTTTAAATATAAGTGCGTTTTATTAATAACATGTGCGATGACCATAACTTCATTTGTTTTTCCGTAAGGCTAATGCCCGTGTACGGTTTTGCACTGATACATCCAAGCATCATTGTCAAAGGAAGGAATTATTGTGTGTAGACACACGTATCTTGCATGTTTCTACCTAATTATACCTAAATATACCTAAGGAAGCCAAAATAGTGACACATAATTTAAATTATCAGAAGTCTCATATTATGGTCTCATATTATTAAGTAACTAAGCTTTTTCGACAGTCATATCGAAAGCGAAGGCATGCATACTTGCATAGGGTGTATGAGAAAGTTAGGTACATATTTTGAGGTTTGGTAGAACTCAGCAAGAGAATAATTTTTTCTAATGGAAAGAGGGGGGCGGAAACGTCTTGGCAAAATGCTACGGTTCTGAACGTGAAAACTTCAACGTGAAACATAACAACTATGACTGTCGAAAAAGCTTAGTCACTTGGCAAATACGTAACGCAGCACCATCACTTTGGTACGAATGTAGTGGGCATTAAATCTGCTATTGCCTGAGAGTAGTCTTTTGGACGCGCATTTTTGGTCGTAATGGAAAAAAATTACGGTGTTGCACAAAAAGCGTTAACGTAACATTTTGACTTTTTATGACTTTCCTTGATCTGGCTATTCGCTTTTTGCTACGCAAGCTAGTAATGTATACCTTATTGTGCAATTTTCCGCCAAGCACGCCGGTATGATCGGTTCCTTTGTGCGCTGACTGGTTCTCCCGAAAACGTAAATTTTGCACAACTCTGTACGAGAAAAAAGACAGAATAACTGCTTTTATAAATTTCATCCTCACTCCTAAACCAAACGTTTTCCCGGCTTCCACCCATTGGCAAAAATGATTTTCTCACCGAGTTTGACCATACCCTAGCGTTTTGGACACACAAATAGGAACACCCTGTATATATATATATATATATATATATATATATATCAAGCGAGGGTATCAGATAAAATGGTGAAATTGAAGGTAAACAAGTCATATACAGACAAATGGAAATTGGCGATGGGTTCCAGATCAAGTTTGCCAACTATGTATGGAAAGGAAAAGCGGGAAAGGGACGGGGTAGAATGGGTATACGATAATTCAAGAGCGAGTGGGCTATTGGCAGATGCCAGAGCAGGGATGTTGGATACAAGTATACATAGAGCTAAAAATAAGGAGGGGCAAAGTACAGAATGTCGAGCGTGTGGGCTAGAGAAAGAGTCAATCAAGCATATTATTAAAGAATGTATAGCCTTAGGAGGGAGCAGATATATAGAGCTGTCAGAGGCCCTAGCTCTAGAACCAATGTTAGAAATGACCTGGTCGATATTACAAAGAAAAGGTTGTCCCAATGAAAAGCGAATACGCATGCGTAGGTAATATATATGCTGCCCCTCCAAGCGCCCCTGATATAAAAGGGTGACATGTGTATTTAGGTATACATGCCAAGCGAACAATAAATTTGTTAAAAATCCCGAACTGTTTATAGAATTATTCGATATTTATGTGCAACCAATCCTGACGTATGCCTCTCAAGTGTGGTATCCCATAAACGAGAAAGATAGGCGACAACTGAGAGGTGTGATCAAGAAATTTATACGCCAAGTTTCTTATCGTTGTGACGTCTCACCGACGCAAACCGTTGTTAAAGATACATAGACACTTTTAATGAATTTAAGACTGTAAATTTGCCAACTGTGTTTTCTCCAATGAGGAGTTTTGCAGTTTATTTTTTAATCGCATACCCACGACCACAAGATCTCTAGTAAGATACAAGCCCAAATGCATAGAGATCGATATGTCGCCGTTCCCCTGGAGGCTTATCAGGACATACACGTGACGCACACCCGAGAGGAAATTGGCCATTTGATGTTAAAACAAATGTCTATTCTTATGTAAGCGCGTATATATATATATATATATATACATATATAAGCATGAATCTAAAATAAAGGCATAATTCTCGCATAAGAACCTATACGCACAACAGTAAGCGAAGCGTGGCCCAGCACAGTGCCAGTGGTAAGGCAAGAGGTAGGTTGAAATATGGGAGCAGTGCGTGGACGAATAACACCAATCGTGTTCCAGGCAGCACCTGTAAAATTTTGACGTTTTCAGTTTAACGCAGTAATGAACAGGTCGAGCTTCCGACGCAGAGCAACATTAACATCACTCACAACAATAACAAATTACAAAACAATTTTGCACACCATTTTACACTAGATTCTAAAACGCATGGATCCTCTTCGTTATGCGCCTCTTTTATGAATGAGTCGTTTATCAATAGTGGCTATTATTCCTATTATTGTTATTATTAATATTATTACATTGTAGTTGCTGTCGTTGTCTTGTTGTTTGTTTGTATGTTTATATTGTTGCTTAAATTACTTTGATCTCAGTAGTGCTAGTGTTGCATTGCATAACTGTGTACAAGATTATGTGAATCGTGTGCAAAATCACGTCAGTCACCCTATTTGTTGTTGTTGTTGTTGTTGTTGTTGTTGTTGTTGTTGTTGTTGTTGTTGTTGTTGTTGTTGTTGTTGTTGTTGTTGTTGTTGTTGTTGTTGTTGTGTTGTGTGTTGTTGTTGTTGTTGTTGTTGTTGTTGTTGTTGTTGTTGTTGTTGTTGTTGTTGTTGTTGTTGTGTTGTTGTTGTTGTTGTTGTTGTTGTTGTTGTTGTTGTTGTTGTTGTTGTTGTGTTGTTGTTGTTGTTGTTGTTGTTGTTGTTGTTGTTGTTGTTGTTTTTGTTACGTCATGGGTAAGCAAAACGCCTGCACGGAAAACGCCGCCATTCTAGCCGACAGCTCTGGCTGCGCGTCAGTAAAACGTGACACGCGTTGCGCGTCGCTCTCTACGTACGTATCGATGGGATCGACGGGGGCTCCGTCGCCCAGATAGCCGCAAAAGCAGCCGTAGCCATGAAACGATAGTGGACTGCAGCCTGTCACGCACTTCAGCATCGACGCAAGCTGCAGGACCGATCGCCGGCGACGGGACAGTCTGCGCCGAGAGGGCAGATCGGCGATCACCACTAAGCTGTCGTTCGATGGTGGTCCACCCTGGTGACGATACCTGAGTGCCGCTGTTGCTGCCGCTGCGACGTACACCGATAGAAGAGGTATAAATGAGCATGATTTTTTAAAGTGCGTTTTATTAATAACGTGTACGATGACCATGACTTTATTATTCCGCCAGGCTAATGCCAGTGCGCGGTTTTGCACAGATGCGTCCAAGCATTATCGACAAAAGAATGATGTACGATGGTTAAACACGCGTACTTTACATGTTTCTACTTAAATACACCAAAGTTATACATTTTGGGAGGCTTATTTTCTGCTAGTCTAAAAAGAAGAGAAAAGGTGCCTTTTTTACTTACTTTAAGCATCCAGCGTCAGACTATATATATTTGTTTTTTTTATTTAAATGCGCAAGCAATAAAACTTACGGCGAGATGACGAAATATGCTTCCCTTGTCTTCGATGTGTTGGGTCCATCTTGAACGTATCGACGGATGTTTGCTTCAACGTAACGCTGATTTTTCTGTTTGGCAATGTTCCTGTAAAGACGACTCTAATAAGAACTATATATATATATATATATACCACCTCAAGAACAAAATTGTTTATTTACTTATTATTCTAAAAATAATTTTATGTTACGGTATACAATAAAATAAATACAACTTTTAGCATTGATAGCCTAGTGGTGGGTTGTGACGTAGACACCTGCTGTAAACTAATAGAGAGAACTATAAGAAGTGCTGTCAGGTAGAAGTACCCGAAGCAGAGAAGGTCACGACAGTCGTTTTTTTAGGCTTGCGTCTTTAGATGTGTCAAGTGAGGGCAAAGACCCCCACTGCAGTTGCTAGCCAAACAAGGCATAAGAACTTCAATAGCAGAGAAGCTTACCAAAAGCTATACTATGACCACACGTGTGAATACTGTAAGCGGTAGGGAATCCGATTGCTCGAAAGAGCAGAACGGAAGCCTTCAGCCTACCCCATCGGTCTTCTATATAACTGTGAGACAATATGTCTGGCTTCAATGATTCAGCACCCGTTCTAATTGGAACAGGATACTAGAAATATTGAGCCCTTTCAGGTAGAAGAAGTAGATCAGAACCTGTGCTCTCTTCCGAGAGGAAAAACTGCAGCGCCTACCACGTGTACTGGGAGCCTTGAGCGTAGTCTGAGCTGCTCTTGACAAACTATTTCTGTGATTTCTTCAAAGAGATCATCAGGAGAAGATAAATGCCAGGCGCTTTCTGGTATCTAAAGCGTTCTAAAAACGCTGAAGAAATTATTTTGCGAGATGGTTATAAAATGGATCGAGTAAGTGGCCGGCTAGACTCTTCTTCCAGAGCGATCCGGCTTCCAAAGAGGTCAGGGAACGCGTAATGCAATTCATGTATTTCAGTCAGAAATAGAACTAGCTTTATATGCGCTAGCCCATTTATTAAAATAGATATCGCATATTGATTTTAAAGCATTTGTAAATTATTAGCTGTAATGATCGCGCTGTTGCTGGGCGGTCGTCGCTCGGCACGCTACTTTAAACAATCCACTCTGCCGAATCCTTAGGCCCCCCGGACACACTTACGTACTTGGACCGCACCCAGAGCCACTGTAGTGATAACGGACCTGGAGCCTTTTGAGAGGTTTCGTATATTCGTCTGGGGCAGCACAGTTACCGGCTCCCTAACGCCCTTAATTGTCGGTGGCTGTTCGACGGAGCTGAGTTATGCTGTCATACATGCTCCAATTTGCAAGTCGAAGAAGACCTCAACGATTGCTTTGTTTTACTATATTTCGTCGGCTCGACGAAATCGCCTCGGTGCGCCAGCATTCCTTACGGCTTAGTTCTGGTGCTTTAACCCGACCTGCACGTCCAACATGTGATCTATCTGTATGTAACCTAGAGGGGCACTAAGCGACCTCGACGCAGTACCTAGCTTACACATTGCGGGCCACAAATCTACGCGTCAACTGCAAACAAAATGGCCAGAAGCAATAAACCTCCGCAGGGAGCCTAAAGCATACAAGTTCGTCTCAGTTTGCGGCCGAAAACGACAAAGGTACCTTGTTACTATCCAAGCTGTGTTTCCACAACACAGCTTCTCAACGTGGACCTACATTAGCAGCAACTTCTTTGTGATCAAGGTATTCTCCACAAGAATATTGCTCACTTCAGTCGGGCAGAACACAAACTTCTCTTGCATTACCATTTCTGATCTCGCAATATATATATATATATATATATATATATATATATATATATATATATGTATATTTATATAATGGTATATATATATATATACACGCAAACTTGGATTCTCGGCTACGTATATAATGACTCGTATCGCAATGAGATTAGGCTCCAGTCGCGCCGTTGTCACCGCTATCTCTGACGGAAAATGTTGAAATGACGAATGCATTATGTGGGGCAACACTCACACTGTTCCGCACTGATATGTAGTTCAACTTTGACGTAGGTAGGCCCTAGTTACGACCATTCCATCTTTGTCGCCACTGATATGTAGTTGAATTGGGACATATATATATATATATATATATATATATATATATCTATGTGTCTACCTAGCTGCACTTGTTTGCCGTCTGGCCGTCCGTCGTCTTGCACGGTTGTTTCGCATTAACTGGCGTTAACTAGCACCCAGCTAGAGGTCAGTCGCTTTTCTACCGGCTATCAGCCTATGCCGACCGGTCCGTTACGATGCCGCACATGAATGAAGCGCACCCCACCGGCAATTGGGCGGCCCCGTCATACCACCGCCGCTATGTAATGCTGGCTATACTCCCCCGCTCTGTCCCCGCTCACCTCCTCATCATTACATGATGCATCTCGAAAACGAGCGTATAATTCGGATTCAGGTCTCATTTGGTAGGTGGATAGTTAGATAGATACATAGATAGATTGCAGAACAGTGCAAGCAAGCCACGTTTGCAGATGGAACTTGATGATGACCTTCTCGGTTAAGCTTGACACGTGCCATGAGGGGGTGCTATGCTCGCACCCCCCCCCCCCACGCCGGGAGCGTCGCCTCTCTGATTGTTCTGTTACATCACCTACACGCGCGCGCGCCATAAGACAATGACCACAATACATGAATGTGCAACCACTATCTCGAGTGGCCACACTTAATGATGGCCACGTGTTTCGCCGCTGTCCCAATTAACTAGTCGCATTATTGTCATGTCCCGGCATATATATATATATATATATATATATAACACCCGATCCCGCTAGCTATTTGTAACGTTTTGTTTAGGAGTAAGAGTGAAAGTGCTACCCTTTGTTGCACCGATGTCGCTGGTCGGACATAACGGTAAAATTCTGAATTATGTGAAGGATACCCAATTCGAGAAGCAAATGGTGCCATTGTGAACAGTTCGCAAAAATCGGGGTGTTGGGGTAACGCAGTTAATTAGTAATTTACGAACGGTCACGTTAAATACCCCAACAACTTACTGTTACGCTAACAATTCATAGGACAAGCATAAAATGTGCACTTCTCAGGCATCATGTGCTGGCACTAAAATGACGGTGGTTCGATTCGTGCGTGATATGCGGTTTCCCCCGACCCCTGAAGTCGGACTTCTATAGAGTCCCGCGTTAACAGAGGAGGCCGCTAAATGTGTACCAGTCGCTACTGTTGTCCATGTTAACTACATGCGACAACAATAAATGTGCTTCACGAACTGTATACGATTGTGTGGGAGCAAACTCAACATGCTCACAAAACGCTCTACGTTCACCGCTTATATTAAATAAAGATTACAAAAAAATATATCTTTATTGAATATTTAGTGTATTATAAACACCGAGAGCTGTTCGTGACTGCAGTGGCGTTTCCAGGGGACAGATATAACGTCTGGAAAGAGCTTAATTAATATATATATATATATATATATATATATATATATATATATATATATATATATGGGGAGAGAGAGAAACAAGTTTCTTCCCTCTTATGTTATCATTCATATGCTCGCTTTTTTTCAATAAAGAAACGCTATTCTTTGTGTGCTAACAAAGTCTTATAAATGCAAATAAGTGAATTCAATTCAAATTTAAATTAACAACGTGGTTTAGCAACGCAACTGCATTACATAATGCGTATGTTGCCGAGAAGGTAGAGTTGTAAATCTTTTGAAAAAGTAAACATACTGGATCGGTCACATGAAACATCTGATATGTGCGTATATTCATTTATCAAGTTGTAGGCGCAAAAAACATTGTTATATACATACCCATATATATATATATATATATATACAGATGAAAAGTTTCTCATTCTTATAATTTCCAATCCTAAATGCATATAGTGAGTAGCTTTTTTTATACATTACATAAAACAAAGCATACGAAGGATGTTAGGCAACATTTGGACGAATCGATGTACTACTGCACCTAACGATACGCTGCAAACGGGGTGCTGTCAAGCCCGTCTCTGATTTAACGTTGACACTGGCTGGAGCACTGAGAGCCCAATTTACTGGGCACAGCTACTGGGGCCGCAGGGCCGGAGCGGCGGCTGCAGCATCATCGACAACAATAACGTGATGGTCCACCGGCGATGGCCCAGGCAGGCAAAAAGATGACAAGTTTGCAATTCAACTACGCTCCTTTGTTCTCCACGAACTATATGGCGGGCTTAAATGTACATCCGCCCACTTCATTATTATGGTCATCGCCATCATCATCATCATTATTATTGGCTCACTCACTGAAAATCATTCGCGCTACACTGCTGAATACTAAGCTTAATTGGGGGCAAGGTCATACGTTCGCGTCACATTTGTCGGTGCATTTTTCCTTCGCATTCACATTCTCTGTAGCATTCAACGATATGTTTGTCAAACATGGCAATGCGAGCCGCGCTTGCGGAGCAATTAAGACTTTTCGGAGAGCATGTCGGGATTGAGCGCATGCATAAATGACCTAAACTGCTTTATCTGATGGAGTAGGTCATTTCTGCATGCACTCAATCTCGATTACTCCGCAATCACGGCTCGTATTGCCATGTATTTGGTACCAGATTGATCGGCATGCACTAACGCATTCGCCTGAATGCGTTAGTTTTGGGCGCTCTGAGTGGTGGTAGGGTTATGATTTTGAGGTATTTGGCGCGAAAGCTAATAAAGAACTTAATTTATTTGCGAATTCTCTCATAAGCGACCATGTCGCATCTTCTGACCGGCCTTATATACTCTTCGGAAGAAGCAGAATTTTGGTTGTCTTGCAGCAGCACACTTTACGCTTTTATGTCGGGCAAAAACACTAGTGTCATAAAACTTAGTGATTTCACTCTAACTCCGAAACAAGACTTCTCAGAGACCATGTTTCATTGGAAAAATTATTTGCTTCAATGAGCTCTACAATTCCTTATATCGATTATCAAACATTTTGGTTACACCCAGAATATACAGGGGCTTTCATAACAGTATGTACTTACTGTAAGGTTTGGTAGAACACGGCACGAAGATCATTTTTCCCAATAAACAGAGAGGGCGGAAACGTCTTTTTAGGAGTGAGAATAAAATTTATAGAAGTAACTATTTGGCTTTTTTTGCTCCTACATACATGTGCAAAATCTACGTTTGCAGGAGAACCAGTCAACGTATGAAGGAACCAATTAAACCGGGAAATCACAGAGCGCAAAATGGGAAAGCACAGAGCACAAAATGGGAAATCTGACAAAAAAATGCAATAGTTCCACGTCAAGAATGAAAAGAAAAGCTTTAGCCATCAACCGCCGGTGCAAAAGCAACAAAAATGGTAACGGTTTTTTGCTGTTTTCCACCGAAGATTGACGGTGCACTACAGGATTGACCCAGGGCGACGGACTCAGCCCGTTGCTTTTTTTTTTGTACTATTGGGAATGCTACCTGATAGAATGAGGCAAGGGTGAACCCGAAAGTGGCCAAGTATTCTAATGTTCGCAGATGACAATGCGATATATAGCAGTAGTATAATTAGGGCCAAAGAGGGTGCGGAGAGACTAATTGATTATGTGGACGGGCTGAGGCTTGGCGTTAACTGGCAAAATACAGTAGCAGTTGAGTTTCTAAGAGGTGATTAATTGCCAGATACGACGTTCCACGAGCTAGAGCTGACGTAGTACATTTTGGCAAGTAAATATACAAATCTGGGAGTCACTATAACGTCGAATGGCAGCAGTTTCCGAACCCCTATAGAAAACCGAGCAGAAAACGAAATGCGAGTGACAGCAGCAATTCAAAACAAGCCAGTTGTGTCAATAAATACCGCGTGCGCCCCTTTCAAGATTAAAATAGAACCAATAGCAACATCGAAGATGACACTCGTATGAGTGAGGATAAAATAGAGACGAAAATTCCAGAGTGACTGGATAAAGTTCGATTTTTCTTCAGGCGTGTTTGAAGACTACACCTTAAGGGTTTTGGAAATAGATGTTTGAAGTAGACGGGCAAATGAACTGAAATCGACATAGGAATATTCACGACGGTAGTGATGAGAAGTACGACCTGGCGAGTTTCATCTAACGGCGGCGTTTGTAGCCCTTGGGCTGTATCATGTCGTTTACAGCACAGAAGATTCCGCGATCCTCAGGATCAGGTCTTGTAGATGTGGGAGGTACGTAAATCAGTGCAACAGACACCACGCCGTAGCACGTCCAGCAGTTCAGTCAAAAACAAGACGGCAGAGTATCCAGTAATGCAAATAAAAAACTAGTTGTGTCAAATATATATGTCTAATATATAACCTAACCAAGCTGATTTAAATCAAAGGAGTCACTACGCAAATCAAAATTATTATTAACGCCTGTGATAATAATCGAAGAAATGTTGTGCAACTGTGTCCTCTCAGAACGAAGGTTTTTAGATCGTACGCATGGTCTGCCGAACTGCGATAGATTGCAGGACACAACATTTAAGGATCAAAGTGCGGACACACTAACATATAGCTAATATCCGCTTAGTGTCAGAAGAACATGATGCTAGTATATATATATATATATATATATTAGGCATTATTATGACTTACATTATTTGGAAACGTATAGAACGTTCTCCAAATAGTATGTCAAGATGGATATATGTATGCATATATATATATATATATATATATATACACAAACAAACACACAGAAAAATGTTGCCTTGCACACAGTTAAAGTTTTCCTTCCTTTTCTAAAGGCTCCTTGAAGCGTTTAGTCTTCTTTCTCTTTGCGTCTAGGGAGTGGTGGTAACGGGGCGGCGGGAGCGTGCATCTTTGTGAGAATCTGCGTGGTCAGCAGCCAGTTCGTTGGGTTCAGTAGTAAATCCGCCTACTCGACTTTCGAGCGGATAGATGTGGGCCGCTTTGCAGTTGGCGGCGGGCTCCGGAACGGTAATGCACAGCGGCATGGTGATCGAGTCACAGTCACGTGATCCCCTTCCCCCCCCCCGCGGACCGAGGTAGCGAGAGAAAATCAAACAGAGAGAGAGAGAGACAAGTAAATAAATGGAAAGACAGTTAGAGAGTATCACGGGGGGAGGAATGAATGATAGCGGCGGGGGGAGGGATGAATGATAGCGGCGGGGGAGGGGATGAGGGATAGCGGCGGGGGGAGGATGAGGGGTAGCGGCGGGGGGAGGATGAGGGGTAGCGGCGGGGGGAGGGATGAGGGGTAGCGGCGGGGGAGGGATGAGGGTAGCGGCGGGGGAGGATGAGGGGTAGCGGCGGGGGGAGGGATGAGAGAGAAAGTGAGAGTGACTTCTTCTGAGCTCGACACACCCGACAATTCCGTATGTCGTGTCGCCCCGCAGCAACAGCGTGAACAGGAAGCAGGTGCGCCTCTAGTACCATTGTTGTTACTGGTTGCTCATACTACTGCAGCTGCTGGCAGTGCTCTTGCCACGAGTCGCTTCTTCTTTTCGTCATTTTCTCGATTTCGCGATTTCTCGATTCGCCACCGACCAAAGGACACATGTCGAGCAAGCAAGCAAGCCAGCCAGCCAGGCAACGGCCGTTACAGCAACAACCCTGGCACTCTAGAAGACATCGGGCCGAAAGAAGCCTTGCTTCTGGCGGGGGGTGCGGCTTCAACAAACGACGACGCAACCACGCCACTGGCCAACAATTCAAATACATGAATGAGATACGTAAGTAGAATGAACACGAGCAAATATTTGAATAGATAAACGACACAGAGAAACGGACGCAGAAGAAGAAGATCAGGAGGTGATGGTGGTGGTGATGGTGTGGAAGCATAGAATTTGTGGTGTGGGTAACAGCTACCGACTTTTGTCAGTGCGCTCCGATGAGTAGAACCGCGCTTGACGGGGACCGGCGGAAGAGCGCGACCTTCTTGGGCTCGTTTTTTTCACATTTAATGTTTATTTTTTTTTGTTACTGACATTATGTGCTAGCATTATTAAGATGATTCGATTTGCTGCTCCGCTGCTTCACGCGATCCCGCCGACACTGCCAGCATGGCTAGGGCGGTCACGCGGGGCCGGTCACGCTCAAGCGTGGTGGTGGTGGTGGTGCTATTCAGCTGTGGCAGGGGGCGGCGAGCGGACTCCTTAACAATTGTTTTTAGCAATTCGCACAACTGATGTGATGAATATAATAGAAAGTTTTGCTCGTAACGTTGCATATCTAGACAGCTAGACTGCAGAGGCAAATATTCTCCATGATACCCGCCAGATGCATACAACCATTAACAATAACTGATATATATATATATATATATATATATGTATATATCTATATATATATATATATATATATATATATATATATATATATATATATATATATATATATATATATATATATATATTTGCTTGAATGGATTTGCGCCAGGGTCTATTAAAATAAATAATGCAAACCATGCCATTGAGCTAGACTTTAAGATTCGCTGTTAGGCCATCAGTTGTGAGTGTTGTCTACGATTGCAGTTTGAAAGAAACTACTTTGCAAGAAAAAGGTTTAAACGCGGACCTACCTGCTAATTGTTAAACGCTCTACCATTGTGCACTGATTATACAAATAGCACGTACTCAGTGTGGTCTGCTTTGCATCACAATATAAATATTAGAAACATTTATAGAGGCACGATTGAAGCCCACTGGTAGAAGAGTGCGCCGAGCGATGATTGATTGATTCATTTATTATTCGCTTGACATGTATACCTAAATAATCATGTAACCCTCTTGTATAAGGGACGCTTAGAGCGGGAGCATGTATATGTTTTCTAGGCATCTATATCACCTGCTACTGAGTATTGCCTTCCATTGGACACCCTCTTCTTTGTAAAATCCATCTGGTCCTTTCTAACATTTGGTCCTAAAGCTAGAGCTCCGACATGTCTATATCTCGGATCACCGCCAAAACTGTACATTCTCTTACAGTATGTTCAACTGGCGCATTACTTAACCCACAAACTCAACATTCTGTATTTTCCCCCTCCACGTAAAATATTTGGCTCGCTGTATCTTATATCTAGCATCCTTGCCCTGGCATCTGTAATAGCCTACTTCCTCTTGAATTATCGGATACCAATTCCACCCCGCCTATTTTCTGTTTTGCCTTTCCATTACTATCTGCTAAACTCCGTCTGGCCCCATCGTCAATTCTCATTTGCCCATATATGCCTTCCTCACGCTCGATTTCACCATTGCTTCCGATACCTTCGCTTTTACTCATTGCGGACCTAGCCAATTATATTCTGCAATCCTAATTCGTTTTTAGTCTTAGCGCCGCCTTAACTCACTCTGCACATATTTTACCCATCTTTTATTTGTGACATTCTAAATTCTAGTGCTAAACCTTAGCCTATACATTTTGGCATCTCCCCCCCTCCACCTCAAAATTCTTTGGCACAATGAAATTCCTCGCAAACCCGTGCAGTGGGCCAGCGCGTCATTTCCAAGTATCAATCCTGTACAATTGGATATATAATATAATATATATATATATATATATATATATATATATATATATATATATATATAATATTATATATCATAATATTTGGAAATGACGCGCTGGTCGAGACGGGTTTGCGAAAAATATATATACATGGCATCTTACAAACAATCGGCTCGAGAAACATTTTGTCCGGATCAAGAAAATCGGGGGTTTTATCGACCCGAATTTCTCAAGTACTAACTATCCCTGGACATACAGAAACAAAAGGTTATGCCGTCTCGGCGAGATGCGCATAAATGCACTATGGCGCCATACTGGAAGGTCTGTTAAAATATTCAGTCGATATGGAAGAGGGTCAGTCATTAGAGAAGACAATTGACACCCGTAGGCAGCCGAATAGTACACACGGGCTGCTACAAATGCTGTTACTGCAATGGTTTCGAATAGAATATTGCTCACTGATACGCTCCATAAAATGACTACGATGTTCAGTGCACCGTTAAGAGAGTGAGAAGTTCATTGTTACCTCTCTATTACAGAACGTTATAGTCGAGACATAAGAGGAGTCGTTGGAGGAATGTCTGTTTAAGGGCAGATAAACTAACCAGTGACCGACTGCGTCCATAACACTTTACTCCAACTCCGACTTAAACATATAAAAGCTTGATGCAATTGTAACGTTGACTTGGTTGTACGTGCGTAACCCTGCAATGTTCATCCACGGTGCTCATCGGCGAGCTCGTTATTGTTATCCAACCTATGTGTTACGAAGGCCACGGTAGAATTAGTCGCCGACGGGCGTGCAACAGCATGGCAGAGTGACGGGGACTACTCCGGCTATATACGACTGTTCAAGGCTTCCACAGATATCTGGCATCGGCCGTAGCGTTTGCCACATGACAATGTGTAGAATACACACGCCCTATATATATATATAATATATATATATATTATATATATACTAATTAGTGACAAGCTAACTTGACGATGACGCCGACGAGAGCTAAAGTGATTGGCAATCTGCATCATTTGCCAGACCAGAACGTCCTCTGTTCGCCGTAAGTTATTATTGTTTACGCAATTAGGTTTCAGAGCCACCAAGGAATGAATCATTGTTGGGAAGTAGGATCAGTGGGATAGTGGCGAGTCCCTTAATCGCGGCAGTGTCCGTCACATAGCAGCTTCACTGCGGCAACGAGTGTAAAAGACCAAACGCCGTGAACAACAAACTGCAGAGAAAGTATTGTGATGCAGCGAGAAGTGCCTCTTGCGATTTTTTACAGCAGTATCTCTTAGCCGTCTATCTGCCTGCATCCATCTAGCTACTGCAGTAGCCATGTTTGTTGTTGTTGTTGTTTTGTTGTTGTTGCTGTTGTTGTTGTTGTTGTTGGCTGTTTGTGTTTTGTTGCTGCTGTTGTTGTCATTTCGTCGTTAGCGTTGTTAATATTGTTGTTTTTGATGTTATCATTGTTGTCATCGCGGATGATGTTTTAATTATTCCTCTTATGAGTGACGTTGCTGTGTTATCGTCGTTGTTTGCTACCAGCGTTACTTTGTTATTTTTCATATTGCTGTCGTTGTCCTTCATATTGTTCTAATTGTGATTGTAGTGGTAGTAACGATTGGGTTTCCTACCTTGTATTTTTTTTATTTCTATTCGCATATGTGTGGAACCGTAATATATGATGTTATCCGTGCCCGAAGCATCTATTCCGTCATTGACATAGTAGGCTATCATTATTACGTAACCGCTACGAGCAACCGATTTATTGCCTGCTATTCAAATGAAACGCGGACAACGTATTTGTAATGATAAAGGGGCAGATAAGCAGAGCCGAGCGGCTAGGGACCGAAACAGGGTGCTCTGGAGCATTTCATTTATCGTTCCCACACTGCTTAGCCTGGGCTCAGTATATCGCACATAGTAGCCGTCAAAGCCAGTATCTTCTCGACGTAGATCAATTTCTTGATTTGAATCCAATATCGACAGCAGCAAGCCATTCGTAAATCGCAAAAATCAGTAAATATCCGTTTTTATAAACGGCCAACTTGACAATGAAGGCAGGCATGTGTCTTAACTAGCTGTTCGGGGTGCCAGCGGGGTTTCTCTGTTGCAGAGTCGGATTGAAAACTCTCGAGAGTCGTAGACTAGATGGCATCCACGTCCGAGTTTTTGAAAAGCAGATGCGTTTCTACAAAATAGAATAATGCCCTCCTTCATATGTACGGTGACCTTCTGTTCCTTTTCACAGAAATCCGGAGTTTGTCCGCAGTTGAGGGTAATTTTGTGTCAAAGACTACAAGGCGGCCCATCCCATATTGATTAGGCTCAGTATAAACGCGCTGACACCAGGTTGCTACTGGAACCGAGTTAAGTGCATTGTATTCTTGTACTTCCTCTTGATACGAAGGCAATATTAAGCATATTTTTATAGGTGTGGGAACAAATTGAACAAACATTTAATCCAGCCAAAGTGCTTTTGTGGTGTTCAAACAAAGTTCTGCGAGAACCGTTCCCGCTCGAGGTGGAGCGACTGCCTCATTCTTATCGGTAGAGAGGACATATCGATATCCCGGCATCATGTCTTCAACCCGTCATGAACCGTCTAGATAGCAGGAAGTTACCTGAACATAAAACGCCAACGCTCTAAATGCACGTGCTTTTGTTAAAGCTTTAAACGACAGCTCAAAGTGCGGCAGCAGTCTTTACGGAGAGGGGAGACGTGTCTAGCAGTATACACCCTTAGGTAAAACCTCATTGGGTACGTCACCAATGATATCTTATCAAAGGGCGTCTTTGTTAGTTGAAAACTGTTACCACGTAATGTCCAGCAGCCTAATCGGCTGCTAGATCTCACCCGGAACGGTTGAGTGTAAACCTGCCTGTAAAAGTAAAAGTGGTAACATGCGAAACCTGATGTCCTTAATAAGCTTAGAAATCGCGCTCCTAAGCTTTTAGGACATCATGTTCGATAAAAAAAAACATATAGTGAGCAACCCAGCACTCACTTCAAACACATCACAGATACGTGCAAAAATGGCACTTCACTTGGACGCCAACACTGGTCGAACTTTTGAGCGGGTCGGCCGAGACGCACACCTGCCTCCTTGCAGTGTCCTCTCGGTACAATCGCTCCTACTTCGACTGCCAATTGTTTTACCAATCAGCGTTATAAATGATTCAACGGTTTGAAACATCAGCCGTTCTGCACGACCAGCGTGTTTACAAACAGACTCTTGAACCACATATGTTTTTGAACACACGAGCACATACACATGTATATTGTGTATGTGGTCGCGCAGGTGCATCCCAGTGTACAGCCATGTAATTATAATACAACTGCACGGGTCCATAAGCTTATATGCTGCAGGTGTACGCACGTATGTTTCTGTGACGTACAAAAAAAATACAAATATAGAAATGCAAGTCGTCCAAAAAACACGAGCTGAAGGGCAGTCAAGCGCAAAGCTATCACAGAGAGTGAAGCTTGGAACTTGTCAGGCATCTCAAACACTAAAGAAAACACATTACTACTCAGAGGGTCATTAAGGCGGCCATTACCAGGCTTGAGTGTGTAGCTCTGCTGCTTCCAGTTCGACAAGAGGACAAACTAGCGGCCTGTGCCGCTCAAAAGCGATTGCAGAAATGTACGAGCAAAATAAGTCTATCCAAGATAGCCGATTAAAATGCTGAAAATGACATAAAAGGGCATTACAGACACATGAAGAAGCGGCCCCATAGAAAGCCGGGGAGCGGGGGAACTCCAGGTCCACATCGAGAAGACAAGGTCTACGCGGACGTGCGCAATCTGCCAATGAGAAAAGAAAATGAACAAGGGGGCCTACAGAGAGCAAGACATAGAGATGGTAATCGCATCCTAGTATTTCCTAGACAGACAGAAAAACTCGTGGCGGAAGAATGGCCGGAGGTAAGCTTTAAGGCTACTTGTCCTCACAAAGGGTAGCATGGCAGCGGACAGGGAATCAAGGGCTATCCTTCTGCGCAACAGCGGACAAATGGCACTTGTTGACGCGGCTCTGAGGATGCAGATTTAGAAAAGAGCTATTCGGCGAGTAAGA